>OX155960.1:15127356-15460622 GCA_944548615.1 Micropterix aruncella
AATTTCTGCGCAACTTGCAATGGCTCTAGCAGGGTTTTACCACATCCACCCCATCCAATTATGCCGTAAGTAATAAGCGATTCACATAAAGCATAATAAACAGTTTTTAGTGTTTTGGAATCCAGAATATTCCTCAGTTCTTTGAAAACATATCCAAGGATTCGCACCTTCGTAGCCACGTTATGTATATGAGAATCCCAACGGAGAAAGCAATCTAGAGTGATGCCTAGATATTTCCAAGATATTTCTCTTTGTAGAGGCTGACAGTTACAAGACTCTATGCTATCGCATTCGTGTATTACAATAGTTTTATTAGTAGTGGGTTGACCTCTGGTTGTTATACTAAATGGCATGTATTTGGTTTTGCCAACATTAAGCGTCAACATAAAGTTTCCTAGCCAATTTTTAACAATTTCCATGCCCTCGTTTGCTTTCTCGAATGTGTAATCCCAGTTTGAACCCTTGAATAGTATAACGGTGTCATCGGCATATGTGATGATTTTACCTACTGGTAACTGACATAGGTCATTTATGTAGACGAGGAATAAAATGGGTCCCAAAACGCTACCCTGTGGCACACCATACGTGAGATGATGGCTTTTACTCTGGAAGCCCTGGATGGTGACACTTTGTACCCTGTTGGATAGGTAACTATCAAACCATTTAAGACTTGTATAGTTAATTCCTACACTGCTCAGTTTGCATAATAATATATTATGAGGAACGGAGTCAAAAGCCTTTGCAAGGTCAAGGAAAACTCCTAGGCACTTGTCTCCTTTATCCACCGTTTCGACTATAAATTCTGTTAAGGCAGCTATAGCGTCTGTTGTCCCTAAACCTTCCCTAAAACCGAACTGATTGTCTGAGAGTATTTTATTTTCAATTAAAAATTTATAGAGTCTCGCCTTTGCAACTTTCTCGAAGATTTTGGAGATCGTGTTTAGAATGGATATAGGTCGATAGTTATTGAGGTCCTGCTTATCTCCCCCTTTATGTATGGGAATTACTTTGGCAATTTTTAATTTGTCAGGAAAAATTCCGCTTTTAAAACTCACATTAATAATAAAAGCAATAGGCTGGCTGAGATAGGTTTCAGCTAGTTTAAATACGCATGTCCCGACCCCATCATCCCCCACCGCTGACCTATTTTTAAGGCTGCCTATTACTTTCTTAACTTCGTCTCTATTTGTAGGCGTTAGGTACATGGACACAGGTAACGTATCAGATTTACTTTGGTCAGTAATTACAGAACTATTTATCCCACGAAACTTTTCTGCTAGTTTGGAGCCAACATTACAAAAATGACTATTTGTACAATTTAGTAACTTTTCAGGATTATCTTTCATTGTAATAATTTGATTGTCAATTTTAATACTATTTAAATTTACATCCTTTCTATTTTTATAATTCGCCGCTTCTTTTATATTTATCCAGATTTTTCGTGGGTCCCCGGCTGAGTCAGTTATTTGTTTTTTAAAGTATTGCTGCTTAGTCAATTTAATAATTTTATTACATAAATTTCGATAACGAGTGTATTTCTGCCTCAGCATTGCATTGTCCGGTGTTTTTCTTAACGCTGCGTGCATTTTATCACGCCTGTGAATACAAAAGAGGAGTCCATCAGTAATCCACGGTGTAATTTTTTTATTTTTATGTTTTATAATTACAGTTTTCGATGTTGTATGTTTCTGTATAATGTTACTCAAGATGGAAAAAAATAAGTTATAGGCGTCGATAGCATCCCTAATCTGATATAACTCATTCCAGTCATGTTGGCTGATTTCGTAAACTATTTTATCATAATTAATTAATTTCTTTATTTGCTTGTTTGGATGTACAACGTTATTACTTCCCTTAGCGGCCATCTTAAAGAAGATTGTATAGTGATCTGTAATTGAATTTTTGTATACAATGGTCGAGATTAGGTTTTTGGTTCGAACCATGACATGATCTATGCAACTGCTGCTATTGTTATATTCGCGCGTTGGATGAATTATCTCAGGTCGGAGACCATGTAGCATTAGGACGTTTAGATATTCCTCAGATTGTGGATGCAGAGTTCCTGCTATAGAGATATTCAAGTCCCCGCACAGGTACAGATTTTGAGAATTTCTATTAGCGCATAAAAGTGTATTAAGGCTTTCTAAGAAGTAGTTGATATTATTTATAGATGGGCTTCGATAAATAGCAAGTAGACTTGTGGCTTCATCTATGTTTATTTGCAAGCAATTTGCTTCAGGGAAAGCTATTTCTTGTACCGATAAGAAGCTGAAGCTTTCTTTGATATATAAAACAATGCCATCATTTTGAGTATTATTAAAGTTGGTATGAAAATATTCATAGCCTGGAATATGCTTCTCTCTGTAAAATTTACCATTCCAAGTTTCAGTGAGTATAATTACATCAGTGTCTACATTGAGTTGTTGCAAGAAGATTACTAGACTATCGTAATTTTTGCTCAAACTTCTAATATTCAATGCTAATAATTTTAAGGCCTTTTTTTCTGAAAGGATGCTCCTGCATATATTTATATCCGCAGTATTATGCCTATCATTATCAATATTACTAATAAAATTCATGTCATGATCCATTGTTATGCGTTGTGGTAAAAATCATTACATTAATGGCAAAATGAAAGATATATTGATCGAATAATATTATGAGTCTTAAGGACATAAAACTTAGGCACATTGCTAAAAATAAATATATGCTAATAGATATTTTAAATATTAATTCTTCGTCATCACATCCATCATTTAAATTATCAAAAAAAGGATAAAATAATAGATAGCTAAAAATGTATATGGCATAAATTTTATCAAAATCGTAAAAAACTAAAAATAATATATGAATATTATAATATAATACATTGTTATTATAAGATCCGTAAAAACTTTGTATATTAAAAGGATCATTAAAATATTCATCGTTAAGAAAAATCCCAGAATGTCGTACATGTTTTATAGAGATAAAAAAGTGGAATTATTTTTAATTAGAATTGCTTTATCACCCTGGTTTTTCCTCACAAATATTCGTCCAGCATTAACCCAGCAATACTTGTAAGATTTTTCTCTGGAAATTCGTTTTGCGTTCCAAAGCAAATCTCTCGAACGCTGGGTCAGTTCGTCAGAAATAAATACTGGAGCGTTTGTAATACCCGTATAACTTAAGTCTGATAAGGTCAAGGTTTCGCCATTGGTTTTACAACTTCTTATATATTGTTTAAAATTCATCATAAAGTTATTCTTTTTTCCACTTGAAATAAATTTTACAATAATCGGTTTTGGTTTAGTTTCAGATTTCTTGATCGGAACGCGATAAATTGAACAAACATCGGTGGGGTTGTAGTTGCATTTGGAAACCGCTGCAATCTTATCAAAAATTCTATTTAAATCTTCATTCACCCCTTCGGGAATACCCCTTATCTCCATGTTACATGATTTTTGAAGCTGCTCCTGATAATCCAGCTTATTTTCCAGAAGAAGTATTTTATTTTCATGCTCTTTATTTTTTTGGTCAATAGTATCGAAATTTCTTACCATGTCCTTAACTCTTCCACTTTTGAGGTCCTCAAACTGCATCGTTAATTTGCCAATAGGGTTTCAAAGATACACTCTGAATTGCCTCCTAATTGTTTTTATCATATACCAGGAGTGGACAATCCCGCTGATTGTCTCTCGCGCGGGCTCATGCCCGCTCAAATATTAAACCATCCGCTGTGGTATACTGGTCCACCGTGGAGCAACGCACACCCCTCGAAGTGGCCTATTGTTACGTTCAATGCGTCTACCGCTTTGTCTGACCCCCCTGAGGAGAAGACTATCACTCTTGCTACTTTTGAGCAAGAAACTCCGGTCTTCATAGCTCTGTCTAAACGTGTTTCATCTTAGAGTAAATTTTTACGCATTGTTGTGCATATTTACCGCTTTCTTAAAATATTACCGCTTCGCAATTCTATAACCGCTTCTGACCTAGATTTAGCAGAAAATAGGGTTCTCCGCGAGGTTCAGTCATTTTATTTTCCGAATGAAATCGCATATTTGCGAGCTGGCAAGGCTTGTAGTCGCAGCTTCCAGCAAATAAAGCCGTTCTTGCATGATGGGCTTTTAAAGGTCGGTGGCCGCTTATGCCATTCTGATCTCGATTTCTCACATAAACATCCTGCCATTTTACCACGAAAGGATCATATATTGGATTTATTAGTTGATTATCATCACAAGTTCAACTGTCATGCTGGTCCTGACTTGTTGATGTCTATTCTACGACAGAAATACTGGATTCTGTCCGCCCGCAATTTAATACGTAGCAGGGTGCACAAATGCATGCACTGCTTCCGGCTTCGTCCTAAGCCGAACTATCCGGAAATGGCTGATCATAAAAAGCGACAAAGCCCTTCGCTCATACGGGCACGGATTTTGCCGGCCCTCTTAAGGTGACAATGTTTCGTGGACGCGGTATTCGTTCCACGAAAGCATACATATGCCTGTTCGTATGTATGACGATGCGCGCTGTACATATTGAACTTGCTGGTGATCTTACTACGGCTAGTTTTATGTCAGCTTTCAAACGTTTCTTAGCTAGACGCGGCCCCGTTAGTCGCGTGTACTCAGACAACGGAACCAATTACGTTGGCGCTAAGCGCACTATTTCTGAGTTGCATACGTTCTTAAAGTCTAAATATTTTAACACTGACTTTTCTCACGTATTGTCAGAGAATCGAATTAGCTGGGTTCTTAACACGCTAGCCGCAAGCCATTTTGGTGGTAATTGGGAAAGCAACATAAAGAGTCTAAAGACTCATTTGTTTAGAATTATTGGGGAACAGATTCTCTCTTTCGAGGAGCTCAGCACCGTCCTCGCGCAAGTCGAAGCTGTGATGAATACGCGGCCGTTATGTAGGACGCTCACTAGTGATCCATCTGAACGGCTAGCGCTAACACCCGCACATTTTTTAAATTATACTCCGCTGAAATATTTACCCGCACCTGACATTGAGGGAGACAGGCTTCACGTTCTCTCTCTTTACGCTTTGCTCGATAAGTTAGTCCAGTCGTTTTGGAAACGATGGAGAACGGACTATTTACATACGCTACAAACACGCTAGAAGTGTAACACTTTTGTGAACCCCATTGCAGTCGGCAATATCGTCGTTCTTATAAACGATAACTCACCACCGCTTCATTGGCCACTTGGCATTGTAGACGAGGTATTCCCGGCGTCTGATGGTGTTATCCGCGTTGTTAAAGTAAGGACCGCAACTAGATCTTATCTGCGTCCAGTTGTACGAGTTTGTCCTTTGCCAAACTAACTTATTTATCAATTACTAATCTATAACTATGTAGTTTAAGTATGTATATTCTAATTTTAAAAGGGTGTATTTAATTTATATTCCGCATTATATCCGCATTCATTTTAAGCTCATTTGTGTTGCATTCTTCGAAGGCGAGCCTTCAAGCCGGGGGGGAATGGATACGCCGGATTGAAATATATATATATATATAATATCGCATTTAGTATAACGGCTGGTGTATCGATATTAAAAATGCCTGCGAATTTACTGAATTGGTTTTTAAATTCTCATTCCGATAGTGTTATCTCCTTTTCCTATCCCCTCTCGTTAACTGAAGTAAAGAAGAGGAAGAACATCGCCCGCCGGTCAGTCTATCACAAGTGTTCGCTTCGATACCGCCCGCGAGACGTTCGCCGCCGCGCACCCGCTGTAACCCGCTTGTATAAATAGTGCTCCGCATACGAAAATGTGGAGCACTATTTATACGAAAATAGTGACGAAATAGTGCTCGTGAAATATATATATTTGACAATAATTAAATTATCGCCGCGCTGTGAAATGTGAGACTTGAGAAGCTGATTTACGAAGCTGCAAACGGACATTTAATAAGGTAAACGAGATCCCATTTTTTCCAAACTTTCTTTCCAAAGTACCGCAAAATACAGTTCACTGCCCTTTTTTATTCCAAAACCAAATCCCCGCGCTACCATATATATATATATATATATATATATATATATATATATATATATATATATATATATATATATATATATATATATATATATATATATATATATATATATATATATATATATATATATATATATATATATATATATATATATATATATATATATATATATATATATATATATATATATATATATATATATATATATATATATATATATATATATATATATATATATATATATATATATATATATATATATATATATATATATATATATATATATATATATATATATATATATATATATATATATATATATATATATATATATATATATATATATATATATATATATATATATATATATATTTATTTAAAATAAAATTAGTAAAAGCTACTTAAAAAGTAGCGAAGGAAATCCCAGCTTGTATTGGGAAATGCTTATGTTTGAATAAGATATACTTACGGATGTGCACGACTGTCGACGGTGCAATATAAGTTTAAAGGTCCTTTTGCAGTCTAACGATCACTATTCATCCATATATTTCATAAATAGGGCTTATCCTTATGCAACACAAAATGCCTTCAATTGAGACGAATTAAGCGAAAAAATATAAAATTAAACTATTGATCACTTCGGCAAAGCCGTTTTATAAATAAAAGTGACATTACGAGATAATTCAAATTTCGAATGCTACCAACATTTAAAATATGATACAATTGGCTGAGTTTGTTATCAACGAGCCATTAAATCGAAATAAAAATAAAAAACCTCCATATGCTCAATGAAATGAAAGAAGAAACTTAAATCCCCGCGCTACCATATATATATATATATATATATATATATATATATATATATATATATATATATATATATATATATATATATATATATATATATATATATATATATATATATATATATATATATATATATATATATATATATATATATATATATATATATATATATATATATATATATATATATACCTATATATATATATATATATATATATATATATATATATATATATATATATATATATATATATATATATATATATATATATATATATATATATATATATATATATATATATATATATATATATATATATATATATATATATATATATATATATATATATATATATATATATATATATATATATATATATATATATATATATATATATATATATATATATATATATATATATATATATATATATATATATATATATATATATATATATATATATATATATATATATATATATATATATATATATATATATATATATATATATATATATATATATACATCATGTACATATATGTTACCTCAGAACTCCGTCATTTATGAATCGATTGGGATAATTCTTTTTTTTTATTTGAAAGGATATACTTCCAAAGTGGTCCCATTTCTATCCTGTTCTGATGATGGGATCCATGAGAAATTGAGGGAACTCCTCAAATATAAGCACATGAAGTTGAAAATTTTCATGTTGATTCAGTTCCGATGACAATGCATTTTTTATGGTAAGCGTGCATAATTGGCTTTCGACGAGGGGACTCTTAAACGGTCAACGGCACAGACAAGAAATTTCGTATATGCATTCAATTTGGACAGCCCATTCTATTTCACTAAGACGGGACTGCGGCACCCAGGGTTGGCTTTCAACGAGGGAACTTCTCAACGGTCAACACACAGATACGACATTTTGTATACGCATTCAATTATGATAGCCCGTTCTAAGTTTCACCGTGACATGGCTGCTGCACTTATAAAAAAAATGGGGTCGGTTTTTATTTGTTCTTAAAATTTTGTCTATTACCTAAATTTGGCAAACAGTGGATCTTGCTTCACTCTTTACCAACATATTTTGATCCACTCTTTACCAGTATATCGATAATTCATTTTTGGTACTCGTATTTGACGACTTAGCTATAAATAATTTAGTCCTTTTCGTATATAATAATATATTTGAAATGGTATATTAGTATCTCATATATGAGTCACCCGCAGTTGAGTTAACTACTGTATATATAACCACATACGATCCGGTGACATAGTGGTTAGGTCGCCTGATCTTACATTGTAAGGTACCAGGTTCGTTTCCCGGCTGGGTCACCATTTTCCTTTGGGATGAAATTAACAGAATTGCATTTCAACTCTGCCGATCCAATGCAATAACAAGATACACGTTTACACATATCTTACACGCACACATGCATATAAACATGTCATATTAGGGTTGGTTGTAGGAGACTGTCGTATGATAATAACCGCCTGTTGTGAAATTTTTCAATAAAGGGTAAAAACAAACAAACAAATATTACAATTGGATCATTAAACATTGCGTATTACATATTGGAAAGATTATCGAAATTATAAAAAAATGCTGTCCTATATTTTAGTTTCAAAATCCAGAAAAACAAAAATCACCACTTTACATTTTTGGCCGCCCGCCGATTTTGAGATAATGGTGAAGGTTGTTCGGTAGAGATTATATAAAATATATTAGGTAGAAATTACTAGAAATGACCATAGAATCACGAAACTTGATTTTATATTTTTTACTTGCTTAGATATTTCAGTGATTCTAAGTGCACTGCTGATCTGTAATCGACCAGGTCACTCTACTTATTTTTTAAAGAAAACCAGAATAATCGGTTTTCGTCGCTGTTACAGCTCATTTGTAAATATTGGATATATTACAATGGGTCGCCTATATCGTTGGGTATCCTACAATAAGTGGTTTGGAAATGAAATGAATACAGATCCAATTCACTAAAGTTATCGTAACACAACCTAGAAAAATGACATACCGTGATGAAAATGAAGTATTTATAAAAAATAACCAACCCTTGTCATCACATCACAGTTCATTATATTACAGCTCCCTTAACGACCAAATAATTTGGTTAATAGAATTTTGCATATTTAGAGCCGTTCTGTTTTTATTCAAATTTTTTGTTATTATTCAAATATATACTTAGTGGGGCCACATGGGATATATCAATCGCAATACAAGCTTGACATTCATGCTTTGGGTTTAATTTTAAATTATAATATTTATGTGAGCGGGCAGCTATATAATAATTATTATGACTATTATAACTATAAATATTATAATTAATATATAATAAATACATGCTAGATTTAAAAAAAGCAATAAAAGAAATAAACCGATTTGTGTTGCGAAAGGTAAGAAAGACACAAAAAGCTCTACTATACGAAATCTGCCATTTTGAAAAACATGAATTGATATTGAGATACAAAAAAACTTATTAATTATATCTATTTCGTCTTATACTAGTACTAAGAGTATTAATTATAAAGGGTATTAAATTGCTCAGTGACATACTACGTTTTGGCAGCTAGGATTTTACTACGAAACGGAACGTATAGATGACACAAAAGTTCCAAATATTGATTAATCTTCTCGTATGTTTAGTAGCCCATTAGATGGCGTTCTAAACATGTCGTTTCGGTATCCTATTTCAAAACAACATAATGATATAAATAATATAAACAAAATTTGAAATCATAGCTCTTAATATTTTAATATTTACATAAAGATGTAAAATTTAATTATTGGTATACAGTTTCAATGCGTAATAATTACGCGTTTCAATGTTTATATATCCTTCTAGCCCTGTTCGGCCATAGCGACTGCATTGTAGATTCTAGTGACTTCTTTAGTCTTCTCAGAGTCCATTGTTCGGAAGCAGTCAAGTGCGCAGGCTATATTATAGTGCACAGGTGGGCGCGCGACCACGGGTGAACTCTCTCTTCCTCCCTCTTCTGAACCCGATGGAACGGAGACCGTTACAACCAGAGAAAAGTTTGGATGCAGATAAAATAAATAAATTATTTAATCGCCAACTCAGCAATGGCTGTCTTTGTTAAATTTGTACTCAATATTGCAGAGCTTTTTTTTTCGGATTTAGTTCGTTTTTCCACACTGTCATTTATGAAATTGGTAGTTATGGCTTGTGGTGATGTTTGAAGTTTTTCTGGACCTATTGTAGAGATGACCGGTGACTTATTGGTAGTTGTTGTAGTAGGCGGTGATGAAAAAGATGCATTATTGGATTTATCCTGGTTTTCTGATGATCTCGTGTTGTTGCTCTTGGGGCTGTGTTGAATACAGCATACAGTCTCTTGTTCCGACATTATACAAAATTGTGATAGTTTCCCTTTTGACAAATCCCCGTCAGTTTTTGGACAATTTTCCGGCGGTAGACCAACTCCTAAAACGCCATTTATTTCACATGACTTCACGGCAGTGTATATGCCAGGCCCCTTGGAACTTCCGCAAGGGCTCTTTCCAATACTGGTAACTGCGATTATGTTGAAGAGGCATTGGTTGTCAGCTATCGTCACTTGCAGAGGTCCACCACTATCGCCTCCACAAGAGTCTCGTCCTCCTTCTAAGCTGCCAGCGCACAATTGATCGTCCGTTATACCTTGCGGTAACCTCCTTCTGAGATTCTTTGCATATAGTCTTCGACAGGTCGGCTGGTCAATCAAATCCACCACCACCTTCAGTAAGTCGTCCGATGTATCTTCAGCAAAGTCGATCTGTCCCCAGCCAGTAACGACAGCTCGTTTGTTTTCGATGGTCGACTTTGTCCATAGACACGCTGGTCGAATATTTAAAGTGAATAGCTCAGACCGATAAGATCCTTCGGGACGCGTCCCGTGTTAACCGCGAGTGAATCCAGACTGTGGAATTGCACTATATTCACTATATTTATTATTTAATTATTTTTTAGAGGTGAGAAAATTTTAAAATATGTTGACACTTAGAATTTAAGTTTCGAATAGATATCATTTCAAATAGACTAATAGATATCATTCTAATCTCTTCGTATTTTTTATGTTATGTAATCAGTCTATATAAAAATGTGATAGACATCACTAATAAACGAACATTATTGATTAAATAACAATAAATAGCCTTCTAATCTATTCGTATTTTTTATGTTATGTATTCAGACTATATAAAAATGCGATAGACAGCACTAATAAATAAACGTTATTGATTAAATAACGTGCATTGCTGCAATAATGGGTTTTTATAATCAATCGTCTTTTATAAAAATACATTCATCATCAATGTCCTTTATAAAAATACATTCATTATCAATGTTATTATATGTGGCCAATTTGTTCCGCCGTATATTGCTATCATCGTCACCTGCCATGTCTCCGGAGCAGAAGGGTCGCCAAAACGTACTATGGAATTGCACAATCTAATACCATATATAAAAAAAGCTAGTACGCAAAATAACATAAATTGCTACAAGAGTGTCTGCGCGTTTTGAAAAATACGTTACGAGATTTTATAAAATCACCCACGAGATTCGTATATTCAGTCAACCGATCCTAAACGTATTTTCATAGGCATCCGCAGATGTTTTGGCGGTGGAGAGGATAAGATTAGTTTTATCTGATATCTTGTATCCGTTAAAGGTTACAAGAGCATACTATTCCTAATATCAATCAGTGATATTGATCTTATAATATTGATTGTTAGTTTTTATGGAATAAGTACTTAGTCCTCACTTATGAAGTGGCCGTTCACTAAAGAAAATCAATAAAAACAGTTTGGCATAAATATGTATTAAATTATTTAAAATGTTACCCTTATTATCTACAGTGTAAGTTTTAATTTACCGACACCTTGATACTTCAAGGTGAATCACTCAAACGAGTCGGTTTACTGACGATAGTTGAACGTGACGACGTCATAAGAAAATACTGATGGAATGGTTGCATTTGAAGCAGTTTCATTTAAGATTCTGATATTGTTTATTACAAACACCCAAAAATATATGCTTTTATACTCACCGATTTGACTACAACATGTAAATGTATTATTGTATAGCAGTATAATTGTATAATTGTTTAATGTTTAAAGTTATTTATTTTTTTTAATTTGAAAGTTTGAAATATCAAACTTTTAAATAACAGTTTGAAAAGCGTTTGAGCACGCTGCGCCATCTAGCGGTAGGTAATACGTCGTAAATAAAAAATATCAGCGACGTTTTACCAACCGGATAGCGCAACGTAATGATAGCTTTCATACTTTTTTTTTTTTTAAATAAAAGTTGCTTACTTTGTTGCACTTTGTTGTACCCACAAGAAAATTGTCCGTCCAGTAATAACATTCCGTATATCAAGAATACATATTATAAAATTATGTCAAGAATTTAAATCAATCTAGTGATTTTTATTCGTACTATTTTAGACTGAAGTTAGTAAATAGTTCTTGTCGCAACCGGCAATAATAAATATAATAAATGGAACGCCTCAGAGCGAGGTAACGCCGCATGAGTCATGTTTTTTCGTGCGTGCAGCCGGCCCATCGAATTATAAGACGTTGTCACGTCAAAAAAAATACATAAAAATTGAGTTTTTTACAAATTAAGTTACTGTTTGAATAAAAACTTAAAGCGTCTAGGTTGCTGTCCAAATTTGTACATCACCTTGTCATTAAATTTTGTTTGTTTGTTTGACGATACTTTTTATTGTGAAAATGACACAATGGGCCGGTTTATTGTCATATGACAATCTCTTACAACCAACCCTACTATGACGTGTTATATGTATGTATTTATTTATTTATTTATTTATATAGTAATTTATTCATCTTTTTTATACATACAGCTACATTATTACCAATATTAGAAAGTAACTCGAAAAAATTTAACACGCAAATGTAACAAATGGTCAGTGCGAACCTTACTAGGACTGTAATGTCCTGTATCTAGGCGGGTCAGAGTAAACAATTAAAATTAGAGATTTAATTTATAAAGAACTAAATTGACTAACGTTTTATTTTTAGAAATAGTAAATGTACCTAATAAAATTTTTACATATAATATAATATAATAATCTGTATAAATATTACAATCTATATACCTAATCATATAATAATATGGTAAGTACAAAGATACCTAAATTTGATTATATAAATGTATTATGGTATTAACATATTTATATTAGAATACAACTACATCTATAAATACGATTATTAAAATATTACGAAAAATAAGAAATACCATACGATATATTATGATTATATGCATAATACTTTGTATATGTATACGATATTAGCTTTAAAATCAACAAGACAAGTTTTCGGATTTAGACCTCCCTAATTCAAATAACCATTTATTTATATTATATTTAAACTGTTGAATGTTCTTTAGGACTGTTGAATATTGAATGTTCTTTATGCGTGTAGCATGTCTATAAGTGTGTGTCTTGTTATTGCATTCGATCGACAGACAATTGTGTGTCCTTCTCTAATCTTTTCTATGTTATCATAGTTAATAGTATAGTGTGTAGATGCACATGCACCTCCCTGAAAGTAATCCTGGCGGCGCCCATGGTCGCGAATATTTATTATTCGCGATATTTTTCCTACTGCTAAATGGCGAAGCGCGCTCAACGCTTGTCAAACTTTTATTCACAAGTCATGTTTTACAAATTTACAAAACAAACATTAAAAAAAGACACTTTTTTAATTACAAATAGTATATTTATTCGTACTGATTCACATATTTTAAGGATGGCGGTAAATTAAAACTCACGCTGTATAGAGTTTTATTATTTTGATGGAAGTTAGTTAATCCTCTCCTTAAAATCTCTAATGGACAGGAAATAATAGAACTTTAAAATTTATTCATTATAAATAAGATAAAACGAATTTACCGCATGAAGTCTGTGGCACCCGGCGGTCTGGCGATGTTGCAACCGCCGTTGTCCTAGGTACACTGAAGTGCTGGCAATCGCCATCCTTTGTTCTGCGGGTAGGCGGCAAACTGCTGCTTTTACTTCGCATATGATAACGGTGGCGGGGCGGCGGCTTTGGCGTACGCGAATTTTAAAAATCCGCCGCCCACACAACACTCTTAGTATCTTGATTTACGTCCCTGTGTTCGGCAACACAGGGACGTAAATCAAGGTTCCACTAAGTACAGTATTGGAAACCGTAGTTTCTATTGAATTTCGCGTTTTGTTTTAGTTGCTTACCGGGTCATGGGGGAAATGCAAAATTGTCATTTGGATAGCAAGACGGGATTTTGAAACTGCACCCAGTGGTTAATTCCGCTTTCTAATGTATGTTCGCGAAACACCGATTTTCTCGCTGAAATTTTTATTGTCTCTTCGGCTGCCTCGATGGTTTATTCATTGCCTATTTAAAAAAAAACAAGTTCTTTATTATACAAAAAAAACATAATATCAGTTACAAATAAATTAAACCTAACCTAACTGGATCGCACGAGACGTCCGCACTAAGGTAGGCTCAGATTCGTATAATTAAGTACTGCCTAATTCTAAATAAAAAACAAAATAAGCTTAAGAATGCCGTGAAAAATAAAATCAAGTAAACTAAAATTTTAGTAAAAAATAAAATTTCAAAAAATCCTAAAAGGTATGTGATAATAATAATATAAAGAACAAAAGTATGCCAATCATAAATATATGACAGGTGAATAATAATGTGTTAGGAATGGTAAGTTAGATAGGAATAAAACAAATTAGTTTTTTAGTTTCTTTCCTTCCCTGGGTAATCAACCAGTGGGTTAGTCTTTTTTGTTTATATTTATTTTTATATTTATACCTTGAGTATAAATGCCGGGTATATCCTTAATTTTATTGAACAACGACGGTGCCAAGTATAGAAAATGTCTCTGTGCATGGCTAGTATTCAGGTTGGGCACTATGTGGTTACTATTTGTTATCGCTCGTGTTATAATTTTATGGGTTGTTTGCTGGTGCAATTCTTTATGTTTGTGATAATAGAGTATTATCGTTTTAGCAAATGTTTGCCTTATGTGAACAGAGAACTCACGAAAAAGTTGCTCAGATGGGTATCGCAACGGTTTTTTGTTGACAACTCTTAACAGCGCCTTCTGAGTTGTAAAAAGTGGATCGAGGTGTGATAGTGCTGCACCGCCCCAACCAAGAATCCCATATGATATAATGCTGTGTGCAAGCACGTAATAGACAACTTTTTAGTAACGGTTTCGACATTACGTTACGTAGAAGTTTAAATTGATGAATGAGTTTGCGAATTTTAGCCGCTGTGTTGTAGATATGGTAAGACCAGGTCAATCTATTGTCCAAAGTCAAGCCTAGATATTTAATTGTGCTCACCTTGTCTAGATTAGAACAAGCACAGTTAGTTGATGGACTGTCCTTACATGTGTGTACTATGAGGGATAGTCTAGCTGTTTGTTGCATTCCCTTGCTTGTTCCCTTGATTGACTATTGGAAGTTGATTTTTTTCCCTGTAAAAACCTTTATAAATCACGAAAAACGGGGAAGTTTGTTGGAAAGGGGTGTGACGAGTACGAAGGATGACAAAGGGTCTACAACCGCAATTCTGCAACTATGCGGCTGATTTCTGTAAAGTATGTGGCCTTTTATTTTCGTGCTTGTAGAAGCAGAGGTGAATGCTGGTCAAAGCCGAGCTTCTCCGCCATTGCTTAATGTTTTTAACAGTCTGCAGTATTTATCTGTGTATACAAATGGAGATTTTTCATACAAAGATAGTATATGGTCATTACAGAACGCAGCAGCTACTTCATTGGCGATTTAATTATGGAGAGAGTAGAACTAGAGTTGCCAACTACAACGGGCGAACCCGTCACCTCAGGAAGTGTTAAAGATATTAGATCGTTCTGTCTCCCTTTGAGGCGAACGTAGAAGGCGACCTAGGACAAAAACCGTCCACCGTGTAATTACGCCACACACCCGTAAGAAGCCAGCGCCTTACCGCGAGATAACCAGGTTAATCAAACAGCGGGCCGACACTAGCGCCTTCACTTCCAGTTGCAACCAGATTACTCCGGTATTACACAAGAAGAAACCGATCCACCAGCCGTGAGGCCTGAGACATTCCTAACCAGTGTAGTCTTCCACCCTAGGGGGTTACCGAATAGGAGCTGAATCGTGAGTTGGATCGATTCGAAAACACAAAGGATCTAATGGCCCAAACTGCACGAAACCATTCGCTACCAGATTAGAAAGAGACAAAGAATAGGGATTGGCCACTTAATGATAAAGAGGGCCCGCACTTGCTCGATTAATCCGAATTGGGGGCAGAAACTAAAATAAATGGCGACCGACGAGTAAGGTTTATCGGGCGGCGCGGCGGCTAGATAAAATTAGGCAAAACATCCTAAATAATTGGAAAGCTGATGCTTTCAGATCAGACGATATTTTGGTTATAGAATGCCGGTATAGTCAGCAGGCCAGTTTCCGGGACACCTAGCACTGACATTCTTGAAAAGTTGTGACTTTAATTAGTGACCCCAAAATGTTTTGGAAAAGCTGAAAACCCATCAGTAGACAGTGTATGCAGGACAAGATTGAAGTATAGGCTACACAAGCTATAGCTTAGGGTCTCCACTTTCTTAGGGGCCCAAAAAAAATGTCTGAGTGAGCAATTGTCATACATTCTTATATATACTACAGCATTTGCTCAAATAGATTAGGACATTGCCACGACTAAACCAGCACAGAGTGGATGCAATAAAGAACAAAACAGCAGGTTATATTGCTTAATAATCGAACGTATGGCGTCAGCATCTCCATACATGTCACGCATCGGTTTATGACGCATCGGTATACTGTGCCGCGCAATGTATTAGTGGCAATGGTGCAATATAATAGTAAGGATATGCTGACGCCACGCGCTCGATTATGAAGCAGTCTGACCATATGTTTCTAGTTCTTTATTGCATCCACTGTCTACTGATGAATTTTCAGATTTTCCAAAACATTTCGGGGTACTAATTAAAATCAAATCTTTATTAGTACACCAGATCCAGGTGCCCCTGAATATGGCCTGCTGACTCTACCCCGGCATTCTATGGCTAAAATTCTGTATGATCTGAAAGTATCATGTTTTCCAAAACTCTTGCACTTTTTTGACGGTGGCTCCCCAGCTATGACGTCATTCCGATGGCACTCATTGTTTAAAATATTAATTATTATTTTTTATGTCTAGCAGCCCAATAGATAGCGTTCGAAAAACGCCTATATGGTACCCCATCTCAAAATTAAATAATAATATAATACCAAACGAATTTTAAAGTCATAGCATATTTTAACCCCTCGTATGTGAGGCGACCATTAATGGTTGCCTACGGCAAAATGTATACAAAATGTATATAAATGTAAATATTTAATATCATTTACATAAAAGTGTCGATTCTTTATTTGGTATACAGATTTCAATACGTAATAATTACGTACTTTAATGTTTAGATATACAAATAGGTGGCATTCTACCTCTCCGTATAATTCCTGTGATGTAGTCAGTCTCTATAAAAAATGCGATAGATGGCACTAATAAATAAATGTTACTATTGTTATATTTTTTTTAAATATTGGGTTTTAATATCAATATATATCTTATAAAAAAGCAATAACTACCAGTTTTATTGCAGGTGGCCAAATAATTTGAAACTATTTTCGTCGCACAATGCTATCAGCACCACTTTCATATTTCCGGCTCAGAAGGGTTGTCAAAACGTACTATTTAATGGTCATAGGTAATGTAATGGTCATAGGTAATGTAATATTGATAAAAATATATTTATATAAATTATTATGTATATACTATGTATTATTCGTATATCATATCATATTTTTATTTATATTATTTCATATTTTTTAGCAGTGCTTTTATAATTGTATTTGTATGTTTTATTAAATTATAAATATGTTTATACCATATATCATTTATTATTTATTGAAATCGTATTTACGTATATGTGTATTTGCCATATTGTATTACCTACAATGTATTATACGTACAAATTTAGTGTTTTGATTTGTATTATAATGTTATTTATTTATTATTATATATTATTTAATTTTAATTAAGTACATTCATTAATTATAAAAATAAAAAGTTTTTTTTGCGTTAATTAGGCTAATTGTTAGTTGTTAACATAAGTTGTTTTACTTATTTTAATTACTCTGACCCGCCTAGATACGGGACAGTTTAGTCCTAGTTAGGTGGGCAATGAGCATTAGCTGCATTTCGGTGTCCAATTTTTCCGAGTTACTTATAACATTGATAACAATGGGGCTAAATGTACAAAAATGAAATGAATAAAGCATTAAAAATTAAAAAAATAAATTAAAATGGTCATAGATACTCACATTTGATGATGCGCACTAGTAAGAGGAATATTATTGAGTGGAGAGCCCGAACGGAGACCATGGATAGAACACCCATTACATAAATATATGGAAGAGTCAGGATTTTTAAGGACCGGAACAAATCTTCCGGATGACTACGAAATTAAGTCAGTCAGTTTCAAGCAATAGCCACAGTATACAAAATGGAAAACGAGGCGAGCTAAGTCACGAGTCCATGGGCTAGCATATGACCGCCACATGTCTACTACTCCGCCAACGCAGATGTTTAAACGTTTTGAGAAATTCGCCGACCTTCGCAAGCGCGTAACGCTAACCAAAGGCGTTCGTCGAGACGTACCCCTCTGCTCACTACCCCTCGCACCCTATTCCCGTAATCCCCTATCGCTTGAGGGTGCGTCTACTGTACTTTCGGTATACTGCGCAATGGCTATGCCATCGATTTTTGCCGCAACCGCTTAATTTCTCTCTTATTTCGATCCTTCCAAGAGTTCTATATAAATAAAAGAGATTTACCCTCTCAAATAAGTGTGTTGGCCTTTTGAAATTATTCATATTTTCAGCTCTTTTTAACTTTGATTCATGGCATCTCCTTCCTCATCCAAATCCCTCGAAATTCTCCCCTAAGAGGCTTAACTTTTATTCATCGTTTCGACTCAAATATCAGACGTTCAAATCCGGGGGAAACGAGTCGAAAGACACTGTCCTTTAAAAAGTTTGAGCGGGGGATAAACGAGTATTTTATGCCATCAAAACTCGGCGGCGAGCCAAATCAGTAAAAAGCATTTGGGGATTTTGCTAATTAGCGTTAGAAAGGCAGTGGGAGATGCCGCGTATTCGTTTCTTCCTATCTTCTTATTCTTGGTATTTGGAATTAAGGAGAAGTACTCCCCTAATCATCACGTCGTATAATCAAAATTAAACGATATTCTAATTACACATGCAATTCAATTATTAATAGTGTAACAAAAATCGTAAGTTTTTGCGTGACATACAGTGTCCAGAAACGTGAAATACACCTTGAGACACGCTAAGCACGATTATTTCCTAGACAAATGTAGTGTTTCCCAGCTTTTCCTTGGTGTATGACGCCGCGCGACATGTATCGCGCGCAATCTTCGTCTTCCAGCATGTTACACTCCTGTTTCGTGTTCTTCCGTGTTGCCCAGAAGTCCCAAGCATGTTTTTATGTATCTTCCATGTTTTCTCGGCGTCTCCATTGGACCTGAGCATAAAAAAACCGCATTTTCCAAGTTCCCAGTCCAACATTGTCATTTTCGCGATGTTTGACAGCTGTCAACTTCTGTTCAGGTTGGTCTACAGGCAGTGTTGCTATTCTTGCGCCCGGTGAAGCGGATCGTTGCCCGCGGTTAAAATAACACGCAAATATTAAAAGCAATGTTAAGAAATGTGGTAAATATGCTAACAATCCTTGTTGTATATTTATTAATATTAAATCATTTTTTTTTAACTTGAGTTGGTAACAGTTGTTTTGCTGAAATGTTGGCGGTCTGAACTTCCTAAAGTGACGTCACACTTCCGCCCTGTTCACTTGATTCCAAAATGGCGAAGGAGGTGTGATTGATTTTGTGTCAAGGAGGTGAAAAAGTGCCGTAATCGGCGGTGTGAAGAGTGCACCTGTGGAGTGCCAAGAATATGATGTAGTTTAGTTCGTGTTTTTCTGGGGTGAGTCAACCATTTTACTCGAAGCTAGGTTATACGCCATGATGCCTGAGATAACCAGAGATTTTCCTGTTTGCCCACAGGAGTGGTACTTAATTTAATCTAATTTCTATCCATTTGCAACAAACGTTCTGAGAACCGTCACCAGCGTCATTACCGCGGAGATTCTGAGAATTTTCAACATCGTGCTGACCTGAAGAAGGCAGCCACCTTTTCCTGCTGTCACAGCTTCACGAAGAATAAACGAACTACTCATCAATGTGAAAACTGTCTTTTTATTGCTTTTGTTTCCAGGCATTCCGACGCATAAGCCTCATTCAGTGCAAGAAAAAAAACCACCACCCACCCCTCGAGATGTGATTTTTCTTTATGATAACCTCACTTTAGTTTTTTGTTTTTTTGTTTGACGGTAGTAATTTTTTAGTTTCGTGGTTTTCCTCTAAAACCATGTGGCGCTCAAAATTTCTTATCTCTCATTCGGCATGACGTAGATTTTTTTTATGGTAAAATTCTTTTGGCTTTTGATTCTTTTTACGCAAACCGCGTGCTTAAAATTGTTACAGTGGCTGCCCAGCGTGGGCCATGAACTAAATGTAGGCTTATGTGTGGGATTTTTCTGGTAAAAAAAAAAAAAGAACACATTTTTTCTTTTTGAATTGACAGTTTAGTGCCGTAGTATTTAAATACCACACTTTTATGAAAGTAGCAAGTTTTATGTAGTCTTTTGTGGCTACGTGGTATTTTTTTTAATTTCGTAAAATTTCTTAAATTTTTAGAAAACGGCATTTTAATTGCGGTTTTGTTTCTTACGGTTGCCGTGAAGGTGCGATAAGCACGCCGTTTATCATCATATCTTGTATCGATTTAAATCGTTTCTTTTTGTTTCTTTATGTAACGGTTTCCGTTAAGTGCGAAGAGCACACCGTATATTGTATTTTGTATCGATTTAAATCGTTTCTTTTTGTTTCTTTATGTAACGGTTTCCGTTAAGTGCGAAGAGCACACCGTATATGGTATCTTATCTTCGATGTAAATGGTTGTTTGTTGTAAATGGTTGTTAAACACTAATTGTGCATTTTCAGAATCTTCGCGGCGGTGAACGCAGAACTTCGACAGTGCTGGAACAGGAATTGGGTTAAGTACCACTCACCCCGAATCTCAAGTAAATTTTCCTTTATTTATTATTTCGGGCGCTCTGCCTATTTATTTTCTCTCGTACGGCTTTCCAAATTGGAAATATTTTTTTGGAGTTGCTTGTACAAATATTTTTATTTATACTTCCAACATACTAGTTTGGAGTAGGATTTTAAGATGGCCTCGCACATTTTAACATATTATGCGGCCACGCATTTAGTCAAAGCCGAATTGGACTATGAATTCACCATTCGTGGTGCTCCCATAGCATACGTCGAATCGATGCGACGACAGTTCATTGCGTTGCTGGATGAATACCCTCCACAGTCGATTGAGACAACGGATTTGGATCCGGACCAGGAATATAACGAATGCTCCATTCGTTTGACCTGTCTTCATGAGTTAATGGAACAGTTCATAGAGAATAAAACTAGGCCATTATACAAGCGTATTTGCACCAAGGTCACGCATCTTTTTTATCGGGTCGCAAGAATAGCCATACCCCCAACGGAACGTCATGCTCCGCTAAACGCATTAAAAGAGGAGGTTTCGGAAATAATTAAAATCCTGGAGGAGTTTTCGGAGATTGCGCGAGGGCCCAGCCCATGTTTGTTAAGACCGACGACAGAGCCACCGGCCAATCTTGCTCCAGAAAATACGGCAGTTGAGCAAGGGGATTCCGCAGCCCAATTATTCGTTCCGGTTGTTCAGCCAGTATGTGAACCGTTGCCGTCGACGTCAAGTGCCGGGGTTCCTCGACCGCAGCCGATCCCAATCTTCTATAAGACAGTTCCGTCACAGGAGGCGTCTTCAGTTCCATATCCACGGAAGTTTGAGTCTGAACTGGTCCCTTTAGAGAAGAGCTATGACCCGGCATTCGAACGAATCCTCAAACCATTGAATTTGGGTTTTTCTTACGATGGCACTTCATGTGTGGTTGAGTTCCTGGAAAGATTGGAGGAGAATCGTTTTTCGCGAAATATTCCCGAGGCTAGATTGCTTAAGTCAGCGTGCGAGCTGTTTGAGAAGCAGGCGCTCATCTGGTATCGTGCCAGAGCTTCGCGCATCCGCACCTGGAAACAACTAGTGTCGGAACTTCCATCCGATTTTGGAAGTTCGGATTATGACAGCGAGGTTTTAGCTTTCCTCAGATGTCGCATCCAAAGGCCTGACGAGAAAATGCATATTTTTGTTTCTGTCATGTTGAGCTATTTCAGTCGATTATCTAGACCATTGTCATGTGAGGAGCAATTAGGTATCATCCTTTCGAACATAACTACATTTTATCAACAACATTTCATGTTGTTGGACAGTCGTTCTCTCGATGAATTGTTGCGATTTGGAAGAAAGGTCGAAAATGCCCAACAACGGATAAATTCATCCAATGCAGCTGCTCAAGCGCTAGTCAAAGGCAAGTCTTCTTCCACGAAGGCTGTGCATGCTGTTGGACATGCGTTTTCCGGTGCGGTTGTGCCGGAAATGCCTGTTGAAGAGCGTGCACAGTGTAGTCAGGTTTCCGCAGTGGAGTCTTCCGCACACCGAAGTCAAGAATACTATCGAGGATCGAACACGCGAGGTGGTTCACATAGGGGCGGTTCCTCCCGAGGCAACACGACACACGTCGGTGGATCTCGCGGAGGCTCCGGTGCCGCGCGTGGTGCTCGCGGTGGTACCCATGGAGGATATTCGAGGTATTGCTACCGTTGTGGCAGATTTAATTTCTCGGTCACAACTTGCCCTGAATGTTCAAAGGAGTTGAGACCGTCCAAATCCAACTCAGTCGATTCAAAAAACGTGCAACACGAGACAGAGTAAGCGCATTCGTGCACTCTGTCTCGACATTATTTAAAAACGAAAAAGATAGCCGTCGTCCATTTCTAGATGTATGTTTAGGAGACATAGCGGTTTGTGGTCTACTCGACACTGGATCGAGTATCACAATTTTAGGTGCCGACTCACATAAATATTTAATTGAGCTCGGATATACCGTGCATAAGACTCCGTCTTTGACTTTGAGTACCGCTAATTCGAGTACGGTTAGGACGATCGGTTACATGTCTTTACCGTTTAAATTCAATAATCGTTGTCAAGTTATCCGAGCTGTAGTAGCACCGGATATTGGTTCTTCACTAATTTTAGGCATGGATTTTGTTCGAGAATTTGATTTAGCTCCAGAAATTTTGAAATACGTTCGGATGGAGTCTAGTGATGTTAGTTGGCACTCCGTCAGTGAAGTGCGGGTGTTGCATCCTTTCACTTCCCTGTCTGAGAATCAGCAGTCGTTAGCCAACAAGATGATCGAAAATTTCCAAAAGATTTCTACTGACGTTAGAGGGTTAGGTCGGACAAATTTAATTTCGCAGGTTATTGACACAGGTGATCATCCACCCATAAAACAGAGGTATTACCCGTTATCTCCCGCTCGTCTTGCGTTGTTGAATGAGGAGGTTGATCGCATGCTAGAGTTGGGCGTTATTAAACCTAGCCAGGGAGGTTGGAACAATCCAACTATTTTTGTTCCCAAGGCGGATGGGACTTTGCGGTTCTGTCTTGATAGTAGAAAAATAAACTCGATAACGAAACCGGATGCTTATCCTCTCCCGAGAATAACTACCATTTTGGACAGTTTGCGTGATGCAAACTATTTGTCTTCTATCGATCTATCAGCTGCCTTTTGGCAAATCCCATTAGAGCCTGCCTCGCAAGAAAAGTGCAGTTTCACTGTCCCTGGACGAGGATTCTTCCAAATGACGGTGACTCCGTTCGGAATGCGCAACTCGTCAGCGTGCATGCAGAGGCTGGCGGATCAGTTATTTGACCCGTCGTTTAACAACAAAGTATTTTGTTATTTGGATGATATCGTAATTGTCTCGTCGACCTTCGAAGAACATATCTCTTTGTTAAGTAGAGTTTTAGATCGTCTTGTTTATGCCAATTTGTCCATCAATTTCAAAAAGTGCCAATTTTTCCGGCATGAGTTAAAGTACCTGGGGTACGTTGTAGATTCTCATGGCCTACATACCGACCCCGATAAGGTTAAGTGTATTTTAGATTTTCCTACGCCTACTTCACCAAAAATGGTGAAAAGTTTCCTGGGAGTTGCCGGATGGTATAGGAGGTTTATCAGGAATTTTTCTTGTATTGCTGCACCGCTATCTCGGTTGACTAGTACCCGCAAAGGTGCCCCCGCGTTTGCGTGGACACCGGAGGCGGAAGAGTCTTTTAGAAAATTGAAATCGGCTTTAGTTTCGAGCCCGATTTTAGCGTGTCCAGATTTTTCAAAGCCGTTCGCCTTACATTGCGACGCTTCTTTGTACGGGTTGGGTGGCATGTTGACGCAGACAGTGGATGGTGTCGACCATCCTATCGCTTTCACGAGCAGGACTCTCCTACCCGCTGAAACGCGATACTCTGCAACTGAAAGGGAAGCCCTAAGTGTGATTAATGCTGTCGAGCATTTTCGTGGCTACTTCGAGGGTGGTCCCAAGGTCAAAATCTTTACCGATTGCGCAAGCTTAAGGTGGTTCTTGTCACTAAAAAATCCAACGGGTCGACTGGCCCGCTGGGGAATCCGCTTGTCAGCTTTTGACTTTGAGATCATTCACAAGAAAGGCGTGGAAAATGTGGTTCCAGACGCGCTATCGCGCTTACTCCCTGTTGCAGCTGTCTCGGTAGTCGCCGATCCATGGTACAATGAATTGTTTGAAGCGGTATCCGGCAATCCTGCCGCTTATCCCAATTACCAGGTCAAGGGTAGTGAGTTGTATCGCTACTCGCGGAGCAAGTACCAGCTCACCAGTTGTTATGACTGGAAGTTAGTGGTTCCGTTGCCCCTAAGAGAGAAGTTGATACAGGAGAACCATGCCTCTGATCTGGCTATGCATTTTGGGGTTTTTAAAACCCATCGTCGTCTATGTCTGCGCTATTATTGGCCAAATTTACATGGAGATGTTGTTAAATTCGTCTCTAAGTGCGATACGTGCCAGCAATACAAGCATCCGAATACATCTCCATTGGGTCACTTGGGTAATCCAAAGTCTTGTGCCTTTCCCTTCCAAATGATCTCCGTCGATCTATTGGGTCCTTACCCGATGACGAGAGATCGGAATATGCATATACTAGTAGTCACATGCTGTTTAAGCAAATATTGTTTACTTTTTCCTTTGAAACGTGCTACTAGCAAAATCATTAGCAACATAATGGAGCATAAGGTATTTCTGCGTTTTGGTGTTCCGCAGTATGTCATATCGGACAATGGGAGACAATTTGTTGGGAAGGAGTTCTCGGGGCTAATGACCAAGTACCGTATTCCCAAGGTTTACTTGAACCCGAAATATTGCCCTCAGGTCAACCCCACTGAAAGGCAGAATCGTGCAGTCGTAACTGCGTTGGCGTTATCAGTTAAAGACGACCACCGCTCTTGGGACCTTCACCTTTCTGCCATTCAGATGGCGATCAATTCGGCTGTTTCGGAAGCCACGGGTTTCAGCCCGTTTTTCCTGGTCCATGGTCGAGAACCGATTTTAGACGGTTCTTTTTACACGCAATCCCCGGAAACCCAAGCCGAAGTTATTTTCGGCAGCAGAATGTCCTACGCTCAGAATCTGAGTGAACTTCCTGGCGTTTTTCACACCGTGCGGAAGAAATTAGTTCAATCGCATGCTCACAATAAGGTCTATTATGACCGAAAGCACCGCCCGGCTGAATTTGCCGTTGGCGATACGGTGTTTAAAAGAACCTACTATTTGAACAATGCGGGTAATTATTTTATTTCGAAATTTGCCACGCGGTATGAAAAATGCCAGATAGTGAAGAAACACTCTCCGTTGGTTTATGAGCTGCTAAATGCAGACGGTAAGAACATTGGCACATGGCACATAAAGGATTTTAAACTAAATCCCAAGGACTCCGTTTAACATTCAATTTTCTTTTGTTTTGTTCCTCGTTAACATACTTATAAAACAAAATTTGTTCCATCTTCTTTCATTATACAATGTCATGTATAAAAGTATGGTACCAGGTGGATACCAATACTGAGATCATTTTGTATGTGTCAGTTGTGCTAGTAATCATGTATAGCACCACTGTGGTTTGAATGTCGCATGTAAGGGAAGTATATCAGAGATCAGTATGAAAGGTGATATTTGACGTTACACATTTTACCTACTAGGCATTGGTTACTGTCGAGGTACAATTTTCTTTGGGTTTCCCAAGAGGTCTTTCATAGACATGTTTTTTTTGGGTCGTGAGGTCGTTAGGTTTTCCCTTCGACTATTTATTATGGTCCTGTTATGAGGCCACCAGGATTTTGTCCTGGACTTTGACAGGGAGACCGGCAGGTTCCCTGAAGTCGTGAATTTAATTTGCAGTTGGAGATTTTCTTTTGGAGTTTTGTATGGTGTTTGTTTTTAGTCCTCTACGGTTTGGTAAGCGCGACGACAAATTAATAATTGACCTCTGCAGTACCATGCCGAACGGTTTTCTTTTCTCTAGTTAACGAGGACAAGTAGTAGTATGTTTGATATATTTTTTTTCTTTCTCGTCGGTAGTTTCGTGTACGCTATTCACTTTGATTTCTATTGTTCAGGTGAGATTTTTGTTTTATTTTGTTTCACGTGCGAATCGGGACGACTCGAGGAAATCGTCATGTCCTTCCGATTTCTTTTAGTGGGAGAGGCTGTAACAAAAATCGTAAGTTTTTGCGTGACATACAGTGTCCAGAAACGTGAAATACACCTTGAGACACGCTAAGCACGATTATTTCCTAGACAAATGTAGTGTTTCCCAGCTTTTCCTTGGTGTATGACGCCGCGCGACATGTATCGCGCGCAATCTTCGTCTTCCAGCATGTTACACTCCTGTTTCGTGTTCTTCCGTGTTGCCCAAAAGTCCCAAGCATGTTTTTATGTATCTTCCATGTTTTCTCGGCGTCTCCATTGGACCTGAGCATAAAAATACCGCATTTTCCAAGTTCCCAGTCCAACATTGTCATTTTCGCGATGTTTGACAGCTGTCAACTTCTGTTCAGGTTGGTCTACAGGCAGTGTTGCTATTCTTGCGCCCGGTGAAGCGGATCGTTGCCCGCGGTTAAAATAACACGCAAATATTAAAAGCAATGTTAAGAAATGTGGTAAATATGCTAACAATCCTTGTTGTATATTTATTAATATTAAATCATTTTTTTTTAACTTGAGTTGGTAACAGTTGTTTTGCTGAAATGTTGGCGGTCTGAACTTCCTAAAGTGACGTCACACTTCCGCCCTGTTCACTTGATTCCAAAATGGCGAAGGAGGTGTGATTGATTTTGTGTCAAGGAGGTGAAAAAGTGCCGTAATCGGCGGTGTGAAGAGTGCACCTGTGGAGTGCCAAGAATATGATGTAGTTTAGTTCGTGTTTTTCTGGGGTGAGTCAACCATTTTACTCGAAGCTAGGTTATACGCCATGATGCCTGAGATAACCAGAGATTTTCCTGTTTGCCCACAGGAGTGGTACTTAATTTAATCTAATTTCTATCCATTTGCAACAAACGTTCTGAGAACCGTCACCAGCGTCATTACCGCGGAGATTCTGAGAATTTTCAACATCGTGCTGACCTGAAGAAGGCAGCCACCTTTTCCTGCTGTCACAGCTTCACGAAGAATAAACGAACTACTCATCAATGTGAAAACTGTCTTTTTATTGCTTTTGTTTCCAGGCATTCCGACGCATAAGCCTCATTCAGTGCAAGAAAAAAAACCACCACCCACCCCTCGAGATGTGATTTTTCTTTATGATAACCTCACTTTAGTTTTTTGTTTTTTTGTTTGACGGTAGTAATTTTTTAGTTTCGTGGTTTTCCTCTAAAACCATGTGGCGCTCAAAATTTCTTATCTCTCATTCGGCATGACGTAGATTTTTTTTTATGGTAAAATTCTTTTGGCTTTTGATTCTTTTTACGCAAACCGCGTGCTTAAAATTGTTACAATAGATTGCCACGTACATATAATAATAAATACACACATCATAATATTAACATCGGTAACAATATGACTTTCAAATCGGTAGCAGTGCTATCCGTTCTTGAAGTAGCAGTGGCAACTGCCACTGTAAATAATTAACTTATAATATGAATATAAACTCTACAACTTGCGATTATTTGTCATTTTTGGTTGGAATAGGAAGAGTCCTTGCAGTGTGAAACTGGGTGGCCAAGGAATTTGTAACGATATATGTTAGTTTTATCAACCTGGGCTGAGCCTAGAAACTTGGGATCGAAAAAGAATCCACCAACTGGCTCCGCTAACTAGGCCGTCAAAAACTGAGACGCTTCCACCCTAGCGCCGCCTAGCGCCTGTAATGTAATGTAATAATAAAAGCATTCGACCGGGTCGATAATGACATATTGCTCAGGGAACTGGCAACAGTGGGGTGCTCACATACACTCCTGCAGTTCTTCGCCAGTTACCTGAGAGACCGCCAGCAATTCGTTAAATATGGGAGATCAACATCAGATTTGTACTTTACACACTCTGGGGTGAGCCAGGGATCAAATCTGGGCCCATTACTGTTTAATTTGCTCGTGAATACATTGCCAGACGTAGTTACAAAAACCAACTGCCTGATTTTCGCGGATGACCTAAAATTATTCACAAGAACGGGCAGTAATGAATCCTGTACATTACTGCAGGATGACATAGACGCCGTGTATCTTTGGAGCATAAACCACAAGCTATACTTCAATACCGGCAAATGTTCTATCATGACGTACTCGCGAGGTGACGCCTCGCTTGTACATAGTTATGACATTGATGGCAAGGCACTATCACGAGTAAATCACACAAGGGACCTTGGAGTGACCTTTGACTCACGGTTGACATACAGACAGCACATCTACACCCTAGTTGATAATTCTTATAAATTGTTAGGTTTTGTAATGAGAAGCATGAGGCAGTTCAACAACACATTTGTCATGCGCCTCCTATTCAATTCCCTAATTCGGAGCAGATTAGAAGTCAACGCGGCAATATGGAGTCCTTACGAAAATAGCTACATATCCAGCCTAGAGAGTATACAGAAACGCTTTCTGAGGTTCCTATACTTTAAACAGCATGGATATTATCCCTTTCTATATCCTACGGCATTTATTCTGGGGATGGTTGGGTACAACTCACTAAGTGTAAGAAGAGATTGGCTGTCAATCTGCCACATATATAAACTGCTTAGGGGGTTCGTTGATAATCCGACCATCCTTAGAAGAATCGGTCTATTCGTACCCACCAATTACTACCGTGCTCGGACTCATGTATTGTTCGCGTTACCGCGAGCTAGAACTAACATCGTTCAACACTGCTTCACAGTGCGGACGCTTCGTACCCTAAATGCACTATGTTCGACTGAGCCAGAATTGGATATTTGGACGGTGAACTTAGCACAACTGAAAAGTATGGTAATGGCATTTCTTAGCAATCAAATATTAGATAAATATGTAGTATTAAAATTGTTAAAAAGGAATAACTAGTATAATAAAAAAGGTTAGATAAACATTAGATATACATATGTAAATATAATCGTTTAATATTACGCTCTAACGGATGTCTCCGTCTCGTTTGCTATAGTCTAGAATAATGATTTATATATTAGAATAATAATGATAGTAATAGTAATGGAGTAGAGTAATAATAATATTATTAACAGTAGAATTATAATAATAGCCTATAGTAGAATAATAGTTATAATCTAGAAAAATAATTAACGATTTGGAATCATCTGTAAGGTTAATTATGTTTTGGGAAATAAATAAAATAAAATAAAATAAAAAAATAAAATAAAAGTAATGTCTAGTGGCCAATTGGTCGTTTCAAGAGCGGCTGAAGTAAAGTCAACAACCACTCCTGCTGCTTAGGTAACCCGTTAAGTCGTTTCTCGACTCCTCCACCCATTCGCTGGAGTGCACAATCGATGAGCTGTGACACAGAGTCCTTCCCAGGGTAGGCCCTCATTCGAGCAGACTATTAGATAGGAGATTAACCGTGAGTTGAGCTGATCCCGAGAACGAGATGGCGGGCCATAGTGGCAGCAAATACATAAGAACTGTTGGGTACTAAAGGGTGCAGCTGGACAATGGGTTTCCCTTTGTTTAAAGTTGCATTTGCCATCTATAAACGTCGGGAAAACTATCGTCAAGTTCGGCGAGGTAGAAATCCGTTTTATTTCAATAAAAAAAAAAACATGAATTTATTTTGTTGTTTTATACCATTAAAATAAAATATTTATATCGCTATTCATGTGAAATACATATTTTAACATTATTATTTATACTTCGTGTATGTGTTATGACTTTACAATACTGCTACTAATTTCTTATATAATAATAGTATAGTATATATGATGTTTTCTTATAAAATTAAAATAATATAATTATATCTCATTCATGTGGCTAAATATTTTTAAATATTAAATATTTTTATAAGTTAATGTTCCAGAGATAGAAAAAATATTATAAATAAATATAATTAAGTAGGGTACTTAAAAGTGGGTTTTGCGGAATGACAAAAACCCGAGATTAAAAAGAAAAAGGGAGGGAAAGGACAATTATGTATTTTTAATCAGCTAGCTACGTTGGAATTCCTTTAACAACGAAACTTAGTCGTCACTTTCTCATCTGCGAAATATAAACCGACAATCAAATTATCCTTTAGGAGTACCATGACTTACAATGTTTATTTCCTAGCCGAATACATCAACCACAATGGATTACAGGCGACGGCTTTAGCCCACTTTCTATCTATTTTTAGCGAACCCAATAGAGAGATAGACGCTCTACAAATTCGTGCAAAATTTTCTCATACAAAGTAGCAAGTCTATCGATTAAATGAGAACTGTTGTCGGCAGCGCGATCTACAAATAAATTGGCGTATCGACAAGGCCTATGTCGGTTACTACAACAACTACTAGGTATTTCAAGCTAATAGCGCGAAATTCCAATATGAACATTTTGATTTATCAGCATCGTCAAGTACGGTGCCAATTTAGAGCGCTTCAATTATTTAAGTAAAGTCAAATAAAAGAATTTAAGTAAAGTTGTGTAAATATTTTCAAAATATATACAGTTAAATACATTATTTTACTCATTTTATGACTTAACCCCTTGAGTATGGATACGACCAAATCTGGTTCTGAAACAATTATCCGTTGAGTATGATACGACCAGATCTGGTTCCGCGTTTTTTTCCCTTCTTTGACGTTCTCATATTTATTCATAATTATCTAATTGTTTTACAAAATGATATTTCAATATTCTATATTCGAAATTTCAATGCAATCATTGTGCAGTTGTTCTTTTTATGATTGGTGTAGTAGTTTCGCAGTTATAGTACTTTAAGGTCGATGTCGCCGAAAATCCTGCAAAAGAGACAGATGCATCCATGAAAATACCCATTTACTCCAAGGGTTAATAGCGTAATAGTATTTTAATGTGTATAGTAGGTAATAGTATTTTAATACATCCGTCTCCTAGCCTGGCCTTTCGAGCATATTGCGCGGAAACGAGAAATGATGGATGTTTTAATTAAAATGTCTCTAACAGACATTTTAATTATAATATTTATATAACCTCGTTGTTTCAACTATTAGACTATTAAATATTCTATTTTATAAAAACTTACATTAAAAATGCTCTACGATTTTATTCCATAATTATAGGACATACATTAATTATTTAGTACAAAGGGTTTCGAAGGGGAATTTGAAATTTTGTGGTAACCTAATTTTCACGAAAAACACAGAAAAAAGATCTATTATTGATGAAATTGCATGAAAGTGATGTATGCCATTAACGTTTTCACTAACTTGTGCATTACGTCTTCATTACCTTAAATTCGTGCTGCATTCAATGTTCGCTTTATCTCACAATTTCTAGCGCAGATGTATGCTGTCAAACCGAGCTCCCTCCCGATAAAAATTCGAACAGCTGCAATGTTCACTGGTGTAAAACGAGTCTCACCATTTAGTTTGATGGATAAAAAACATTAGGTAGAAATTAACTCAATATGTTGTGATTCGATTACATTAAATGAAATTAATAATGTAATGTAATAAAAATAAGAAAGTTATTATGAACATATTATATCAATTCTTTAAAATAACGAAACAAAGAGAATATTTTTTTAATACAATCAATCAATGTAGTGTCAAAAATAGTGAGGATTGTCAAAAAGTAAAATAAAATATCTTATGTGATTACGGTGCAAATAAAAATAGTCAATATGTTATTAATGTATGTTAAAATATGTTAATAGTCAATATGTACATAATAACAGCAATAGTCAATATATTTTAGTCAAATAAAACATCGATTAGTTACCTATTATAGAAAGAGAAATAGCCAAGATGCACACAGTTTTTAGAGATCTTTAATATTGTATAATTCTCTTTCAATGAGAAATAATTTGAGTTCTTTTACATATTATAATTTGAGTTTATTATAATTTGAGTAAACCGTACAGATACCCTTCAGAAAAACTTTTCGAAGAGTTCAGTGTACTTGAAGTAAGGCAACTTTATTTAAAATTTTGTCTGGTTTTTATTCAATTTCAAAATAAGAGAGCTTCCACACAACAAGCACACCGAACAAGGCGATCCGTGGCGGATATGATAGACGTCCGTCGAACGAAAACATCTTTTGGTCAGAGGCATCTTATGAGTATAGGCCCCAGGATATACAACAAATTGGATGAGTCGATAAGGATCGTATACAGTAAAGCCCAATTTAAAAAACGGTGTCACAGGTGGCTTCTGAATGAAGGTCGGGATATTAGCCACCAAATATTTGATATTCTTATATAATTTAATTTAAATAAATTGAATTACTATGATTATTAATTTGTTAAAATCGCTGTTCTTGTGTTTTTGTTCTTTTTTTAATTGAATTATATTGCAATACATATTTTAACTTTTAAAATGGACATTTTATATTACTTGTATCCTCGGCCTATTTATTCTTTAAATATTTATTGCGATATCACTTTTCCCTTTATTTCCATTCATTATTAATATTTTTTATATTTTATTGTATTTATTCCGACATTATATTATTATTATTCAATTTGATTATTTCACCATTTACTGAATGTTATTTTTCCAGCACACTACAGCTACAGTTACATCACACTACACTACACTACAGTTACATCACACTACACTCACATTACAATGTTTATTATTATTAGTTAATTTTTAATATTATTTGATAATTAGCATATATTTTAAATTAAGTATTCTAAACTATGCACAAACCACTCTACTTGGTACGCTTGACTTAGTACGGGCCTAGGCCTAGTTAGGCGGCGTTGATTTAAAAAATAATGGTCTACGGTGCTTTCTATTTTGCTATTATTTACATTTAAGCCTATAATGTTAAACTTACAATGTACTGCCATAAAAATGTGCTTTCATGAATAAATAAATAAAATAAAATAAATAAATGAATTTATAAATTGGGGTATTATATATTATAAAACACAGGTTTGTTCGTTTGCTACTCATACTTACCTTCCTTGTTACTATCTGGTATAGTATGCGATTTCAGCATGATCTTGTAAAATCTAGAAAAAATCTAATTAACAAACTACATTTGGTGAAAATTTGATGAACCTAATTTTATAAAACGTTGTATTTGTGTGTTGTTTTATAAAAGTCTTAGGTGTAATATTGTATCATAAGTTTTCTATGTTTTATAATGTTGAGTGCCTCGTTCAGTGTATCTTCAGAATTCTTCTGGATGCTCAAATCTCGATGGATTCAACTTTTTTGCACATGGTTTTGGTCAAAGATTAAAACTTCCTATTCATATAGAAAATTCAAAAACTCCTAAGTTCCCGTTTGGGTTAAAGGGAAACAGAGAGTTTTCCTCTCTTCCTCCCAGTCATGGTATAAAAACTAACTCTCTCCATAAGCGACGGGCGTATATTGACAGGGTAAATATCATAAATCACTGTCTGACAAGGTGGCGTTGAAACTTTGTTCATGAATCAAGATTCTGTCAATAAACAGCTAACCATCTGTGCGTATATTATGCGGTTACTTATTTTGCGCTCATCAAAAATAATACTGTGGGCAATACATACATACTCGCCATACCCTACGTAAAAATCGAATGCCTCGGTGGTTTTCATTTTTATGTTTATTATGTACGATATTGCTAAAACTGCAGCTGAAATAATTTTTCTTTCAAGATAGTTTTCCAAGTATTATTGCAGTATAGGAACCTCTTCTAGATTATTGATTTTTTAATGTCACCAGACTATATTCACCGCGCTGATTCCGAATCTGCAATAATATTTATTCGGTCTCAATAAATAAGCGAGATAAAGGTATTAAAAAAAGCGCCAAACCAATACATTTTGGTTGGCTAAGTTTTTTTTAATTTTTTATTATATATAAACACCTATTTGGTGGTAGGTTAGATAAGTTTTTTTTAAACAACCGCAATAAACTGAGTTTAAAAAAACTTTTATTTTTATTTTTTTGTATGTAAATTTGGTTTTGAAATTTTAAGCGTCCGAAGCTTTTTTCTTACACATTTAGTATTACAATGATCGAATCTAGTACTATTTCTTTATTTTTTCGATTTCTGACAAAGGTTCCTATACTGCAATAATTCCGTTTTCCATTTACTGCATGTGTACTTCTTTGACAAACAAAAACAAGTAAATATATTAAAGATAGTAAAAATACGAAGATACGAAGGTGATACTATACGATAAGAAGATGATAGTATGATACCAAGGCATGCCTGACAAATTGTGGAAGCTGATTCCATAAACGAGCAAAATGGACCGTAAAAGAGTACGTGTAAACAGAAGAGTGATGTAATGGAATTGCGATTGAGGTCATAGAAATTTATCTTGTCATCCAAAAAGGGGAAAAACCTAACCAAAGAGATTTATATCTTGCATATGTCTTTAAGTTTTCATTAAAATTCAACAAAAGAATGTGTAAAAAAATGTAGTCGGTAAATAATATTATTATTTAAATTCTTTAGAATTTTAATAAATAATTATACTCTATGAAAAGGTTTTATTGAATTTACGACGTTGGTTTTAAATTCAATATTGTTTTTGTGATTAAGTAGCTTATGTTTTGACAAATGTTTTAAGTAGGTAAGAATATAATTCCAGAAAAAAAAAACTTTTGCACTGATTTTCACCACGTAATTGTAATATTATTTAGAAGTTTACCAAAATTATTTTTTAAATAAGAAAGTACTTTAAACCTTTATCTACTTATTCTTAGATATTTTAAAGTTGACTGAGAAAATGATTAAAAATAGAGATGACGAATAAGTAAAAGTAATTCGCGAATGCAAATAGAGTTGCGGCAGGGATTCAGGCCATGGACAGAGCTCGAATTGGTTGCTAGATATCCAGATTGGTTGCTAATGTTTTAGTGCAGCTTGGGCTTTGTTGGCCAAGCGCATGGTTCAACTCCAATATGGTAGCCTTCTCGCATAGGGACTTAGCCTGTGAGGACTGCTGTCAGCTGCTGACGCGGCTGTAATCTTGCAGTCGGAGGCGGTTGGGATCAGATGATCGTGGATTCGGAGGAATACCTCGAGCGCAAGTGGGCGGTTTATATACTAGGCAGTGACAGCCATGCTTACGCTTTCTGTCGAATAACCAGGGAGGTCTGGAGATGTATGTTTCCTATTACAGCGGGGGTATTTTTCGACATGACGTATTGAATACATGAATTGACCCGTTGCCTACCCGATCTCGAGTGACAATAGCAGACAAAGGGCGCCTCGGTCCGCGATATATTCAAACTGAATAACCGCTTACGTCAGGTAGAGGTCGCGCGAGGATGGAGAAATCCGGCCAAATCTGGCAGTAAGGGCTAGCACTGAGAATAATATGAAGCTGTAATACACGGAAATACGCATGTTATAAGAAGGATTACGTATTTTACATGTACTGTGGTCCGTACGTAGGTATCAACAAGACGCGTAACGGTGTAGTTACCATGTCACGGGCATGGTAACTGTCCGGCACATTCATTATGGCGCACAAGGAGATTTTGCTTTTACCATGTTATTACATACGTAATGTTATTCAGTTACAAGATTCATGTTGAAGCTACGTTATACCGGTATTTACGTTATACCGTTATAACATATAAACGAGTAATGGAGTTTCAACAAAAAAAATAATAAATTCAACAAAATTACGATTCGAACATCATTACTCTGTTGTATAAAAGCGTAATAACAAAACGGTAAGGCGTTGGACTCTTACGGGCGTGTTGGCAAAGCTAGACTGTGGACTGTGTTGTCCTTAAGTCTCTTCGTAATCACCCCACGGTTTACATCAGTATTATATGCATATGGTTATACCTTCATGGGGTGTCGGGTTCGCCAGTTGTAGTTGACATCTTCCAAGTGTGGAATTCGAAGTACTCCGTATTGCCGCTGAAAATACGGCAGGTAGGGGACCGCGCAAGAGAACTCGAGTCCGTAACCAGTCGGGTGGACAAAGGTATCCTGATGGTTAAATCCAGACGGAGATATCCTGTCAAAACTGGTAGCCAGGGAGAGAAGTGGCGTTACCTTCCTAGTGCCTCGCCATAAGGCGTTGGACTCTAGCGGGTTGTTGACTTTCCTGGACGGTAGGTTTGTATCGCCCTAAGTATTCTACGCTCACCTCACGTGAGACAGAACGATCAATATCGTTAAAACTTCCTGGGGTGACAGGTTTGCCCATTGTAGTCGACCCCCCAAGTGATCCCGATTATAGGCTGACCGTCTCGCTTCCCACGCATGTGCCCTTGCCCGGCGGATAAAACACTAAAATTAGCTCTGCCCCGTCGCGAAACCTTTCAACCGCTAGATGGATTGGTAATACGGTTAAGGAGTAAAAAAAACATCGTAACATTTCAGCGGATAGGCTTCCGCCTTCCATCTCCTCATTTATTTGTAAACGCGGCAAAGAATTTAATAATCACCGTATTTTATCCTCCGACCAGCACCCAAGCATTCGTGATTTTTAAATAGCTCAAGAAAATGGTCCGATGAAAAGAAAAAAATCTCTTCAGTTTCCTAAAAAGCACGGGAGCATCACCCACTCGAACCAAATTTAATCCGAAAAAATGAGGCACCCAACAGGCGGCCGGCTTTTTATATTAAACAAGTGGCAGGACTGAGGCCAATATACCAGAGTCTTCAAATTTGTTTTATTTATGAATCTAATAAAACGCCGTAGTAGACGAGCATACATGGTTTACTATATTATAATTCAAAAGTATTATTATTAATTTAATTAAACTTACTATAGGAATAACCCACACTTCTAAAAAGTTCAAGTGATCCGTATATTTGAATGTATATCTGTGTATCCGTATATCCGTGTGTATTTAAGAAAAGGCAGTATATAACGAGAAAGTAGGCATTTCCCAAGAGTAGCCTCTGACTCTGGCGGTACACATGGCTGCAAAAGCATAAAACGTATTTATCATTAAATCCTCGCCGGATCGATCACAGTAAATATGCGTTGCAAATCAATACTGCCAACATAATTCCACGACTACTTACTGCCCCTTGTCTCCTCTCCGTCTTCATCGGCTCCCCGTAATCTGTAACAGCTACGAGCCAGCTCCAAGCATCTTCTAAAGCTCTTCGCTGCAACTAGTAGCAGTGCCCATGCGCGTAGCCATAATGGTTTATTTATAACTAGCTGACCCGTGCCCACTTCGTTGGGCGGTAAAACTTTTTACCTGTGATGAAATTATGGGTGTGGTTCGGTTAGTACTGAGTGCTATGATATATTTCCTGACTGCCAAAAGAAGGGTTATATTTTTACTGCATATGTATGTATGTATTTGCATGTTAATTTGACTATAATACCGTTATTTGTGAGTGTCTTCTTGTGAGTGTCTTATTCGTGAGCGTATTATCTCCTTAACTATTTACGCAGAAAAGGAAAATTATAGGCAGCAAAAAGGAAAAGTCTTTTGTTTTAAACGAAACGATAAATTTACTTATTTTGATAAGAATTCATATTTGTTGATAATATGACCAATAAACATGACCTAACGATTTAAATTATTTAAAAAAATTTAAAATACTACTTTTTGTGACTTAAATATAAAAGTTAGACATATGCTGTCGCTGAATTTTTTGTAGACATTATCAAGCTCTACAACTTTTCTCTATAACTTAATCATATATCTCACATCGTTAAGGCAGCGTTAGTTAGAAACATTTTCGTTCGACCGCTTATTCTCCGACTTACTTTACAAATCCGACTACCACGAAAAAGTCTTTTCATTTTTCGGATTAATGACGCTTATGACACTTACAAATAACGTGGCTTTCTATTTGTAAAATCGGTTCAGTAGATCCAGAGATTACTTCCTACAACCTCACAAACTTTACCTCTTTATAATATTAGTATAGAGTTAACACTTTATAAAACATATTCTACATAGCATAATAACAACAATATAATTCACTAGTATCGTATTTTTTTCACCCTTTCTAAATTTTTGGTGATTAAAGTGTGTGCCTTCAACTTGATTTACAAACTGGGTATCGCCTAAAGATTTTTCGTTTAATGTAAGTTTTTTTAAATATCAAAAGTGCATTTTCCGTGGAAAGCACATCACCAAATGGGTTCGCTTCTTCAAACACCAGAAATCTATCTAATAAAGCAGCATAATTATGTTCTGAGATCTTCGTCTCTTTTCTAGTTTTTTAAAAATTTTATGTTTTTATATAACGGTGGCGGTACCAAAATCTTATACATATATCGCAAGCGCACCTAAACAAATTATGCGAACCTAACCGGGAGAGGACCAGAAGGGCACTCCGCAACCATAAACCACTATCTCCACGAGCGATCAGCGAAAAACGAACCTCATCGTTCCCCAATCAATCGCCCGAAGGATGGTCCCAGACGAAGCTGTCCCAACAGAAAACAAACCAATAAGCGACGAGGATGAATGATGACATAACCGGGCGAGAAAGAGGTTTTAATATGGATGCATCATTAGAATGCAATCATAATACTAGGATAATGTACTGTAACGCAGTGCGATGTAACCGAAATGAGGAGCTACCCCGCAAACACAGCAAACACAAGAAATCAGTCAGTTTTGTGCCTGAACAAGGCGTTTATTATACAGTAAGCTTATACAGAAAGCGTACACGAGGCAGCTATACAGAAAGAGTAAAACACTCCAGGAAACGCAAACTTTACACTGTGCGCTGTCGTTGAAGAATACGCTGGGAAAATTATAACGATGTCATACACGGAAATACGCATGTTTCAACCAGGTTTACGGTTATAACTCAGACTGTGATACAAAAGTATGAATTAGCAGGACTCGTAACGGTGTTGTCGTACGGTAGTTATCGTGTCGTACTGTTAAAACATAATGTTATTTCATTACGTCGCGACCTTGGGATCTCGCTTCTAACATGACAGCATAGAGTAGTATACGTACGGTTACAGAAGGATACATGAATCATGTTGAAAGTAAAGTATTACTGTTATTTTCGTATCATCCGTAAGAAAAATCTGAAAACCTAATCGAGTAATAGAGTTTTGACAAAATTCCTTGTAAGTCAACAAAATTACGATTGAAACATCGTTATTCTATATAAAACTGTAATAACAAATTGGTAATGTAAGAATCAATCCAATATTTTTCTCAGTGTACACACCGAAAAATAAGCCATCACGATTGATGGGACTGCCACGCTCCGTAAAACAAAATCCAACGATATGTTTTATCAATGCGCTGGTGAGCGTCCAGAACCACTTCCACACCCCCTCGGTGGCCCCTCCCCCCCCCCCCCCTACTATTGGCCTCTAGCCCCCCTTAGTCCAGGAACGTAGACCATCGTCTTGTTTTTCTGTCTTGTTTTTGAATTTCAAATGAAATAAATTTTGAATTTTGTATTACCGTCAAATTGAATTCTCGGGATATTCGTTGGCGACTCGCGTGGCGCGTCGCCAATTTGATAAAACAAGTAAATATATTTTAAAAGAATAAAAAACACGACTGTCGTTACAGAAAGTGAAATATTTTATATATAATTATTTTTATTACGGTTTTTAAAACTTTTTTTTTTTTGGTTTATGTATTTATCCATATAGACATATGTATATTTCCGGGTATTGTACCCAACCAGGCTTTTCATTAAACACTATATACAATATATTTAAGTTAATTTATTGACATTTAGACATTTGGACATTTATACAATTGATATCTTAATATTTGGATAACTAAGATACCTTATGATACTCGAAATGACATTACAATTATAACAATTTTAAACACTTCTAAATCGGTTTAAGCGTTTAGACGTTATGGTGGAATATAGAAACGAAAATCATACATAAATGAAACCTGAACACACTATACTACTTTTTTGTTGGGCATTTGTAAGATACAGATTTACCAGCGTACTAATATGATAGAAGTCAATGGTATGCGCCCATAAAAGCTTGTGAGGGACCACCCCTCACAAGACTCCAGGTTGTTCGGTGTGAGGTGGTGGTATCAACTTACGAGTTATCTCCGTATTGAAAGGCGGTTTTGAATGACGTAGAAGGAATTTATTAAAGGTTTGAATATTGCCAGTTATAACGCTTGCCGAATAGTTTACGTTAACGCGAGTGTATAGATGCGCGACTGCGGTTACGAGGATATACGGATGAGGATTGTGCGTGTGCTCCTAGTATCTTGTACTGGGTACGGCTCGAGTCTGTGGGATTACAGACTGATGCTTCGAGACTCAGGGAGAATGAGGAAAGGAAACCAAGGAGCCGGATTCGTTGACCTAACTCGTGAGAGAGAGAGAGAGAGTGCCGAATGCCGTCGCAACCTTGGGTGAACGTGATCACTCGGGGAATGATAATTTGGTTGCTTTTGCGCCAGTTTATATAGGCCGATCAATGTTGCACTCCAAAAATATTCCCAGTAAAAGTATCGTTTCATCGTGCTGATTCATAGCTGTACGAGTCAAAATAATAGCTGAATTGTGTATGTGGGTTTCACTGGAAATCGATGCATTTGTTGATCGCATGTAATGGACTTAAGGTCCGTTACAAGCTTGACATAAAAAATAAATTCAAACGTTCGATCTGAGCGCCGTTTCTTCTTAAAGTCACTGATTAATCACACACAATTGATAGCCAAGCCATATATGCTGTTAGCTTCAGAGACGTGTGCGTAGGCTTCAATCTGAATAAATAACTGGCTGGCGGTGGTTCTTACAATTTAACTAAGCCACTGAGGAGTGCGCATGTGGCCGGCTGAAGGTCCCTGAAGATGGACGTGAGCGGCCTCGTCGATTTCGCTCAGAATAGGGTAGCGCCCAGTGGGACACAAAAGGACCGACCATTCGACGCTAATTTTTCGCAAATTTCGCCACCGCCAGACCGTAAACTATAACGTGACAATTCTTCGCCACTTTTCCCAGATTTAAGGCGACGACTATTGCCAACGGCTTCGGGCGATTGGGCGGAGCCAACGCGTGATAAGAGAACTGGAATCGCCGCGCGGCCGATAGCGGCTTGTAGAGTGACCATACGTACGAAAATAGTGTACGTTCAAGATTCTAAGGTATTAAATAAATTAAAGTTCGTAATGTGAAATAATAATCGGATTTGTATTGTAATCATTCTCTTATTGTTAGAAAATTTGGTAAACAAGAATTACGTAATTACGTAAACAAAAACGCCCGCAATTAGCAAAAAAACATAGGATAAAGGTAATAAAAAACATAGGATAATGAATTAGTCGATCCTAGGCATACGAGGAATATGATCATTAGAGACCCCTCTTATATAGTTAGTGCTATACAGGGGCGCAAATAGAAAAGGGATGAGGAAAAAAAACAAGAAACGAAAAATGACGATTTTGAATGAAGTCAATAAAGACGAAGACACGCTTCGTAATCAAAGTCCTGGTATAGTTGCTGAATCGGCAAAGGTGTTGTGGCGCTGCGTATATTAAATTGTGCATTTCTATGCTTCTTTTAAATCCTTCTACCAAGATGGTGGATTCCATTCCGGTTGATGGACCTGAAAATGTAATTGACGTAAATGATAAATAAAATTGTTTTAAATATGAAATATATTGTGGTAATAATAGCTATTTCAAATACCAGAATAATTTTTGTAGCAATCATGCTCCTTAGGCGTGACATATTTCTTCGAAGCTTGGGCGCATATGCAGCAGTATTTATTTTTGACAGCCATAAAGAGAATTTTCCCGGTTCTTTTCCCTATTATTGCAGCTGCGCCTGATAAGGCTGAGTAATTTTTCCTATAAGACCTTTTCCCCAGCAGCCATCGGCTATAACGTCAATAAATGGTATGCCGTTGTCAGTAACTTTATCATCATCAAAAGCCAATCTACGTTCTTCTTTAGCGGCTTCATTCATCGACTGGGTTGTTTCTTTTTCCCAAACTTTGTTTATAGTTTCCAATCTTTTATTAAATATTGTATATGATATTTGGGGCAAGTCCATTGCGGCTAATAATTCATTTAGCTGTGAATGGCCACAACCTATTGCTATTGTGCCCGCAACTGTGTTAATATTTATGTCAGTTTCAGGGTTATTGCAACAAATGACAAAGGTTTCACTACACATCTTACATTTTAGTTTTAATTTCGAAAGTAGCCCCAATTTACGTTCAGATATTAATTCTATTGATTTCAAACCACAGTCTATACTCCCATGTGAAGATATTTGTTGAAGCTCTTTAAAAAACTGTGTTATATTCAATATTCGCATTCCATTGACTACTTCTCCATTCTCTCTGAAAAGAAAATACACCTAATAAGAATTCTGTAATTGACATTGTCGGTGTTCTACAAACAAAACATATGATAGGTACCTACAACAGAAAGCTATGCGCAAGTTATGCTGATGTCACAGTAATAATAATTATGCTTTGACCTGTCAGAGAATGACTTCTCATTTTCTGTACCAATATGCAAGGCTTCCTCCTCAGCAATTGTTGTTTCGTTCACTTCAGATCTACACATAGATAAACAATGATAGGTATAGTTATTCCTGCGAAAACAAAGTAAGGGTCGTTTTTCTACGAGTGCTGAGTTTGAATATCAAGCAAACCATGAATGCTATAATGGAATCCTTAGCTAAGTCCAAAATTTCGAAATTTTAATTCGAATTCCGAAATTATCGAAATTTAACCGAAATTCCGAATTTCAAATGTCAAAATGTCAAGTGCGAAATTCGAACTTGAATGTTAAGTTCGTAATTCGAAGTAGAATGTCAAGTTCGAAATTCGAAGTAAAATGTCAAGTTCGAAATTCGAAGTAGAATTTCAAGTTTGAAATTCATAGTAGAATATCAAGTTCGAAATTCGTAGTAGAATGTCAAGTTCGAAATTCGAAGTAAAATGTCAACTTCGAAATTCGAAGTAGAATTTCAAGTTTGAAATTCATAGTAGAATGTCAAGTTCGAAATTCAAAGCACAATTTCAAGTTTGAAATTCGAAGTAGCATTTCAAGTTTAAAAACTGACAAATTAAAAAAAATACTGTCTTTACCTACAGCGTTACAAAGTCAGTCAGTGAGTCAGGGATGCGCATAACTATGTTATAAGTAGGTTTATTATTATTACTACTAAATTTTTGGCTAAAACCCATAATTATCTTTTTGCAACAAAAACAACCCCCTCCAAACAAAGTATATTTTACGTCATACTACGAAAACCCGAATTAAATTTTGTCGCTTTACGAATGAATTTAGTAAACCGATGGTTCAACTTATATTTGTACTTTTACTTGCAGGATTCATATAGAAATCGGCCCTAAATCGATTTTCAAATTCAATATTCAAGTTTGATATTTGATTTCAAAATAATATTCTGATTCCGACAGTTCTGATAAAACTTTCAAGTTCTGATAAAACATAATTATTGTTCGAATTACACTAAAATCAAAATATTAAATTAGGTATGCATTTATCTGTGAGCATTACCTTTTGATGTAGTTTTGTTTACCTACACTGTTTACTCACTTCGTCTATGAATTTACATCTTCAGAATTAGTGTTGTTTCGTATTCGCCTAAAATAAAAACAGTAATCACGTCAGTTTATAAAATAAAAGAAGTAATTTATTTTATGTGTTAATTAGTTAAATTGTTGCACGAATCCTATTCGTGTGGTCACCCCAATTTGACGTCAGGCAAAGAGCATCAGAGTAGACAAATGGTAATAATATACACGTAATAATACACTAAAACACGTTACTTACCTTAATAATCTATTTTTCTCTAATATACTGTGTTTAAGTTTTAAAATTTTTGAGTTTCTGGCCATTTTGTTTTTAATTATCGTAATTTATCTCGTTCGGAGCGCAGCGTCAGCATCCACCCGTGACAGTGGTCGCGGTCATACTGACTCTCGTCGCCGGCGAGGCCCGCTTTATAACTCGCGCACCAATTTTGTTCGAATAAGCAAAATCGGATATTATTCTTTGACTTTTCGAAAAAATTCACAGATAAGAAGATAGATATTTAAATTATCTTTAAAATGGTGCAGGTTTCATAATAATACACTAGATAGTATTTGCGTAATTCTCGTGTTTGACTTCGGTTAGACCTCATTTCCCAAATTAATTACACTATGTAATATAAACAAAATCTAAAATATTCACAGATTAGAATATTAGGTAAATGCTCTTGTTTAACATATATTTTTTTCGAAACGTAAGCAGTACTCGTTTAGACGTAATTATCAGTTTAAAATCATTAAAGTCGTATATCAGCGCCTTAACGAGGCGCAAACAACTGCTTTCGCCTCTATTCCTTCATATTTATCGCTATTCGGTGAAGTAGAAGCGTTTATCGAGCGACGAGCGCGACGCAAAAAATGAGCTCAAATTCTCGTTCTCTCAAAGCGCCGTTTTCAAAATATATATTTTTGTGTGTCAAAGGTGTTTTGTTTTGCAGTGATAGCACATACATATGTTAATAGACCGACTACTACGACTGAATACTTTTCAAGGGTCGCGAGCACAAAAATACGAAGTTTGAAGATGTTAATATACAGAATATTTTAAAATATTTTTATAAAACACGCGCGTATTCGAAAGCAACGTTGTGTCAAAATTTCAAGCGAATCAATCCACTAATTTTTGAGTTTTGCGGGCACAAACCGAGTTCTTTTTTAAATATAAAGATCAGTATTTATAAAAATCTTTTTATTATCAATGTTATTATAGATAACCTAAAAAACGCTATTAGTTTCTCAGGATAATGCTATCAGCGCCACTTGCATGTCGACGACGAAAAAGGTTTGCCAAAACGTACTATGGCATTGAGCAATCTTATCGCCCTATGTAATCAATTCTAATTTTATTCGTTTGATAACGTAGACCTCTCTTATTCGAAAGTAGCAAAATCTATAAATCGCAACGAAATCGAATGTTCCTTTCTGTGGTCCATTTTAAATAGGTGAAAATGGATTCAGCCTTCAGTGAAAATGTTTTCCCAGCTTCCGCTTCGAGTGGTCTGTAACCCGATTTTCCCTTTTTTCGTTTCAGCCTTTCGGCGAAAAACGGACGACACGCGCTTAGGTGCCTCCCCTTTGTGGGGGAAACGTTGTTACCGAAACAAAACTCCGCCAACGAAAAGGAACATTAATTAAATTTCCCAAAGGGAGGCGTTGTTGTAAATATCGGTTTTTACTTAAACATGCTCGTACTAACGAAGTTATTATGAAAAGTATTTTGACTACGATTTAAAATCTCTGGCGATGCTGGAGGACAACTTAAAGTGACTGCGAAATTCACTTCTCGGTAGGGCGGTATTGACATTCCTTAACCCGTTGAGTATGAGTCAACCAAATCTGGTCGCGAAACAATTATCCGTTGAGTACGAGTCGACCAAATCTGGTCGCGCGTTTTTTTCACTTCTTTGACGTTCTCATATTTATTCATAATTATCTAATTGTTTTACAAAATGATATTTCAATATTCTATATTCGAAATTTCAATGCAATCATTGTGCAGTTGTTCTTTTTATGATTGGTGTAGTAGTATCGTAGTTATAGTACTTTAAGTCGATGTCGCCGAAAATCCTGCAAAAGAGACAGATGCATCCATGAAAATACCCATTTACTCCAAGGGTTAATATAGAAATGAATTATGAAATCGGAGACTATAGCGGTTGTTTGACATTATAAATAAGATAAAAATCGATTTACCGCTTGAAGTTTTTAACACCCGACGTTTCGGCATCGTTGTGTAGGGTAGACTGAAAGAGCTGTCAATCCGTTGTTCCGCGGGTAGGCGGCATACGACTGCCGCCACCGCGTAGATTATAACGGTGGTTGGGGGGGGGGGGGCTTGGCGCGCGCGAATGTCGATAATTCGTCGTGCATACAACACTCACTGTATCCTATTTTACGTCCTTGCGTTCGGTGTTCAGCGGTGTGATCATCTTAAGAAGAGGGTTCCACGTAGAAGAGAGTTTATAGCCGACGTCTCTATTGAAATTCGGGGTTCTTCTTATTTTAAAGGCTTCCCGGATCATGCGAGGAAAGTAGAATTAAAACTACAGCCATTGGTTACTTTCGCTATCTATTATATGTTCGCAGATCCTAGATTCTTCTCGCTCAAAGTTTTTAACAGCTTTGATGTGTGGCTATGGGGCCATTTGTTTGTCCAACGTAGGCTAAACGACAGCTGCGTTCGACTTTATACACACCCGGGGTTTGCAGTGGTATGAAATCTGTTACAGACCTCAAAATCGAGCTATATTTTGGGTCGGCTTGAAGATCGTTTTTGTATCGAATTTGTTTAGCATCTTACTTATTCGATTTGTCACGCAAATGACGTATGATAAGAATGCTCTTGATCTGCTCAGTTTCTGAGTTTCGTCTGTATTGGATCGTGTGCATGTCTCGTGATATTTTCGGTATCCATTTTTCCTTAGGACATCATTGACATGTTCCATCTCCTTTGAAAAAAGCTCAGCGTCGCACAGATCGCTTGCTCCATTCACGAACGACGTTTGCACTGAACGTAGATGGTGGGGATGAATGAAAGAATATAGAATAGAATAACTTTATTGTGCTATAAAAACAAAACTTAATGAGTATTACAATGAATTTATAAAGAATACAATTTATGCACAAATGGCGGACATATCGCTATAGCGATATCTTACAGTCAAACATGGTTTGAGCTTGCATACAAATATCCTTCTGTATGTATGGGCTTCTCATATACTGTATATCTGAAAGTATTATCACTTCTCGTCGTCACTTTGACATACAAAAATGGTAAGAAGCCGTCCTTCTCTAATTCATGAGTGAATTAGATTTTTGGGTGTATGGAGTTTAGATGACCCAGAAATTCTTTCACCGTTTGTATGTTGCCCTTCCGGATGCAGAAGGTATCTGCGTTTGACCGTCCTATACAACAGTGTCTTAGTGTCCAAACTGCAACAGGACCTATTAACTCTCTTTTTAGATTTTACCCAGATTTTTTTTTCATGCAATGGCTCCAAACAGGGAGGGAAGGGGGCAGAGCAAAGAAAATTCAAACTTCGAAAAATAAGACCCATCCTAATGTACATGGTTTCTAGCTTTCGTGTACATACTTGCCTGGCTATTTGCCTTGTTAAAAGTTTATTTAAGAATATATATATATATAGAAAATAATACATAAAGCATTCTTTCTTGTTGGGTTTCAGTGCTAAACAGAGAAGCGAGAGAATCGTCCGTGCAGAATACTTGTTGTAAGTGACAAATTTATACACGTACAATCCTATTCTCCAAATACATAGAGCGTGCCTAGCCGAATGCGGTCACAAAGAAGCCGCATCATAATATATGAATGTCGGCGACATGTCATGGATAATCCTAATGGCAGTATTCACATTTTTTACTTTATTTTCATACATTTTATATGTCTACGAATCCTGTGAGCGATGCGTCACATTTGTTTCGGTTAATATACACTCTGTCTTGACGTGGTGATTTAGTAGCAGAGGGAATGACACTCTTTTTGCCATTCGTATTTTGTTACGTTGGTGCTTAGGCTTATCATACAAAGTGTAATAGAAAAAAAAACAAGAGAGGGGCAACCATACTGTTTTACAACCCAATTTTCAGGTCTGCCTAATAAATAATGGGGTAGAGCTACGTCACATTTTATATAATTCGTTTGCCTGGCCAGAACGCCATTCAAATATCCCGCGTGCGGTATTGCCACCTGCGCTAAATATTGGAGTCATATATAGTTATCAAATGATTTTTACGAACGCACATCGAGTAGACGTGAGTGGGTCTGAACAAGCTTGCGCGCTTGACAGTCTGATATAAACCATACGCCAGACAACTTCTTTGTGTTTTACTCTTTCGCGCGCCTTCGCTTGAAACTCTATCGGTACGAAAACCACAAACTGCAAAACGGTGGTCATACATTCTCCACATCGACCACGACCTTAACCCAACGACCCTAAAATATCTAGATTTCACAAACCGGTGGCCACCGTGAATGCGATTCGCATGCCGGTGCTTGGAATACCTGCAACTTTTGATTGGATACGATTAGATTCGTTGGATCCGACAAATTATACAGATCCGAAGAGTACTTACAACAAACTGCTCTGTTGACTTAAACCAAACCGTGACTTAAGAGTTATCCTCGACAAAAACTTTCTCACAATGAGCATATCTCGGTCGTGACAGACAAGGCCATTTGAACATTAAACTTCTCTAAAAAAATATGTAAGAGTTTGTCAGCCTCGTACTCTTCAAAAAAATCGTTTTGTCACCCAAAAAATTTTCCGTCAACTAGCCAAGGAGGTAGGTAATAACATAAAATTTATTTAATCTAAATATTAAATTCATAAATGAAATAGATGAGCGCCTCCTCTCGGCCGGCGTACGAGCCCGGTTGGGTTCCATTGCGACGCCTCGGACGACGCGGTTCGTTACTTGGTTAAGGGCGGGATTAGACCAAGCGTCAACAGATGGCGTTATTATTTGATTAAAATGCATGGCGGAGTTTATTAGTGTAGCTTATATAAGAGATATTCCAACTAAAATTTCTCAATATGATTTGGGCCTAATAGGTCGAATATGTACCAAATTTCAAATCTCTGAATCCAATATTGAAATATGACTAGAGCGTCCGCTGGTCGACCGATTTCAACCACAACCTTTTCAACTATTGCCATGACAAAATGAGGCCTCCGTGTCAAATTTCAGCTCAATCTGATCAAGCGTTTGGGCGATATTGTTCGAGGAATACACACACACACACAGTCAGATTTCAGTCTATAAAGAGGGGGTGGGGGGGGGGGGGGGTCAAAATGTATATATTGGTATCCATCTCGAAAAAAATATAGCGCTTTCACATTACTTTACCTCCTCGTTGATTGTTAGACAGCAGAATTAAAATACAATGCATATGTGAGGAGTGTCTTTGAGTACACCGCGTTTATTTTGAATCTGCAATGTGCCCCAAGTACAAAATATAGAACAAATTCAAAGACGACTTACCAAATATCTGGGTTAGGATGACGTCTTGCAACCACAACTACGACTATCAGTGATGTCAATCACTGTGAATGACATCACTGATAATTCGGCGTATGATTTTGGACATGACATTCCCACATGACATCCGATTGATCGGATTAAACAAGACATTTTCATAAACCATCTGTCTAAAATCGATTGGTCATCTTGTTTAAAAACACATTCCCCTGAAGACAATCTCAACACTCTTAGCAACCTAATTATGTCTGCTTTTGATTTGTTTGCCGCGATACGAAATCATACGATACGTGAAAGAAATACACCGTGGATAAGTGACGAAATCAAGGAGCTCATGTTACAGGAAACCTTATAATCATTTACGAAATTATATTAATAGTTTGTGTAAGCGGGCGAAGAGTGAATATTTTTCTCATCATGTTTATACTAATTTAAAAAATAGCAAAATGTTATGGAACGAAATCAATCACATGACAAATGCAAACTCTTTTGATAGCGCCTTGCCACCAAACTTCGATGCAGAGTCGTTAAATGTATATTTCTCTGACAACTCAAAAATTTTAAAAGCGGACGTAGATTCTATTCAGTATTACAATATGTATCCTAATTTACGCAACATCAATACCTTGCAGTTTAATAAGGTGTCTTACAGGGAAGTCACGAAATATATAAATGAAATTAGCTCAAATGCGATTGGGAATGATGGCATTTCTATCAAAATGTTAAAAATCTGTTTGCCATATATAATTGAGTACATTACCGCTATAATAAACAAGTGCATCGAAACCTGTCAAGTGCCACGTCAATGGAAAATTTCACTGATTCGCCCGATTCCAAAGAAAACACCTGTTTCTAGTTTTAAAGATCTCCGCCCTATCAGTATTCTTCCTTGCTTTTCAAAAATCCTGGAGAAGGCTATTTATTCACAAATGATTCCTTTTATCGCGAAAAATAATCTGCTTCCTGATTACCAGTCTGGCTTTCGCCGCAATCATAGCACCTCTACTGCGCTGGCGAACGTCACAAATTTATGTCTATCCAACATGGATAAAGGCAAAGCAACTGCCCTCATACTTTTAGATTACAGCAAGGCTTTTGATTCTCTGGATCACTCTCTTCTGGTGGCAAAACTTTTACATCTAGGCTTTTCTGGGTCAGCATGCGAATTGATACGTAGTTATCTGTCAGAGCGTTTTCAAAAAGTAATTTTGAAAGATGTATCTGGCCGTCAATCGATTTCCTCTCTTCGTGAAGTTAAAACAGGCTTACCACAGGGATCGATACTGGGCCCGGTCTTATTTGCACTATATACTTCTGACATAGCTGCAAATTTTGAAAACTGTCGCTATCATCTATATGCCGACGACACTCAATTAATGCATTCCATAGACACGAATTGTCCATTTTCAGCAGTCAGCCTAATCAATGCCGATCTTGAAAGGTTATCCGCTTGGTCCAATAAACATGGCTTACAAATCAACCCTTCGAAGTCATGTTTTATGATTATTGGGTCGAAACAGGGCAGGACTAAAATTTCTAACTATGGCTCTCTTCCTATAATGGTGGACAGTTTGCCAATACCACTGGTCACTACGGCTAAAAATCTGGGTATTCTATTTGATGGAAAATTACGGTTTGAGGAACATGTCAGCAAAAGCGTTGGGTGGGGTTTCTCACGTCTAAAGGCCTTATTCAGAATTCGGGAGTACCTCAGCGTCAGAATCAGAATACTACTTGTAAATGCCCTTATATTGTCTATAATGGACTATGGCGACTGTGTGTACGGCCCCTGTCTATATAGGAAGACTGAGCGGAGACTTCAGAGACTGCAAAATGCCTGCGCAAGATTTTGCTTTAGGATTCCTCCACGTCATCATGTGTCACCATTCCTTGCGAAAGCTTCCATGTTGAATATGAGTAAAAGAAGGCAGCTCCATCTTGCGACCCTTGTACTCAAGGTAGTACGCAATAAACAGCCGCGATATCTTTACTCGATTATGACGTGGTCCCGTAACCGGCATGTCCATTCAACAATACCCCTAATTTGCAGCGTTTGTAGCTTTATTTCATAGTCTTTGTCTATTTATAGTTTTAATTTTTAATCTGTGTGTTCTTGTTTTTTTTTTGTATATGTTTTTTATAACAGTTGCAAATAAATAAATAAATAAATAAATAAATTACATAATTCATGGGAAACTGAGCAGTTTGTATCAAAGCACAAAGCACAAAACTACACATTTCCAGTGCAGCTTTTCGTATTATTCTGCGGTTGTATGGAATCGGTTGGGAATGGCTTTGCGATCGAAATCAATTGCAGTATTTAAGGACCACTTTAAAAGTTTATTATTAAAGGAAGATATTTAGATGTCATAATTTGATTTTATTTTAAAATAACTATTGCTAATTGGATTATTACTATTGTCTTCGTTTATTTATTAATTTGTAACCTGATTATTTACTGTTAAATATCTTGATTTTGATTATTTTTAATTTATTATATGTAGATTATTAAATTTATGTAATTACGTTATTTTCTTTTAATATCATTTGATGTTAAATATCTCGATTTTGATTATTTCGATTTGTGTATTTATTTGATTATGATTATTTGGATTTTTTGTTTTAAGATTTATTTGATTTGGTTATTTTATTTTAAAAATCATTTACCTATGTATCAATAATTAATAGGTGTGTCCTGAAAACCAGGATAAGAGATATCCTGAGGATACCCCTAATTTGCAGCGTTTGTAGCTTTATTTCATAGTCTTTGTCTATTTATAGTTTTAATTTTTAATCTGTGTGTTCTTGTTTTTTTTTGTATATGTTTTTTATAACAGTTGCAAATAAATAAATAAATAAATAAATAAATTACATAATTCATGGGAAACTGAGCAGTTTGTATCTTGTTAGAAAGACACCATTGCGAGTTTCTGTGTAAACCACTAAGAACTCTTGTCTGATTCATGTACTTCGTATAAACGAAAAATAGGTTAAAATGTCCACTGTTGTTGCGAATTTGAAAAATCCATGCTTCTCACATGGATAGCTGTAGGTGGCCTGCTCACGCGTCGGAAAACCTCGTTTAGTTGTTTATGTACCAGACTGAAATATAAAAAATAGTGTATCCAAAAGTATTTTAATACCCACAATTAAAAAACAAAAACTTTCATTATTTTGTGGCATTGCAACTCATTCCGGGTACAGCTAGTTTAATATATAACCTATCTACTTTCTATTGTTTTCTAAATTTATCTATTTAGACAGCTGTGTTTGTAATAATTATTGCCTAAATAATATTGAATAAGAAATCCTTGCTGCCGTATCCAAAACTTAATGCTCATATGGTAATCTACATTTAAAACGCTGAGTATACAGTAAAAATAAAATAAAAGTAAAATAAAAACCTACCCCCCCTCCGCCAACTCACTCTCCCCCCCCCCTCCCCTCCATAGTTATTGTGTCAAGTGATTATTATCACAAATGCAGTATATTTATAGTATTTTTGTAGTCTTCTTCTTCTTCTTCTTCAGCGCACATTCGCCCACCGTTGGGCATACGCCTCTCCAATCACTCTCCATCCGAATCTGTTATCCGTTTCCCTCATACAGACTGGTCCAGCTGTCTCCTTAATGTCATCGTACCATCGGGCCGGTGGTCTACCCACATTTCTTCTGCCTAGCCGGGGTCTCCATTTCAAAACGCGCTTGCTCCACCGTTCGTCGTGTCATCGTGCCACGTGGCCGGCCCAAGCCCGTTTCAGCTTGGCCACTCTTTGACCCAAGTCGATCACCATCGTGCGCTATCGTTTCGGACTTGATCGCGCAACGATATGCCGAGCATGACTAGCTCCATGTTAAGCTGCACCACCCTAAGCTCGCGGATCATCCCAGCAGTCAGTGTCCATGTCTCACAAAAATACGTCATAGCCGGTAACACGCACTGATTATACACCTTTGTCTTGAGCGATTGGGGAATTCTGGACTTCAGCACGAAGCTTAGCTTCCCGAAGGCTGCTCATCCCAATTGTTTTCTTCGCTTTATCTCTGCCATCATCGAGTCCCGGCCGAGCTTTATCACCTGTCCTAGGTATGTGTACTCCTGCACCTGCTCCAGCGGTTGTCCATTCAATGAAATGGGATTCGGTGTGAGATCGGCTTTCGGCATAACCTTTGTCTTGTCCATGTTCATCTTAAGACCCGTTCGCAGGGACGCGTGATATAATAATAATAAATAAATAATAAATACAAACGGAGCTGCCATGGAATTCACCGACCGGAGTCGGGCCCATCATAATACTATTTTTTACACTTCTGGGGGGTGAGCAGTGGATTCCGGACTTACGAACCGGCTGTGGTAGGTTTAGGACAGCTGTCTTGCCACATGTGAGCGTTCACCTTGCCACCCATTCACTCCCCCTTCGAAGCCATAGAATTTGAGATGCGCAAATCGCAGTTTTAGATAATTTTTCTAAGAAAGAGTTGATTATTTTTCTGGAAAGGCCAAGATCTTTAAAGAGGTGAAATAGAGATTTAGCTGGCAGGCCACGAGCGCCAACTTCCACCGCGTGAAGGTGAACAGTGAAGCCGTTCCGGGTTACGGCATTTGCAAGATCATGGTATTTATTTAATTTGTACTCGTGGTCTTTTGGGATATTTGATTCCCATGGAACAGTTAATTCTACAATAAGAGCCACCTTCCGAGATAGAGAGTAAAGAGTTATATCTGGACGGAGGGCTGTGCATCCGAGACTTTCAGGGAATTTATACTGCTTAGAGACCGAATCAACCTCCAGAGTCCAATCTGTAGCTTTCTCGATTATTGAGAAAGGTTTTGTAGTTAAATGTTTTTTGCCTTTAGAGCCATCCCGCACAAACTGTATTGGGGGTTTGGAGGATACTGTCAAACCCTTGTTGGCACGAGCCACTGAGAGACTAATTACCTCGCGAATAACAGCGAGAACTTTGTCATGGCGGTAAGTGTACCGTCCTTGATCTAAGGCCACCTTGCAGCCAGCTAGAATGTGTCTAGCTGTGCAAGGGGTATTGCTACAGAGGGGACAAGAACTATCCTCGGCAAAGCTCCAACGAGCGAGGTTACTGGGGTCTGGAAGTATATGCTGAAAGGCATTCAAATAAAATTTCAGCATCTCTGGCGTCCAGTCATAGAGCATTACCTTCCAGTGCATTGGAGGCGGAATGCAAAAGTCACCAATTGTTGTCCAGTCATTCTGGCATTGAAGGCCAATAGCATGCAATAGAAGGCCATTGCATTTTTGTATTTTTTCCGTATTTTTGTAGTATTTCCGTATTATTAAAAGGGCAACTATCCAATATGATGTAGTATTGTATTAAATACGGCGGAAATAAAAAAATATTTGTATCGCTTGTATAAGAGATATTCCAACCGAAATTTCACAATGTGGTTTCGGCCCAACGATGCATCTGTGTACCAAATGTAAAGTCACTAAGTCCAAAATTTCGAGATTGAAATTAAACTACTGTGCCTCTGGTGGACCGATTTTTGTCACAACCTATAAACTCTTGCCGTGATCAAAATGATGCCTGCGCGACAAATTTCAGCTCAACCGTATAAAGCGTTTGCGCTCTATAGTGGAGGGATACACATACACAGAGCCATAGACATATTTCAATGTGGAAGTATGTTCGATTGTGTGGAAATTGTATCTAAGAGGGGAGCGGGTTCAAAATGGTAATTTCCGTCTTCATTTCAAAAAAAAAATGCGCGTTCACAACACATTACCAAACCGTTGGTTGGCCGGAAAAGTAAAATATCGGAAACTCGTCGGTTCCAGTACACAATTTATTTTTTAAATAGCGGGTTTTATTAAATTTACTTTTTAAATAGCGATTATACGTAATTCTTTTTCACTTACTGGTCTGAAAGAATGACTCGACAGGATCATGATATAAATTCCGCATTTCCATTATAGACTTTCATCTCCTTCTTTATGTACCACTACCACGTACTTCCCTCAATAATTTTCGCCCCTAAGGGATTGCTGTAGTAGCGATCGGGTTTCTAATTAATTGCGTACTCATTAAATTAAAGCAATTAAGGGTTCCTAGCTTCAATTTAAAATATAAATGGCGGATCTCGCGATAATAAGAAGCAATCGCCACTCAGATATCCGAGCCGCAGTACAATGTTCACCGCGCTGCCTCGGATAGTGCATATTTATTTATTTATTTATTTATTTATTTACTAATTTGTTTATTAGCTTATTACTAATCAACATTTCAGTAAAGCCAAGGCATTGAAAAGTAAAATTAACAAAGATATCACCGTAATTATACAAACAGAATAACAGCTATAATACTAGGAATCAAATAAGAATAAATAATTAATAGCCTGCAAAATAAACGAGTGAGGGTTGATGGTAAAAATATCAAAATCTAGATTGAAGTCTGTCTGTGAGTGTGTGAGTCTGTGTTTGCGTGTGTGTCTATGTGTGTGTTTGTGTGTGTATATGTGTGTATTCCTCCATGACAACGCTTACACGCTTCATCCGAAATTAAGCTAAAATTTGACATGAAGCCATTATTCGGTCATGGCAAGAGTTGCAAGATTATAGTTGAACTCGGTCCACCAGAGGGCGGGTTTGTCATACTTCTTTTTCAAAATCTTACAGTTAGAGAAATTCGGTACACGAGTGTCTTGATGGGTCGAAATCACGCTGTGAAATTTTGATTAGATTATGTTGACATAAGCGACGCAAATAATATGTGCATTTCGCCATATTTAAGAAAATAATACATAGGTTTTTGAAAAATAACATTTTAATGCCACAAATATACTAAGAATTAACGCGCGCGGTAGAAGGTTGTGTTAAAATACCGCGTGAATTTTGTAGCACCCGAAGTAGCAGACTGCCAGTCTACCCTAGATAACGGCGGCTGCAACGTCGCCGAAACTTCGGGTGCTACAAAATTCACGCGGTAAGTTCGGTTTTTTAAAATTTATTTATAAAATGGTGTATAGTTGCTGCATTATTGTGGAAAGTGAGACTACAATGGACACAAGTAATAGTAAGGTTCCGTCTCAATAGAACGGGTAGTCGGAAAGCCCTCCCGCTTCCGGTAACAGTTATAGGATTCATTTGTTTTTAGTGCTGTTTAACTTACTATATTTGTGCGTTATGACTTACACATCACTGCGGTTTGTGCGTTTGTGCGTTGTATTTATCGGTTGAAAATTGATTTTATTACATGCAATCTTACAACTTTCTTTTACTTACAGATCCTTGTAATTGTTTTTGTTTAAAGAAAGTAGTGCACATTAGAGGTTGTTAAATGTTTTATTTTAAAAAAAATATTGCATTTCATTGAATTTAAGACGCATAATAAATAAAAAACCAAATCTTAACATAAAACTTTTCGACAATGGTAGTATTTTGTACAAAGGTAAATATATTTTAATCGATTCATAATTAATCACCTTTTTACCCCTCGAAACGTCAGTGTTATGACACCTTAAGTTGGTTATCTAGCCTGTGACCCACCATCCCATAAATAGGTGTGTGCTGCTTGAGCCGCAGACGGATTGCTCAGGCTTGAGGACGCCAAGAGCGGGATTTATGGGCTAAACACGGATGAAAAATATTCCACGAATCCCGGAAAAAATGAAGGAGCCAATATATGGGGTATTTTCGTACAAAATTTGTTTTGCTTGCGTTACGTCGTAATGTTTATGTTGGGATGAACTTTTTGATAAGTCGATCTATTCAGTGAAGCCATCTGTGCGTGTATGGTAATATGTTTTTCTAGATTAATTAATATATGATGACTTTAAAGAGGTTTGAAATAGCTGACAAGAGCGTTTTTATCCTTCAAAATAAATGTTGACACTGCAGGGCCATTGAAAACGCTGAAAATGTTGTCGTGTCTTTGTGTGTACGTCGTGAAATGTGTCGTTTTTGTGTGTCGTGTTGAACTCTTTGATACGTCGATCTGCGATAAGTGAAGCTATCTGTGCGAATATGGTGATGCATTTCTCTAGATTAATTGACGTATGGTGATTTCGAAGAGGTTTGAAATAGCTGACAAGACCGCTTTAATCGTTCAAAACAAATGTTGCCACTCTGCAGGGCCATTGAAAACGTTGAAAATGATGTCGTGTCGTTGTGTGTATGTCACGTTGAACTCTGCGATACGTCGATATATTCAGTGATATCATGTGTGCGAGTATGGTAATGAATCTCTCTAGATTTATTGACGTATGATGACTTAGAATAGGGTTTAAATAGTTGACAAGACATCTTTAATTGTCTAAACAAATATCGACACCTTGTAGAGAAATTGAAAACGCTGAAAATGTGGTCGTGTCGTTGTGTACATGTCGTAAAATGTGTCGTTTTGTGTAAGTCGCGTTGAAGTCTTTAATATGTCGATCTATTCAGTGAAGTCATGTGTGCGAGTATGGTAATGCGATTTTCTAGATTCATTGATATATGATGACTTTGAAGATGTTTGAAATAGCTGACAAGACCGCTTTTATCGTCCAAAATAAATGTTGACACTCTGTAGGGCCATTGAAAACGCTGAAATGGACTATTCAATGCTTTTAAAAGCGTCGCTGGCTCGTGTGGCTATAGCCCGTGACTCGGCCTCACGTTTCACGATATTAATGAGGGAGTGCGGCGGCAACTCATTTTCCGCGGCCATTGTACGAGTAGGGCGTAGGCTGCTGCTCAGCGAGGGACGTCGCGGTTACCACCCGATGACGCAGGCCCTGGCCCACGTCGCGCTAGTGCGGTCACCAATAGTTATTTTTAAATATCGTATCAATTTAGTTGAAGACGGTGATGTTACACAGTTTTTCGTTGTTTTTTGTTAATGTGAGTAGTTATATTAAGCTGGTTTTAGGTTAGTAGGTTGTTGCACTATATAACGGTATTAGATTATTATTTCAACAGCGGGGTGAACGGAGAGACACAGACGACACGGACTACACAGCCCACGTAAGGCGTTGGCATCTAACGGGTTTGTAGACGGAGCTAAACTTGTCTCTAAGTCTTCTTCGACCATCCCACTGAAAGAATGATCAAATATCATTATACCAGCCTGGGGTGACGGGTTCGCCCGTTGTAATTGACACCGCCCTACTGATGTTAGCGGTAATTAAGTTCGAATTGATCGTAGACTGTAGCGCCCTTTGTCCGTCTTTCACACGGGAACGGGTGGCAACGGGTCGTTTTAACAGGAGCTGACATCGGGTTGACAACTACCTATGCTTCTTAAAAAATGTATAAGACCATTTACAGACCATCCCTTCTCCTCCCAGTCATTTGCAAAGTCGACCCCCTAACACCGCACGATAAATAAGCCGCCTAACAGCTCCTGAGGTCTTCCCTCAGAGGATCCGATTCCACCTGTCCACGACACAGCCGTGACAGGGAAAACAGAGTCCTTTCCAGGTTCATTCCTCTTAGAGGAGGCTACCGGATGGGAGTTAAACCGTAGGTTCAGCAGACCCAAGATGACGACCAGGTAGTATGGACCAGGCTACACAGAGACGTTAGCTGTCTGGTTTTAGTTCGAAGCTACTCCCGCTTACGGACCTCTACCTCATGTAAGCGGCCTTTGCCCACAAGTCACCCGACATCGGGTAGCCAACTGTAACGTAGGGACACTGTCTACCTCGTTGTCTCGGGAAACATGCCAAAAAAGGTGTCGACAAGAATAGCCGGCATAGTCAAGTACTTTGTTGATCGAATTGGATTTCTAAATGAAGGTGAAGCCGTTTATAAATTTACTTTTGTTTGAAGTTGTATGTCAAACGCGTATATGTACATCGTGTCGCTATTCCAAAATTCTGCGTTATTATATTTAATTTTCAATCGCCCAGTAGTACAAAACATTCTTTAATATAAACGACCTGCTTAGCGGATCGTCACGGTTAGAAATAAATAATCAACTCGATCGCTAAATAATGGTATTTAGATAGTTTGTCCTGATCGGCCACTTCATTAAAGGAATAGCAGTGTTAACAATAGTTTTCTTGAATTTACTTGCTGATTACAATTTATATTATATTATATTTATTCAGGCGTATTTATAACAATTTTATACAGTTGAGTGTGCTCAATAAATGATATATTACCAAACTACTTCATACAAATCATCCCTTTGAAAGTATTATGTGTACACATCCATGTATTGTGAAAATTTTATGGGTATGTATTCAGTTCAGGATTGGATGTCAGCAACTAGATGTCGCCTACTCCATGATTTTCGCGTATAAGTCATCCGTAATTTTTTAAAAAATGGATTCCGCGGATTTCTTGCCGTTTTATCAGCGTCGAGTGACTTTTGGATATGTATTATTTACACGACTGCCCAGTAAAAAAGTAGTGTAATGTGTTCAGGGTTCATCTATGTATATTTTCCGTTTTTTATTCCACCATAAATTCTAAACGCTTGAACCGATTTAGAAGTGTGGAGTAATATTGATATCGTTATGTCATCCTGAGTATCATTGATTAATTTAACTGTCTAAACATCAAGTTATTAGTTGTCTAAATGTCTAAATGTCCAAATATCAATAAATTAACATAACTATATTGTGTTTAAAATCAAATGAACGGTCTGATTGCGTACATTTCGAAAATATACATAAATTAATATTGATAAATATATTTCCCACAAATATTTCATAAAAATCCGTAGTAAAAATATATATTAATACAATAGTTTAAATTCTGTAACGGCAGTTGTGTTTTTTATTCTTTTCGATATATTTAATTGTTAGTACAAAAACACGCGTTGAATTTTCGTTTATATTCTTTTTCTTAGTTAGTACCGCAGCCCACAGCCAACCCCTGAAGATAATGAGGACCGGAGTTACACATTTGTAAGTGCATTTTTAGCGTATCGCATTGTTACTTATTTTATGGGTGACATTTCTGATGTTTTACTTGGAAAGTGACTGACATTCATTTCCAAAAAATACCATGGTGGAATTCATTCCATTCCAAAAAATACCTTTTCTATCAAAATAATTTATCTATTCAACCGCTTCTTTCATTTACCCATAATAAATCTCAATATAATACTGAATTGCCCAGTAACCGCATTAATTAAGATTTATCTATTCTCTATTCCTGTAGGAAATTTGCGACTTTCCAAGGATGGATGCTCGTTAAATCCTATGGTTTCGGATGTGGTATTATCCTTATAAATAGTATGAGAAGGCGCAATTGAGTAACACTACACACGAGCGCCGAGCGTGAAGCGAGTGACACAAATATCGCTGTTTGCGGGAGCTGATCTTGCGTGTGCGCGCGGTCGCGATCGGAGACACGAGAAGCGTGCGCTTCGCGCGAGTGATTGCAAACGACTGACTCTGCCACTGCGCGCGCGACGAGCGGGCTCGCGCGCGCGCCGTGACGGAGATCAGTGATGGGACACCGTCGACAATCGCGGCGCGAATTCATCGATCGAACGGCCGTCGACCAAACCTGTATGGCATCCACATGTAGTATGAAATTACCAAATTTTACTGAAGGTAACCGGTAGTATGAAGCTACCTCATATTCTGAATGCTCTATTAATGTTACTTTACCTAGAATCCGCACATTTTATCTGCTACCGTCATAATCGCACATCATATCGTTTTAAGGCGCGTGGAGTCGTGAAACGATCATATTTGAAGGCCGATAACTTTTAAATTAGCCTACTGACAATTCCAGAAAAAAAATATCTTAAGCATTAACATATAAACTTCAATCTGATCGTTTCAAAAAAATGTAGAACATAAAATACTATACAAAAAAAATTATTGAAATGAAGCTGTTTTCAACTTTAATTACGAAACTACTTCTAAACTGCAAGTGATATTTTCATGGCACTTGCAGTTAAATATTGCTAACACATTTATATTTAAATTGATCGTTTCTTATTCCAGAATAATAAATAGTTTTGACAAAAAGTAATTTAAACTACATATACTATAAATGTGATGGTTTTAGGCGACGGCCGCCAGTGTTCCACAAACAGTCCGACGAGGAGGGTGTCGCTGAGCTGCAATCCGCGTCCGCGAAACTGTAATATGTTTGCTGTGTTGCGACTTTGAAATAATCGAAAATGCCGCCGATAAGGAAAGCTGCAAAAAGTTGGGCTAAAAAGGCCATGAAAATGCACGAAGTAAAATACAAAATACCTATTCCTACAAAGAGTCAAAGTGTACGTAAGAAAGCGAAAAATTGTAGGTAGGTAGGTACCTACCTACAATTTTACTTTCCCAAAAAGGAAAGTATTGTGATCGCGCTAAACAAAAATTGAGATGATGACGGAAATATACATTTTGAGACACCCTAAGACGATTGCGACCATTTTCAGAACGATCTCTTTTTGTGTGTATGTATGTGTGTATGTATGTGTATGTATGTGTATGTGTGTATGTATGTTTGTTTATTTCTACTCTTTATTGTGAAAATTTCACAATGGGCGGGTTTATTGTCATATGACAATTTCTTACAACTAACCCTACTGTGACGTGTTTATATGTATGTATGCGTGTAACATGTGTGTGTGTGTGTGTCTTGTTATTGCATTCGATCGACAGAATTGAAAATGCAATTCCGTTAATTTGATCTCAATGGAAAATATTGACCAGCCGTGTATGTTTGTTTGTTTGTTTGTTTATACTCGTTATTGTGAACATACGCATTCTTCCACGATAGCGCACAGTCGCTTAATCTGATTGAGCTGAAATTTGGTATATAAGCATCTGTTAACCGTCGGTGGAACCTATTAGTTTTTTGGGCACTTACGATCAAAGGTTTGGGTACCTAACATACAAATTTGGGGTACCTGGATTACCAATTGTCCCCGTTTTTTTTATATCTTTCGCCAATATAGTTAGGGTCAGTGTGAATAGTTGCATATTATTTTTAAATTTCTGCCGCCAATCGGGAAAGTTTTGGGGTGACACAACCGTTTTTTTTTTTGCTTAGTAGGTGTTTCTCGCGTTCTCTTTTCTACACCTAAACTAGCATGCTTTCTACTGTACACATATGCTTAAGTTATGCATATTTTTTTAAGTATAGTCTTGATAAAGTATGCTCCAAGAAAGCAACAGAAGACACGTCCTACTTAAACGCAGGCCACCCTGCACTAGACTCCAGTTGCTCGTGAGTGAAGGGTGGTTCTCATCAAGGGGTTTTCTCCGTACTGAAAGTCGTTGATGCTGAAGTTGAAGTGATTTATTCAGAAGGTATATGATCGGTTGCCAGTTTGTAATGCCTTGATTGATAAGTCGCAGAGTGTGTAGTGTGTGCTCGAAGTATATGTCGCAGTTGTGTAATCGCAGAGTGAGACTTAAAGATCGGTATCGCGGATAATGTAGTGACTGCTTGATGATGATGATAACGAGGTGTAACCGCGCTGTGTGCTCACTGGAGGATGATGATGAAGATGTGTAGACGCGCTGGTTACCGACTAGAGGATGATGATGATGTGTAATCGCGGTACTGGAGCGGGCGACGGCCGCTAAGAGGATGATGAATGATCGATCGAATGTATGGCTTTATATATCGTGTGTATTATGCAATGTTCAATGCATGGGGGGAAAACTAAGTGTGTCAAATTAGATCGATCAGAAGAAATGGAATTAGTCATCGGCTGAGTGTGCGTTAATTGTCGAAATTATATAGAATTCAATGCTAGTTGACGCATGTTATATTAAGTGTTTTTGCAGTTTTGATTCTAGAGAAATTACTTCTTTTGTTGACTGATATGTGGGCGAAGTCCTCACAGGTCCATCTAAATATAAATCAACATAATAATCCTAACCCCCCAACGTGTGTAGAAAAACTTGGTCGTACCTTTTGCACGCGAGTTTCGCGCGTTAAAATCGGCGCGAATCGACGGCCTTGAGAAAAACGACAATAGCTTATAAACCACTACACCGATCATAATAAGAAGAACTGTAAAATGATCGCATTGAAATTTCAAATATAAAAAACTATAACTTTATCTCGTAAACAATTAAGATAATAATGAATAAATATTACAAAGTTGGCGAACTGAATAAACTCGCCCTTTTAATAATTTCGAAGTATTTATAACAAAATCGGATCTGTATGCAAAAATTGTAAATACAGTTACGTTTTTTATTAAATGTTCTACCAAAAATTTTATTTTGTTTTACTTATTTGCATACAAAAATATTTAATTATTCAGCCAAGAAAAATTTGATGTATTCGCGTTTTTTTTTTTAAATGTATATTTGTGACCACTTAGGGTCTTTTTTTATAAGAAATTCTTTTATAATAACTTTACCACTACATTACACTTCTTAGGAAATCACACCAGTACTTTCAGCTTTGTCTGATATTATAGAAAAATCTAAAGTTTTGAGAGTTAGCGACCGAAACGGTAATAAACTTTGAAGGCTCATAATATAAAATTGGTTAGGGTTTTTTAATATATTGTCTCATTATATGCTTATTATATATCCAATAACTAACTATTATACTCGAAGGAGTCACATTTCATAGAAAAACTATAGAAAATCACACTCAAATAATGGTAATACTCCCATATTAATTACCAAAACAAATTTTAATGCGCGAACCGATATTACGAAACAACTCGTACTGAACAAAATACGTCTAATTCTGTGATTACTTACTGTGTAAATGAAACAATAACTATTGTCTTAGCGAATTACAGCAATACTACGTCATATTTCGCGATATTTCGGGATATTTCATAAAAATTACGAAACAAAATACGGCCATTTTTTCCAACGCATATGTTTTCGCCGAAGCATTTTGCTTGAAAATACGTGAAAAACAGCAAAGGAACTATCTGAAATGACTAATGCTCATCCATAAACTCTTTGAGAATGCAAATTACTCACGTTTCTGCAGGTAGTCGCACAGAAACCCTTCATAATCACAATTTTGATCACAGCGTCGCGCGCAGTAAATACGGTCGACCAAACTGACAGATGCCGAGGACGGCGACCTCTCGTTCATTTTTTAAATTATTCTTTGCTATCGTCGGACGGAAATTTTGGATTTAAGCTGTATTTGGCCATATCGTGCCGGACGCAGAAGCGCATAGAACAGCATTTCGACTTTTAAACGGAATTTTCGGCAGCGGCGAGCGCTGAGTCCCGCAAGGGACGTTACTTATTTTGCCGTAGGTAGGTTTTCATCCCGAGCAGGACGTTATACATTCGGGGGGTGTAGATATCACGTCTACAGAGAATATTAAATAAAAGATAAAGTTTTTCATTTGTTAGACCATGTACCTACTAAAAGATCGAGTAGACATAATCACCCTGCGAATATATAACTGCTTGCCAGCGCTCAGGTAGCTTTCTCACTAACTGGTACCTGTTATGTTTGTTGCTGTCCATTATTTTTTTATACAAAGATTTTTGCAAGGCATTGGCATCAGGGTAAGCAACGCCACCAATTCTTCTCTTTAGTTGATGAAAGCAGCCGTAATCACAGGGAATTTAGTCTGGGGAATATGGTGGCTGAATCCAACTCACAATATTATGTTGATCCAAATAGTCTTCTGTAGATGAGTGACGGTAAACCCTTGCGTTGCCATCTAACAACCATATCGTGTGCTTGTGATTTTAGCCCTATTGATCCATCAAATGGTTCAAAAATGGGATATAGCGACTATGATTTATATATTCCATGTTGCTGCAGTAATTCATAGTTGCATATGCCGTTGTGGTCCATCGCTAACACCAACATGAGATTAGGTTCAACTCTTGATTCTGACACAGCTGATGGCCGTTTTTTCCCTGCGGCAAGCCATGCTTTGGTTCGGTCGATGTTTGCGACGGATGGGTTGGTGATTACATGCACGTAAAATTATTTTTCATATTTCATTCGCACAATTTTTTGACCATCATTTAATTCACGTGGGGTTGATAGAAAAAAAATCGATAGAGTTACAACTTTCTAATGTTGTATTTGTAGCCATAGCCATGTAATCATTGCAAAAGGTGAAAAACAGCAGGGTACTCTATTTAGTGTCAAAATAACAACACGCAATAACGATTAAATACTGCGCCTGAATTTTTAAAACCGGTCTGGTTATTTTCCGGGTAAATTTTAATTATATCTGTAAAATAATTTTTATACCTACCTAGTTTAATTTTTTGATACCTAGCTTAGCTGAATTTGTGTTATTAAAATATATATATATATATATATATATTTAAATATTTTTATTTGTTTTTGTATGTCATATCGGAATTGGATAAGTAGAAAGAAACCCTTGGAGCAAGTAATCGTTTTTTGGTAGAGATACGAGACAAAGAATTAAACAGCTATACAAATCATTTACGCATGCTTCCGCAGAAAATTGATGAGTTACTTTCTAAAATTTTGAGTGTCATACAAAATCAAGATTCTCTAGCTAAAGGAAAACTGGAAATTTCATTGAGATATCCTGCTGGCGTTAGAAAATGTATATTATCTGAATTTATACCTGAAGTTTGTCCTGAAATATTCATGTCGTTCAGGTTATTTAATAAGTTTCAGATGCATTATTTCTTGCCATGTTATTTTTATTGAGTCCAGTGTGTTCCAAACTATTCGTGACTCCGATAAGGAGTCACAATAAGTTTTTCGTGTTCCCCAACGGCCATTTTTTAAAAATATTTCTTGTATTTTTTTTTGCACACACACTTGCCGCAAAGGGAGAATTGACTCTAGCATTCTCATAAGCAAACCTGTTCAGACGTGCTCAAGCACACCTCTTGCATACCCCGCTTCTACTCGCGCCTCAGGCTGATATTAAAGAGGTATATTTTGTAAAATAAATACCTCTTTAATATCAGTGGCATTTGCCTGCAATAGGATCCCATGTCCCAAGTGGGATTCGGCCGGAGAATGGTATGCACTCTCAATTTTTTTTTCGTCCAATAATTTTCTCGATCTGGATACCGCATAGCGGGCTGAACATAATTTTGGTTTGGGCTGGTCTATGTGGGTTTTCCATGACATGTTTTCGTCGGTGTAAGTTCCTGGAAATTTAGTGGACTTGGCAATCTCGATAGAGTAATTTAACGCTAACTGTTTTTCTTTTTATTTGAGAAGTTTATCAACACTGCTTTGCTTAAATTTGGCGACATCGGGTTCACTCTAAACCAATCATTGACTTCAAAAAGTATTTCGTTTGTTGATTCCTCCATTTTTGTTCTACAACCACTTTCAAGAATGCACGTGGTGTCATCTGCAAGTTGGACAGTTTTGTCACAAGTTATGTTAGTTGCTAAATCGTTACAATAGAGATTAAAGAGGAGAGGTCCTAATGTTGAGCCCTGAGGCACACCGATGTTTACTATTTCACATTTCGATTGCTCAGCCTTTTCCTTAATTCCATCAATTATTTTAATCTCCACCACTTGCTGCCTGTTTTGTAGGTACGATTTAATGAGTGAATTGGCCACTCTTCTAATTCCATAATGGTTTAGCTTGTCTACCAAGGTATTGATATTTATACAGTCGAATGCTTTGCTTAGATCGCAGAACAGTCCTGCTGAAAGCATCTTCTTGTTTCGACTATTCTCAATCATGAAACATGCATACAGCGCGGCATCCTGTGTAGATTTTTTTTTGTCCGGAATCAATAGTGACTGTCAGAAATGACCACAAATTTTTCAAGGAAACCATTTAGTCGTTTTTCGGTGACCTTCTCCAAAATTTTTGGAGAAGGTCACCGAAAAACGAAAACTGCGGGTCGATAATTTTCTACGCTCGTGGGATCGCCCTTTTTTATATATCGGTGTAATCTTGGCTACTTTATGACAATCTGGAAATATTCCCTCTCAAAAGCTTAAATTGTAAAGATATGTTAGACAAGGTGCCAGTACACGTTTATGGATTTTAATTACGCTAACAGGTATATCATCGAGACCAGTTGATTTTTGTTCTTTGAAGAGTCGATGCATTTTTCTATTTCTTGATTGCTGATTGATAGTTTGATCCTTATTAAATGTAGTTTATGTAGAACTCTTTGGATGCTTTCTATTTTTCTAGTTTTCATATATTTTCGTTATTGAATTGCTGATTCTCTATGTTTTTCATTATTTCTGTTTATTTTTATTTTTCTAGTTTTTATGTCTTTGTTATTTTTGAATTTCTATGTTTTTTTTTCATTATTAGTTTTTTAGACTTTTTTATAATTTGAAATGTAATTTTATTTGTAGAAATACCATTTTTTTTTATGTGTAATTTCTATACCCAGATCGGGTTTTAGAAAATAAATTTTTCTTATTTCTTATTTTAGGTAGCACGATCGAAAGTCAAATAACTGTGGATTTTTGAGCATCGACTTGACATGCAGTTCAAGCTGCGTACAGATAATGCTCATTATTATCAGAAAGCATGCTATTAACGGGAAATTGTTACTATGTGTGTGAAAACATTGCTAGTTAAAAGCATGTTCTTTTAGAGTACTAAAATAGCATGCTTTTAACTAGCAATGTTTTCACACACATAGTAGCAATTTCCCGTAAATAACATGCTTTCTGATATTAATGAGCATATCTGTACGTAGCTTGAGCTGCACGTCAACTCGAACAGCACGCTATGAACTGCAAGAATAACTCGAAATGCACGCCAACCAGATGTGTGACGTTCCCAGTCGTTCTTTATATTCCCTATTATGTTATTTTATCTAGAATTCCCACATTTTATCTACCGCCATTGAACTTGCATAGTATAACTATGGCGTGTAATATGTTTATTGTTTCAATGAACGACTTGACCATTTTTTTTTACCAAAAAGTAGAAAAAAACAAGTTACAATATTAAAAAGATGGAATAAAATACTCTGAATGATGATGTCGTCTGATGAGGCGCACTTTTGGGTCGACAATTTTGTGTAGCTTGATTCAAACAGGCTGATCTCATGATTCCTGTACCTTTTCTTAGAATTGAAAACTGCTATTATTTTTTAAGACTCGATATTGCGTTGATTGTTTTAAAGTAGATCTTATGCCATGTGTCTTATACTGAGAGCCCATATGCGGCTCAATGGCTATTGTTTGTTTTCGTATTTTTTAAAAAAAATGTAATAATTGATTATAAAGTGTATTGGATTACCCAATGCCGTACGACGTATTGGCAGCTAAAATTTTACTACGAAACGGAACGTGTAGATGGCACTCATAGTTCCAAATGTTGATTAATCTTCTCTGACGTTCAGTAGACCAATAGATGGCGTTCTTAACACGCAGTTACGGTATCCTATCTCAAAATAAAATAATAATATAATATGAAACGATTGTTTAAAATATTATTCTCTTATTATTTTTCCTTACTTTATGATTTGTTGTTTTTTTATTATTTACATAAAGTAGGTCAATTTTTAATTTACTATAGAGGTTTTAATTCGTATTAATAACGCGGTTTACGTACAAATAGATTACTTGATGGCATTCTAATCTCTCCAATTTGTTTGTTTTATGTAATCATTCTATATAAAAACGCGAAATAAGATACGAATAATTGAATGTTATATTTTTAATATTATAATATAACAACCGATTATCTTGCTTTTTGTAAATCGCTAAGATATATTTAGAAAATATCCAATTTTCGGAATACTTGCGAACCGAAGACCAACGAGACAAGCTTTGGAAAATAGTTTAGTAATACCCAGACCAAAAACATCATTTGGACAAAGACAAAACTTTTTTATTATGTCTAGATTTTACAATATGGTCAATATGGAAATAAAAATGAAATTGACATTAGGCGTATTTCAAAATAAAATAAAGAAATGGTTATCGAGTCATGACAGATTAACCATATATAAAATGTTAGAAATTATAATTTATTAAAACTTAGGTGCACAAAAAAAATATAGCACTAATCCAAGAACCTTGGATTGTTAGGGATACTATAAGTGGATTAGGAGGTTGCGGAACCATTCATAAGGCCCAACCGACTCGGAAACTCAGGACCTGCGTGGTCACTAAGGGCGTCACAGCCACTTTTCTGCCACAACTCAGCGGCGATGACCTAACGGTCGTTTTAACAAAAATCAACTTGACAGGAGACAGGACGGTGGATCTACTCATTGGGTCAGCATACATGCCTTATGACTCCACTGACCTGCCACCGAAAGAAGATATAACCAACCTAGTGACATATGCGAAACAACGCGGGCTCCAACTTCTTCTGGGTTGCGATGCGAACTCCCACCAAGTGTGCTGGGGGTAGTTCCAACATAAACCCAAGGGGGGTAAGCCTGCATGACTTTATCCTAGGCAATGAACTCACCATCCTCAACAGAGGAACAGAACCTACCTTCATAGACTCAAGAAGACAGGAGGTATTGGACATCACGATCTGCACAAAAGAAGTGGCCGACCTGGTTCAAAACTGGAGGGTCTCAGATGAACCCTCAGGCTCGGACCATAGGCAGATCCATCTAACGCTTTGGCACTCATTGGAAATTCAGTGGGCTCGCAACCCTAGAAATACCAACTGGGAAGGATTCGATAGGGACCTGGCTATCAAGCTCACCACGGTTCCGAATCGATTCTACACCAAAGAGCAACTAGAAACAGCTGCACAATCACTGTCTAATGCCGTTATAGACGCCTACTAGCAGAATTGCCCTTTGAAACAAAAAATCCTCTCAAAAAAGGTCCCATGGTGGAACCCAGAGCTGACCAAGCTCAGGCTTACGCTGAGAAGGTGTTTCAATAGGGCAAGAAATTACAACACTAACTCGCAACATCTTTGGGAGGAATACAAAAACGCCCGAAACGAATACAACAAGGCCATTGTTAAAGCCAAACGAAGAAGCTGGAGGGACTTTTGTGAGAGCGTGGAAACAGCTTCCGAAGCTTCCAGGCTCTCCCAGCTGGGATGCCTTAAACGACCAGAGGGGGGGCACACAAGCGACACCAAGGAAACCTTGAAGCTCCTAATGGAAACTTTCCGGGCTTCCAGGAATCCTCACACCCAATTGCCGCAGGGGAGAACTCCAAGAGGCTCCACAAGCCCAGGGAGTGGGCCCTTGCAGCCAAGATAGTTAATCCAAAAGCAGTAGAATGGGCCGTGAGCACCTTCGACCCCTACAAATCACCTGGACCGGATGGAATATACCCAGTCCTACTACAAAAAGGGCTAAGCCAGCTGCTGGGCCCTCTAACAAAGGTACTCAGAGCGAGCATAGCCCTCAGACACGTCCCTCATGCCTAGAGCAGTGCAAGAGCCACGTTCATTCCAAAGGCAGGCAGGAACGGCCACATCTTTGCCAAATACTACAGACCCATTAGCCTCACCTCCTTTCTCCTGAAATCACTGGAGAGATTAGTTGACGGCTACCTGAAAACCAACCACCTAGCTCTTCAACCGCTTGCTGATGCTCAGTATGCCTATAGGGAGGGCAGATTTACGGACACTGCCCTACATCACCTGGTGAGCACAATAGAGACACAGTTAACGGCGAAAGGTTACGCTCTGGGAGTATTCCTGGACATCGAAGGAGCATTTGACACCACATCATATGCAACTATAAAAAACGCTATGCACAGACGAGGAATACCAGAGACCATCATTGACTGGACATTGAGTATGCTATCAAATAGGAATCTGACCGTCTAACAAGGCGACACCTCCATCACGGGAATCCCTGCCAAGGGCTGTCCACAGGGTGGAGTCATCTGCCCCCTCTTGTGGAGCATCGTTGTAGACGAACTCCTAACAGATCTACAAAACCTAGGCTTCTCTGTCTACGGCTACGCTGATGACGTGGCCATAGTAGTAAGAGGAAACTTCCTATCAATACTTAAGGAGCTCATGGACAAAGCACTTAAGACCACCTAAGACTGGTGCCAGGCCAGAGGTCTGTCCGCTAATCCAAGCAAGACTAAGGCCATGATTTTCACCAGAAAATACAAACCCGAACCCGTTGAGTGTCTCAAGCTCTGGGATTAGGAGATAGAATACGCTACAGTAGTCAAATACCATGGAGTCTATCTAGACACAAAGCTCAATTGGAAGCACCACCTCGAGCGCAAGAGAACAACCTTCTATGCCTCTTTGTGGACGTGCAAAAGAGTCATGGGAAAAACCTGGGGGTCGCCTTTTGGCTCTACAGGGCACCCAGGGTCGCCTTTTGGCTCTACAGGGCAGTACTGCTGCCTAGACTAACCTATGCTGCAATAGTCTGGTGGTCCAGGGTGAAAAGCTTGAGACATTAAAAATGCTTAAAAGCCTTCAAGGTAACCTGAGGGCTGCAACTGGCGTCATGAAGACCACCCCAACAGCGGGATTAGAGGTGGCACTCTGCTGCCCGCCTCTGGACAAGCTCATCATCCACTCCGCCAGACTTACAGCATACAGACTGAAGTGTTTGGGCGAGTGGAAGCGAGGAGGGCACAATCATCCTGAGCTAAACCTCCTCCACAAAAGCCCATTCACTCTGACCCAGGATCGACTACGGAAAAAAAAATCAGTAGAGAAATCCTATAAAATCCTAATCCACACCAGGGAAGAATGGAAAAATCCGCAGTGGCTTCAAAGCCACAACGTAGACGCCTGGTTCACCGACGGCTCAGGAACAAATGGACGTTTTGGGGCAGGCGTGTATGGACCCAAAACCAACCACAGAATCAGCATCCCCCTTGGACAATACGCCACGGTTTTCCAAGCCGAGGTATTTGCCATATTGGAATGCATAAAACTACAAAGTCGACTTGCGGTGAAAAACAGACAAATCCTCATCTGCTCTGACAGCAGAGCAGCACTGGACGCTCTGGCTAAAGCCACCACAGAATCTTCTGTGGTCTGGGACTGCATGCAGGAGCTCAGCAAATTGGGAAAATCCAACAAAATCACCCCAATATGGATACCGGGTCACCAAGGCATACCCGGAAACGAAGAGGCCGACAGACTGGCAAAACTGGGCACACTGGAATGCCCAGTGGAGCCAGCTGTAGGGGTCCCCTTCGCTACAGGTAAGAAAATCATCAGGGACTGCTTGGAGCAGGAACATCGGGCTTCCTGGAAACAGAGTCAGGGATGTCGCCAGGCAAAAGCCATGATGAATCAACCACTACAGAAGAAAACCAAGGCCCTACTTGACATGAGCAAGAAGAACCTTAGAACCACTATCGGTCTCCTCACCGGACACACGACCCTTAGAGCTCATCTATTCAACCTTGGCTTGACTGAGAGCAAGGATTGCCGAATATGTGGCGAGGAACCTGAATACAGCATACACATTGTTGGTCGCTGTCCAGGGCTCGCCGCCAAAAGACACAGTTTACTGGGACGAGCCTTTCTCGAACCCAGCGATCTGCCCAACTTGAAGGTCAGTGACCTACTTGGACTGGTAAGAAGTACCGGGCTACTAGCTGACCACTGACCTAACCACACAGTGGGTAGTTACAAAAGACCTTACAGATCTAGGTGACATCAAGGGCTGGAAACAAGCCCCCCTCTCAATCTACTACTACTACTACTAGGTGCACAAATTATGAATATATTTTGATTATATTTTACAAAGGATTAATTAGCAAAAATTCCTAACTTTTGTTGTTATATAATGTTTTCACAATGAATTTCACTTATTTTGATGAGGTATTATTAAATATAGTTTTATATTACTTACCATATATTAAATGATTTAAAAAAAAATCCTATAACTTTATTTTTCTCTTTATTTTAGTTGAAAGTCGATTCTATATGTCACTCTCTATTTAACGAAATGTTATTTTTCATTTAATGTCTGACCCCATTTTAAATTTTATGAGCATTTTACTAAAACTTTTACTGTAATACTTTTACATAATTTATTGTAATATGTCCTGTCCACCCAAAAATGGGCTAGTTCCAATCGGGTGAAAGAATCAAATAAAAATAAGGTTAAGGTTTTGCCATTCTGTTCCAGTTATTTATGTAATCAAAGTCAATGTTTTATGGTAATTAATTCTTAAATAAATAAATAATCAGTCCTTTATAAAAAAACATTCATTATCATTGTTATTAGATATGGATAAATACATTGCTATTAGTATCGCCGGATAATGCTATCGCAGTAGTGTAGCCAACACGTACTGTAGCATTGAGCCCTCTAATACCCTATACAATCAATGATGTAGGTAGTAGAGATCTGTATGTTTCCATGTAAAATAAATAAAAAATAATATATTACCAACTATCGTATTTAACTACATCGTACTTTTTGTATCTTTCTAGAAGTGGCTGAGAGCGGGGATATCCATGACCGTTTCTGCCATCTGAAATTGACATTCTGTTTAGTTATTTCTTTTATTGTTGCGTCCGCAACTTTACTGGCCGAAGCTTGCGCACGTACTCACGCGCGCGTCAATTAATTCAAATTGTTTCGATAGGCAACCCTTTTTGTCAGTATTCTGCGAAGCGTGTAATCGAATTAACAGTATGTATGCTAAATAGCTCATTATAGTCATATCTGTATGTCTACTGAATATTAAGTGTTATGGCGATGTGTTCGCTGTCATTTGCATATTTATTTTACAGAGAATTAACTACTTTAATAAAATAATCTACATATACTAGAAGTTCAGTTATTTAATTTTTCGACCTAGTCCACCTTTTAGTTTTGACCCGACTGCCCAAAAGGAGTGTTATGTGTTCAGGATTCATCTATGTATGTGTACATGGTGCGTGTTGACATTCATCATTTGACAGTTTAGTTTTTTATTCGTTCTTTCTCTTCGAGGTCGTCAGAAATAGATCCAGTAGTCCTAGTACTAAAGAGAAATATTTAGAATATTAATTTAGCAAAATAAATTATATAAAGTGTTTAATTATTACACCCCATACAATATCACCAATTTTTAAATAAAGGTTTTTGTTCTTACGAATTTGTTGGAATACCCATCTTGGACTGGAATCCAACATTTTGGAAAATTATAAAACTACACAATTGTACTCGAAAAAAAACGGTATATATATTAATGATAAAACCCTGTTTTTTTTAATTTTAACATAACTTCTAAACGCTTGAACCGATTTAGAAGTGTGAAATATTGCTAGAATCGTTATGTCATCCCGAGCGTCATAAAGTACCTAAACTGTCCAAATATCAAAAAATACTTGTCGAAATGTCCAAATTTAAATAAATTAATATAAATATATTATGTTTAGTGTCCAATGAAAGGTCTGATTAAGTACATTCCGTAAATATACATCTATCTATATGGGTAAATACATAAACCACAAATATTTAATTGAAAACCCTAATAAAGATAATTATAATTACAAAATTTTACTTTCTGTAACAACGATCGCATTTTTTTAAATGTATTTACTTGTATACATATTATTTATGCATCTATGTATATTCATTGTCGAGATGCACTTATACATCTCGACTATATCTCTTTCTGTAATAGGTTTTTAATCGATTTTCCATTTGACTAAAATGTAATAAGTATTTCTATTATTAGGTAGGCACATATTAATTATATCATGACTATTTTTATTTGCAATACAATCAATAAGACATTTTATTTTAACTTTTTCCTAAATAAAATGCCCTACCTAAAAAATCCTTCATCCCGATCACCGATACTTTGAGCATTGATTTTAATAAAATCAATGCTTTGAGTTTGTAATAATGGTGCTGAGTTTGCTGCTTCCAACGAAGAATTTAAACAAATAATGCAAATGTCAAACAACTGACAACGAAAATTACCTCAGTTAACGCCATCTGCTGCCAAACGAACAAATTCGTGGCGAGACGAAGTTCGCCGGGTTCCGCTAGTTATAAATACAATAGTTCACTTTCTGTAACGGAAGTCGTGTTTTTTATTCTTTTTATTATATTTATTTATTTACTTCTTTGTTTTTTGTAGCGATAGGTTACAATAAGACTTTTATCGATATATTCTTACCTTTTATCGATCTATAAATGCTTTAAATTTCAATCGCGCTCAAGCAGAGAAATTGCTCCTTGCTAAGAATACAAGATCGGCGCAGGTATACCACATTATACAGTGCCCAGGAGATCTACATCGTTTGAACAAAACGTTATACATAATAATCTTGATTTAAAATTAATGAATATTTATGAAAACACTTCGATATTCAGGAATGACCAAACGGATTAAAAAATTGCCTCATTCAGTGGTTAATTAGTAAAAGACGAACGGAAATAAAATGTATCCTCAGGTCTTTTAAAAAATAACAACATATTTATACACACCCTCACATTTCTGACAATATAAAAAATGTATACACTCTCATGTATACAAGAGTGAATTCAGATTTTTATTTTTAATACGTAATATTTGTATTTAATTAAAAATTATTTTCCACCGACTTTTTTTATTTAATGATTATTTTCATTATGCTTTTAGGATTACATTGTTTTTTTTAAATCTTTTTTTTATGGACATTTTGTTTGAAACCAATAGAATTATTTTTTCTTACTCCAAAAATGATTCCTTAAAATGCTATAAAATTATTGGTTTCCTAGAAACAGGCGCCGCCTAATTAGGAGTGATGTGTGGTTTTTAGCGCTTTTGCAAGTATCTACTCTTTAATATATTAAATTATTTTTACTTCTTAGTTTTGCATCAACTATAATATGAGATTGAGATATATGTAAGTACGCGTATCTCTTTCTTTTTGTTTCCTGATTGTCACTCTATTCTGTAAATAACGAGGCTAGTAGTATATTGTACTACTTCCAGCCGTCGTCGTCATCATGTTTGTTTATCTATCAACGTTAGGAAAGAAGCAAATCTTTCGCTCGTTTTGCGGAGAGCTTTCGCGCGTATTTTTCGTCAAGAGCAAACGACGACAGCTTGAAGGATTTATGAAGCATGTGATACGGCGGTGACTCTCAATCATGCCTAACGCTCTTTCCTATCATAATGCACTACCCATTCACGTTTTATATAGCTCGCCTACATGATTGTGCACTTAAAGAAAATACTCTAACCGAGTGGGTAACGATTTTTTTGTTTACTAGACAAAGGGGGAAAGCATGTGGTGATAAAAGTTTATGAAAAACGTAACGATCGCTGGCAGTGGGGAAATGCTTTGAACGGGTTATTATCTGGGAGCTCTTTGCAGTTTCTTCATCTTATTTTTGTCTTCTGAGTCCTTTGGGTATTTTTGTCTTCTGGCTGGTGGTGTAGCCACCTTCTGACGAGAAGCATGGAGATCTACCATTAAACCTACATAGCACAGACGAAAGTTGTGCACATCCTATTTAAACATTAATCATTTCCAAATCGAATCCGCGATGTCTTACACTACTATTTAAGTAGCTTTTATTTTTTTTTCTAGATTAAAGCGTTATCCTATCCTATAAACGATTTTTTAATACATATTTGGTAAATTCTTTAACTTCCTTTATTGTATGTGGCATATTGAAAACCCCAAATGGGCGTGGCAATTCCCGAATGCTGCGAACGTGTGCAAAATACACAGTTATTGGAGAAGCGATATTGGAAAATGGCTTACAAACGCGTAGAACAAACCTTAGCATTTTACGAGTCGAGATGATTTATAGCAATTCCTTTCATTGAGACTGATAAGGATTTTTTACATTAAACGAGCAGTATATCCAAATCGCCTTGCATTTTAAGGCAGTCATCCGTATCAGCCAAATATATTTTGAGACATATGTTTTGTGGTTATTCAAAAATGAAATATATAGACAAATATATTAAAAAGCAGAGGGACAAAGTTTGAACCCTGAGGTACACCATAAGGAATATTATTAAGTTAGATTTATATCACAACGACAACTTGTTAACGTTGATTTATAACGAAAACCTAAACCAAAATCAAGAAGCTGACACATTCGAACACCTTAGAAAAATCTGTGGAAGTCCCAACTGTTTGTGTCCGGAATTTGCTAGCGACATTTGCAGGAGTTTCCCAAAAATAATCACTGAAATTGATTACCAAATGTTTCTTCATTAAACCATAATTTCATTCAGTAGCAGAGCAGTACATGGCAGGTTAATTGATTATTCATATTTTGGTGTGAATAATGTATATTCATATTTTTGTCGTTTCCATTTTACTCACCCCATTGTTGTGTTTAAACAGAATGGGCTATTATATACGTTTTTATAAAACTATTCATACGTTCACACAATCGATATGCTGTGTCTATTAAAATCACATCTCTAACAAAATGCTATTAGCTTATCATTTGAGAACGAAAGCGCCGAATGTTCACATTTGTTTTGAATCACATACTAATAAACAAATAAATTATGACATTGAAATACCGGAAAATATTACCAAGTCCATTTTTTTCATATATCGACCTGTTTTTTACAAGATTTTATTTACCTAGTAATGTATGTTAGTATGTATGCTTGTGTAGGTGAAATCATTCAAACTGAATTTGAACCACTTCCTCTTATCCTATGAAGTTGAAATTTTACACGTCGGTTCAGTTCCGACGAAAGTTCATTTTTATTGGTGAGCATTTCCTGCTGACCTGTTTCTACAACCAGGATCGGCTCCCGACATGGCAACTCTGCCACGATCAACAGCACAGACACACAATTGTGTATAGACATTCAATCACCATATCACTGACGAACGACGCCTTCGCGCGGCAAATACTAAAATTTATGGCGGAATTTAAATATTATTAGTTATGCTTGTATGTGACATATTCCAAACGAAATTTCACAAAGTTATTACGGCCCATCAAGGCATATGTGTACTAAGTTTCAAGTCTCTTAATCAAATCTGTTGAGATTGTGTATGACTAGTGCCCCCCCCCCCCCCCCCGTGTACCGATTTCAACCACAACCTTTTTATCTTTTGCCATGACCAAATGATGCTTGCATGCAAAATTTCAGCTCAATCATTTGGGCGCTATCGTGGAGGAATATATACCCACAGACAGACAGACACACATATATACCTTAATCTGGAAATGGTCTTAATTGTCTCAGGGGGGCTCTAAATGGATATTTCCGTCTTTATCCTCGAAAATAACTTTTAGCGCATTCACAATACTTTCCCTCCTGTTTTATTGGTGGTCCGGGAAAGTAAAAAGTACGAAAGCGCTACGTAAGACTTTGTATGGAAACCACGTCGTCTTTCCTCTCCTTTTCGAGATGCTGCGGAATTTTTCATCAATCAATAAAAAGCGGCGACGCGTTCCTTGAATATTCTGCACCATATTATTTTCTATATTTATGCGTATGGTATTAAATTTTGGAGGACTGCCATTAGAAATATATGTAAGTTTGACCCATACGCGGAGGGTTTCGTACCATGTTAAGAAAGGGGCTCATGTTATGAAATATGTTTACACACATTGACTTTAAAAGGACGGTCAGCGAGACTGCCAAATAACGATGTCCGTACATGACACAGTTTCCATGAAACCTCGCGCTATGATGACGTCGGTCATCTTTTTATGTAAAAAATATAACGTGTCACGTTCTATCATGTTCTATCATGCTGCTTCAGATTGAAATTTGGCTGTGTGAAACAAACAAAAAATAACTGCTGCTTGTTTTTTTAAGCTATTGCATAGCTTTTATCGCGGGCCTAGGCCAGCGCGGCGACCGAATGAAGAAATTTCTTAACTAAAATTAATGATTTTAAACTGATAATTACGTCTATACGAGTACTGCTTACGATTCGAAAAAAATATATGGTAAGCAAGGACATTTTCCTAATATTCTTAGCTTTGATATTTTAGATTTTCTTTATATTACATAGTGTAATAATTTGTGAAATTAGGTCTAACCGAACACAAAAACGACTACTACGCCAATACTATCTGGCGTATTATTATGAAACCTGCACCATTTTAAAGATAATTTAATTATCTATCTTTTTATCTACGATTTTTTTCGAAAAACCGTTTTTTTTTGCTTTATCGAATAAAAAATTCGTGCGCGGCGCTCTATCGGAAGACGTTTAAATTATTCCGAATCATTTGCTACCGCAGCAGCAAATGATTCGGAATAATTTCAACGTTTTCCGATAGAGCGCAGTTATCTGATATCAGAAAAAATAAAATGAATAAAATAAATGAATTATTATAATTGCATAAGTTGTTAAAAATGCTATGCAATAGCTTTACCGCGGCAGTCCCCGAGTGCCACACGTATTATTTATTTTGTAAATTCTTTGTTTTGGCCAATATTTTTTGAAACTTGTATAAATCGAACTGATATCGATATCAGTGCATGAGCAAGTGACAGTAGGACATATTACTAGCGTTCCGTATATCAAACGTATATCGTATATATTATTCTGTTGTGTTGATGTTTCCATAAGCCTGTGTATAAAAACTTGCAGAAATCATACGGAAAAAGTGATATCTGTAATAACTGGGTTAAGGGAAAAATGAATCAATTTCGAATCCTTAGCTGATTATCATAGGAAATGTCAGTTTAACTGCAATTCATTAATTTAATTAAGCTATTGCATAGCTTTTATCGCGGGCCTAGGCCAGCGCGGCGACCGAATGAAGAAATTTCTTAACGAAAATTAATGATCTTAAACTGATAATTACGTCTAAACGAGTACTGCTTACGATTCGAAAAAAATATGTGGTAAACAAGAACATTTTCCTAATATTCTTAGCTTTGAATATTTTAGATTTTCTTTATATTACATAGTGTAATTAATTTGTGAAATTAGGTCTAACCGAACACAAAAACGACTACTACGCAAATACTATCTGGCGTATTATTATGAAACCTGCACCATTTTAAAGATAATTTAATTATCTATCTTTTTATCTACGATTTTTTTTCGAATAATCCGGTTTTTTTGCTTTATCGAATAAAAAATTCGTGCGCGGCGCTCTATCGGAAGACGTTTAAATTATTCCGAATCATTTGCTACCGCAGCCGCAAATGATTCGGAATAATTTCAACGTTTTCCGATAGAGCGCAGTGATCTGATATCAGAAAAAATAAAATAAATAAATAATTATAATTGCATAAGTTGTTAAAAATGCTATGCAATAGCTTTACCGCGGCAGTCCCTGAGTGCCACAAGTATTTTTTTTAAAATTTAATTTGTAATTCACAATAATCAACATTAAAAAATGGACATGTGCAATAACAATATCAAAGAAATAAATCTAGTACCAATAAACATGACGTCCCAAAACTGTTGCCAGTGATCCTATTTTAATGTCGCCTAAATAGGCTATAGCCTATTCTAAGGCGGATATTGACATTATTTTTAATACGAGTTGAACCTATAGAAAAACTAACTAAAATAGAACATAATAAAATTGTGAAAATGTTACCACTAATACTTATTATTAATCATTGTTAGTTGGACGATCGATGATCTCAGGATGTTGTTAAATTAACAATTGGGCAGTCCAATTGGACTTAGTCGATTTTTCAGCATAACCAGGGTATGCTCGATGCAATCAAATCGGAATTTTGATCATATTCGGAATCGAAAGAGTGTTTGGTTGTTTTAGAGCAGATTGATAACGTGACAGAATACTGCTTTGTGTCCGTCTCTATGGCGCCGATGCGGCGCGGTGTGAGCACACGTGGATATTTCATATGCAACCCCGTTGCATGTAATAATGTTTGAACATAAAACGCTTAACCGATATCTTTTTATATACACAAAGAAATCTCTCCTCTATCTTTTCATAACTATGAAGATATGACTCCTGGATTTATCAGAGAATTTAGTACAGAAACTTGATCATTTGAATACAATCGAACTTGAATGTATGCATACGATTCAACTACGGTCTACGAAAGTATGATCACGTGTCTGAATATAGGGCACAGTTAAAGTGGTTGCCAGTAGGCCAAATGTGAAATGTTCTAATACATGTACTAATTTATCATGTACTCTCCCAATCAAAATCATCCTATCTCCACGAGCCTTTCACTCCATTAAATCCCATGGTCTCGAGCTTAGGTCAGCCTCTGACAATTTACTCAAAATTCCTTGTCATATAACTGATTTCTATCCATACTCTTTCTGTGTTCATGGTGCAAGACTCTGGGACGTACCACCAGCAAATAAACTAATAGTAACAGTTTATCCCTTTCTCTCTCTCCCTCTACTCCGAATTTCCTCTCCTCGGGCATTCTTAGCTTAAAATATATTCATATTTATTTTATGCAGAAAAACTTATAAATTGTTATTTTAATAAGCTTGCCTTTACGTATTTCGTTTTAGCGAATATATAAATTAACCATTCAGGCCTCGGGACTCGCGGTTAACCCTCTGTTTGACTGCGATATCGCAGTCGCGGGGCCTTATTACAATAATATTGTCATCAGAATATAATGAAATTTAAATAACTGCAGTTGACATAAGTTGACAGTTAAGAAGTTTGGGAAAATAATTGTTGAACACTTCCAAAAGTGAACTTTAAAACAATGTAGTAATTACAAATTAGCTAAATCAGAATATTTTTTTTTCAGCATGAAAGAAACCTTGAAAGACGTTTGTGATTTCGGAAACTACTCATTTTCCCAATTCAGAAAATCGTCCACAGCCTTAGCTTGGATAGAAGGGGAGACGTGACAATCGATGTCTGATGAAATCGTCCGAGTTTTGTGTTACGGAGGACGTTACCCGTCATTTGAACGCTTGGTATTTCGTTATCTCGCTTCGCTTTCAGGAGTGCTAATATATCAACTCATCGTTCGGCAGCCAATTATTGTATTTTATTAAATAAACAAATATTTTGCGGGATGTGGCAGATTATTGTGTTGTGAGTCCGCGGTAGATCCTTTACAATGACATTGCACTGAGTCATTAACTTTTACCCCTTACCGTCATTGCAATTTTGACATTGCGTCCTTCTTTTTCTGTCTGGAATTTCTTCCCGCACAGCTACTGTCAGGTTTGTATTTGGCATTTCTCATTCAGGTAATGTTGATGTTGTACCGAGGATTAGTCGTGTATTTGCGAAGAAGTTTCGGAGTCTACTTCCAGTCCATTCCTTGTTAGGCTTTAGCGTTTGTTGATTTAAATCATTTTAATGTTGTGACTGCAACAGCTTATACTCACCGTCCAAGAGTTATAAATAAGATAAAATTAAATTACCGCTTGAAGTTTCTAACACCTGACATTACAGCGATGTTGCAGCCGCCGTTGTCAAGGATATATTGCTACCTAATCTATTGACCTCTAATCTGTTTCTAAATATCGATCCTTATAGCAATTTCATCACTTACACATCGCTGAACCACTTACGTTGTAATGAAATGTGAGTTTGCAGTCGAATTAATCGCCGAGTACGGTAACTGCTATCACTAGATGGCGCTGACTCTACAGGTTTTCTCTTTAACCCTTCAGGCCTCGGCCCCTCAGCCGATTGACAAGTTGATGTCCCAAACATTTTTGTTAAAATTAGTAAAAAAAATTAATTATGACACTGTCTTACCAAAAACATCAATTACTGCCAAACCAATGTACCCATAATTAAAAAAAACATATTAACATAGTAAAACATAATAAAATAAAACAAATTAAATTAAAATTAAATTAAAACGGGTCCGTCACGCTGAATCAGTTTGTGGCCGATATCGGCCAATCGGGGCTTGAGGGGTTAATATTTCTTTACCATTTTTATATTTACTTTCCCGCGGGCAATCGCTTTCACGTCGTCGAGTGCAACATTCAATGAAACTACGCTAGTTTCGTGCAACTTCCAAGTTTGCCGATTTTAATAAAAGTGGCGGATGTATTTATTGAGGGGCTGATGGCCGCGATTTTCATTCGTCGCCGTCGTGCTGGTGTTGTCGCCATGGCAACAGGTGGGACCCTGTTTCCTACCCATTTCAGAGGTTGCACAGGACAATCCCTGTTTACGCACTCATTATGGCGGTCTCTTTACCCTCGACTCGCTTTTTATTCCCGAGATAGGGTTTCCACGTTTCTCTCCATCAATTCGATGAGTTTGTTTGTACAAATATAAAACTGAAGATAAAGTTAAAATAAACAGGATAACAGGACATATTGAATCCAACCAGAAAAAAAACGAAAATAAAAACAAAACATGAAAATTCGAATTCACATTAATTTGTTTTTCGATTAAATGGGGACATTGTAAATTTTGCCCCTGTCATGCAATGAAGGAAATAAATGTGAAAAAAAGTATTTAAACATGCAATGAAGGAAATAAATGAGATACACACCATATGAATTAAAATATTAAGTACACTAAAAGATGTGGTTCAGAGAGTGAGTAACAGAACCGAGCTGCTTCCGGGCTAGAATCAGTAGGGCGGTGTCGACTACAACGAGCGAATCTGTCACCCCAGGCTAAGATAGGTGACCATTCTTGCAGCCGTGGGATGAACGTAGAAGACTTAGAGACAAGACTCAATATGAAATAATTTGCCTATCTGCATTATGACGGGCAGGACTATTTTGTTTAAATTGTTATCCTAATTTTTACTATTTTAAATTGTTTTGTTTTTTCTGATTTGAATTTATTTGCCGACATTTTAATTTTCCACTTCTAACTTTAATTTAATTATTTAATTTAAGTATTTAGTCATTTTTAATATGATTTGCAATTCTATTATTTTGTGCATACATGGAATATATGCCATTTTTATAAACACGGTATTGTTGCAAGCACATTCAAAAATAAATGTTTACCTTAGAACAGGTCCCGGCCTAGTTAAGTGACGTTGCCACTAGACTATGTAATGTATTCTTTTTTCTGCTTTTGATTCAATTTTGTAAGTATTTTAATGCATAATTCCTACGCTGAAATTGTTTAGTCTTATTTTTTAATATTTGCATTACTTATATAAATAAAATATAAATAAATAAATTATACAGTGATACTGGGGAAGTTCATATTATGACTGCGACGCTATGGTAGTGTTGCCATAATGGTTTAGGTACTGACCGGGACACAAATAAAAACCCAAGAAAAATAACCTACATAGTGCTCCACGCCGGTTGAGAATGCTATCCATAGTAGTTGGTAGGTACTTATCTAATAAGAAAAGCAGATCATGAAGGAACGTTTTTATTGCCTATGTTTATTTAGCTAATAATAGAGTGATGTAGAACACATCACATATATTCTGCCGTCGTAAATCAAAACACAGTAACTTGAAAAAAGTCGTTTTGAGAAAATCGCGGTCAAAGTTCAGTTGTTAAATATTTGTTTTCATGAACAAAGTAATCAATATAAATTATTTCTTTTAATCTTTAATTAATGTTAAAAAATAATTAGAACTTCAATTCTGCATAAAAATATGTATTAAATTATTATTGTTTAACTAATTAAATTAGATATTGTGTTTAATTTGATAAATTTTATATTTTAAGCTATAATACCGTAACTGAGTGGTTACTGTATTATAGGTAAATTTTACCCATTACTATTTTATTTTATTTATTAATTTACAATAACTTTATAATTATGTCATATACACACCATTAACATACTATGAATGATTTGGGAGAGATTGAGCACATCCTATGGTGAAAATGTCTATCCGCATTCCTAACTAGGTCAGAGACCCGTATCTAGGGATGCTGCTTTTTGTTTAAAGGTATCGACATTAATTTTATAAAATCAATGGTATCGATGAGCTGACTCTATTGATGTTATGAACTTACGTTGCATTGCATAATACATAAGAATATATACATATATACATACACATACATACACACATACATATATATATATATATATATATATATATATATATATATATATATATATATATATATATATATATATATATATATATATATATATATATATATATATATATATATATATATATATATATATATATATATATATATATATATATATATATATATATATATATATATATATATATATATATATATATATATATATATATATATATATGGATACGCCGGATTTAAATATATAAACATCGCATTTAGTAAAACGGCTGGTGTGTCGATATTAAATATGCCTGCGCGATTTACTGAATTGGTTTTTAAATTCTCATTCCGATAGTGCTATCTCCTTTTCCTATCCCCTCTCGTTAACTGAAGGAAAGAAGAAGAGGAACCTCGCCGGCGAGTCAGTCTATCACCGAGTGTGTTCGCTTCGATACCGCCCGCGAGACGTTCCGCCGCCGCGCACCCGCGCTGTAACCCGCTTGTAAAACCCGCAAATAAGAACATTAGTGCTCGTGAAATATATATATTTGACAATTAAATCACCGCCGCGCTGTGATGTGACTTGAGAAGCTGATTTACGAAGCTGCAAACGGACATTTAATAAGGTAAACGAGATCCCATTTTTTCCAAACTTTTCTATTCCAAACTACCGCAAAATACAGTTCACTGCCCTTTTTTATTCCAAACCCAAATCCCCGCGCTACCATTTGATGGCCCTACGATCCGGATAAAAGCCAATTCAGTATATTATCATATTATTTGTGTAAAGTTTCAGTTTATATCAAAATCGTTTCAAACGGGGTTTCGTTTCATATAAATAATTGTACTGATTTCGCAGTTCGTTCTCACACATTAATTTATTGTAAATTTATAAAAATATATTATATATATTATTAAATATTTATATATATTATTAAATATTTATATACATATATTTATAAAAAAGTAATAATTTAACTGATTTATTCAGCCGCTTTTTATTATTTGCACCGCTCATATATTGTTTACCGCTCATATACTTGCTTGACAACCGCGCTAATTGCCTGTATGTCTGTTTGGTAATTATTTATCGAATCAATATGTAGGTACAATTTATTTCGTTATAATAAAATATTACTTGCGTATAGGTATATTTAATAATTTATTTATTTGTACTAAAATATTATTTGAGTATATACATATTGCTTGAATATATTTAGGTATTTTATTTACTCGCGCCGCTAGCCTGTATATAGGTTTTAATTGATAATTGAAACTATATAAAGGTAAACATACACTATACTACTTTATTATTTTATTTGACATTTATTTATATGCCACTTTATTTAAACATAAAATTCCTTGCTTCACTATAATTACAGTTTATTTAATCGGTTTTCTGTGATCTGTCTTCTGCAATGTCGGAAAGAAGGTTAAAATTATTAATCACAAAGAAGGAAGAATTATACTTTCGCTTAAGTAGTATTGCAAATCATGCAAACGAAGTTGACACATCGGACCTTTCAAAGGAAAGTTTTTTGAACGAGTTAGAGTCACTCGAAGAATTGAAGAGTAAATTCGAGCTAATTTTAGATGAAATAAATAACATCGAATTAGAATTGAACCCTAAACACGCCATTAACTACCAACCACTTTCATCATTTGATGATTTATATTGTCGTATAAAACGAGTCGCAAAAACTTTATCTTTTAAGGAAATAAAGCCACAAATACCTCAACGCGATAGACCGAGATTACCGGCCATAGAAATACCAGAGTTCAATGGTGAAGTTAAAAACTGGCCATTGTTTTATGCTAGTTTTAAAAATACTATACACGAAAACCCGGGTTTGGCTGATTCCGAAAAACTTTATTATTTAATCGGTAAATTGACCGATAAAGCCCGTCTGGTCTGTGCAGGAATAAATCCGTCCCCTGAGAATTATTCCTTAATATTAAATGCTCTTATCGAAAAATACGAGGATAAAAGACTTCTTGCTACTACATATTTAGATCAAATATTTAATTTTAAACCGCTTATTAACGCGTCGGCGAACGATCTTGAAAATTTTATTGATAAGTTTGCTTCGTCCGTAGCCGCTATTAAAAATCTTAAATTCAGTGATTTAAGCGATTTTATTTTATTATATACAGCACTTAAAAAATTAGATTCGCATACAGCTCGCGCATTTGAAATGGAGAAACGTCATTTAGAGTTACCCACCTTTAATGATCTCGTTTTATTTTTGCGCGACCAAATTAAAATAGTGCATAGAACACCCAATACCACATCGCCATCACAAATATATAAAAAACCAGATGTGGCAAATAAAAATAAAATTAATAAATTTACGCATTCTTACATTAATACTGAGACTTCGCTTGCGTCTTCTCAATCTCAGTGTTCATTATGTACTACGCGTCACGAACATCTATATAAGTGTTCGGGATTTCAAAAATTATCACCTAACGATCGCTTTAAACACGTTAAGATGAATCACTGTTGTATTAATTGTCTCAGTGCCAAACATCAAATTTATAATTGCAATTCAGATAGTCATTGTCGGAAATGTCAACGCAAACATCACACAATGCTTCATTTCGAAAATACCGCTCCCAATATTGGAAACAGGGCGTACACTGCAACAGCGACAGCCGTTTCGCGCGGCGTAGACGCAGGCTTACCGTCTCGAGCGGACGACGTAGCTTTGTGTACGTTGTCAGCTGACGATAATGTCAGTAACTTTATCACTCCCGCTTTCACAACTGTTCTTCTCGCGACCGCCCGCGTGATAGTGGTTGACGCATGCGGCAACAAATGTTATGTTCGCACGCTATTAGATAGCGCTTCGCAAAGTAATTTTATTACCCGCGACTGTTGTACACGTCTTGGTCTGACATCTTTTAATCTACCCGCATGTACTCTCGTTAAAGGTATAGGAGGATCGGTGAAGCCTATACAAAGCTCAGTCCGAATAAAATTTTCTTCCCGCTTTAATAATGACGTCAGTTACGATGTCGACACTTTGGTTGTAGACAAAGTGACTGAACGCTTGCCCTCCGCCTCGGTCGACAGTTCCGCACTATGTAATTTTAATCATTTACCGCTGGCCGACGATTCATACGCAACTCCTGGTGACATCGATATGTTAATAGGAGCTTCTTTGTTTCCGCACCTCTTGTTACCTAGCAAGGTTCAAGGTCAAACCACAGGTATTTCTCCATACGCGTTAGAGACAGTTTTAGGCTACGTTATTCTAGGAACCGCACCCGTACTGGTGAACTCGTGTGTTACCGTTTCGTGCTGCGCCGTAGATCCTCTGGACAGTTTGGTCAAAAAATTCTGGGAAATGGAAGAAATAAATGGACTGCCCATTCTCAGCCCAGATGACAGAGACTCTGAGGAGATTTATTCTCGCACTACGACTCGTGACGAGACTGGTAGGTATTCCGTCGCTCTGCCGTTCAAAGGAGACATATTCTCTTTGGGGGACTCCGCGCGTACCGCCGAGAGGCGATTTCTCTGTCTGGAGCGCAAATTACAAGCTTCTCCTACCTTGAGACAGGCCTATGATGACGTCATAAGAGAATACCTAGAAAAAGGTTATTTATCACCCGCCCCTCCTGACACGGAGGCGAACAAAGACCATCCCGCTTATATTATCCCGCATCACGGCGTCATTCGAGAAGACAAAGTGACATCGAAGTTACGCATCGTGCTCGACGCGAGCGCCAAAACAAGTAGGGTAAAGGGAGGTAATTTGGTGATATAGGTAATTTGGTGATAAATCTTAAACTGCTTGCCATCAACAAACCGATAGCGGCAGATCAATGAGACGGCGCTACTTTCTAGCTGCAAGCCAGAGCGAGACGGAGAGCTAGCAACCAGGTCCGTGCGTGTCGCCGTCTCGACGCAGCGACAGTGCTCGCCAGTCGCGCCAGTGAATTGTATCTGCAGAGCGTCGCCCAAGAGAAGTTTTGGAAATATTACTGTAAAATCTACATCTTTCGAGGTAGGTGTTCAACGTTACTATAGTTTAATTGTTATAACATGACCATTATATTGACATAACCATTGCTTTCCGTATCCTATAAGAAAAAAAAATATTCCCTAAGTTTTGAGCCGTTTTGCTTAGCATTTTTAGACAACATTATTACACGATTCGGACTGGTGGATTTCGGGATTTTTTTAATTTTTAACAGGCAGCTTTAATGTCCGATTGTTGGTGACATATTACGGTCCATATCATAAATATTATTTTCCATGGGTACATTGTCTTGAATTGAGCAATTTTTTTTTATCACCAACTTACCGTATGTATCACCAACTTACCGTATCAAACTTTTAGTTCACATTTTTAGTTTTTTTTAATATATTGTTCCAGAAGCAATGGCTGATAAGGAGAAGAGATATAGAAAATATGACTCAAGCGAGCTCCAGCTAGCTTTAAAATTAATAAAAGAAGATGGGAAGAGCCTATATTTTGCCTCCAAAACTACAAAAATTCCCTGGAGCACCTTGAAACATTATGTTTCAAGAGAAGAGGAAACGGCCCGAAAATTAGGACGGCCTTTTGCCCTCTCCTCGGAATTGGAAGTAAGATTATTTAATTATATAATTGAAATGACGGAAATGGGCTTCGGCCTAACAGTATTTGCTATCAGAAAAGTTGCTTATGACTTAGCCGCCGCAAGTGGTCGCAAAAACTTCCTGAACTCGGGCAAAAACATAGCCAGCAAATGGTGGTGGGCTAGCTACAAAGAAAGGTATGGTTTAAGTCTGAGAGTTCCTGAAAATTTGTCTGCATACAGGGCCTCAATGGCTAACCCAACGATATTGGCAGATTACTACCTGAAGTTGGACCACTTGACAACTGAATTGGGCATCAAAGACATGCCAGATCGCATTTGGAATTGCGATGAGACTGGCATGTCTTATGTAGTAAAACCCGGCCGTGTAGTCACAGCGATAGGTAAGAAATACGTCTATAATAGAACGTATGCAGAAAGAGGAGAGACTCACACAGTTTTGGCATGTATCTGCGCAAACGGAACATGGATCCCGCCGATGATAATTTTTAAGGGCGTACGTTGGACTGACATACTGGCAAGAGACAGTCTTCCCAATTCGTTGGTGAAACTCTCCCCGAAAGGATGGATAAACACCGCACTGTTCGTGGAATGGTTTAAGTTTTTCATTTCCGCAATACCTCCACAGCGACCAGTAATCCTTTTGATGGATTCGCACGCAGCCCACATCGGTCCTGAAGTCGTTGAACTGGCTAAGGAAAATCGAATTTACCTATTAACTTTTCCAGCGCACTGCACTCATATCTTGCAACCTTTGGACGTCGGTGTTTTCAAACCACTTAAGGATTACTGGCGGAAAGGCATAAATGAATACATGCGACAGTACCCAGGCGACAAACCCAACAGGACCAACTTCCACTCCATTCTGAATCCGGCCTATGTAGCTAGTTTCACATCCAAAAACATAATAAATTCGTTCAAAAAAACAGGCATATGTCCTCTGGACAACAACGCTGTCAATCAGTTGGCTCTAGCGCCTTCCATGTTAACTGAGAAAGCATTGACAGTCGATGGTAGTTGTGGAACTGAGCCAAACATTATAAGCGTTTCCACAACCCTTGAAAATGTTCCAGTTGATCCTGTCGCCTCCATTCTAACGAAACCTAAACGGCCAGAGAAGAAAGTTACAAAAAGGAGAGCCAAAGACTCGTCCGCTAAATGTTTGACACCTTTAAGAGATACAAACTTGAATGTACCGTCGGCTTCAACAGTTCCAGTTGCCAGCTGTTCAAACTGTCCGAGTGTCGCGAGCTCATCGAGGGGTTCCGATGATTCTGAAACCAAGACGACGGGACTGAAGAAAAAATTGGTTCAGAAAAAGGCTATGGTGCGTCAAGTCACTTAAATAAATTAAATAATAAACAGTAGTGAAGCTACCAGTTCCTCGTCCCCCGCGCGCCCCTGCGCCCGCGACGAGCGTGGATCGCGGGCCCGACGGAGAGGGACTCGGCGGCGTCCGGCGTTCGCCAGTCGCCTGTATGAAGTTACAGTGGAACCACGGTATTTTTGTTATCTCGCTCCGCTTTACACTTTACGCTTTATTTACGTCAATATATAATTTCTTTACGGTTGTACTGAGTTTAATTGGATTTATTATCAGACGCTCATAAATATAATCAAAGTGGTGACGCCGACGTGAGATAATCGTAAATAATAACAACATAAACAACGTGTTGAATACCTTATACCGCACGTGTTGCGAGCGACTCGACATCTTATCGATTACCTTGTGGATTCGCAACCTACCTACGACATGACGACGCCAAATACAGCTGGAAAAAGCGAAGAAGATGGATTTAGCAGAAACGTTGATCGAGTTTCTGTTCGAATTCCACCCTTTTGGCCAGATGAACCGGCTTTGTGGTTCGCGACGCTGGATGCTCAACTACACCTAGCAGGTATCACACGCGAGCAAACAATGTTTTACTACGCCATATCGCATTTAGACACGAAAAGTGCTATAGAAGTGAAAGACTTGATAACATCTCCTCCGAGCGACAACCCGTATTCAGGATTAAAACAGGCACTCATTACGCGTTTCTCTGAATCGCAAGAAGAGATGGTGCGGCGTTTACTGGAAAAAGAAGAACTGGGCGACAGAAAACCATCCACCTTCTTGAGGTATTTAAAAAACCTGTCGGGTACGTCATTTCCAGATAATTTATTGCGCACTTTGTGGATTGGTCGTCTTCCAACTCAGACACAACTTATACTTGCTACGCAGATGGAGACCTCACTCGATAATTTGGCCATATTAGCTGATAAAATTCACGAAATAACGCCAAGCACACATGTCGCTGCTACATCGCTATCAAATCCCCGTTTAGCTGATAATGCTACTGCTTCTCATTCCGCTTTAGAATGTAAACTAGAAGCTTTAACAAAACAAGTAGCTGCTTTAACAACCAAGCTTGATCGTAAAATGCAGGCGCCGAACTCAAACCGTAACCGAAGCCGTTCCAGATCCAGACAAGAAAGTGGAAAGTGCTGGTACCATCATCGCTTCGGAGACCGTGCGAAGAAATGCATCAAGCCATGCAACTACGAGGAAAACCAGCCCACGGGTCATTAGAGGCGGTAAATGATTCGTTCCCTACAACCGCCCGTCTTTTCATCAGCGATTGCATCACCAAGGAAACCTATTTAATTGACACTGGCTCAGACATATGTGTGTACCCAATTTCTAGAATAAAAGGACGCAGACAGCCTACAGACTACGAAGTTTTTGCTGCTAACGGTACTCCTATTAATACTTATGGAACAACCAGGATACAAGTCAATCTGGGATTACGTCGTAACTTCTCTTGGAACTTTACTATAGCCAACGTGTCGAAGCCTATAATTGGTGCTGACTTCCTATCATTTTACGGACTAATTGTTGACCTACGCAATCGTAGACTGCTGGATAACGTGACCAACCTTTCTCGTCAAGGAGAAGTTCGACAAGATCCTTTCCCACATGTCAAGACTGTCGCTACTTCTACTCCCTTCCACGGATTGCTATCACAATTCCCCGAGATTACGAGACCTGAAGCAATGACCAGAGAAGTGAAACACAATACTGTGCACCATATACAAACTACGCCAGGCCCACCTATTACTTTCAAGGCTCGTCGTCTTGCACCGAGTAAGTTGTGCATTGCAAAAAAGGCATTTGAAGACATGGTTCAATCTGGAATAGCAAGGCGTTCGAATAGTCCTTGGGCTTCACCTCTACACTTAGTTCCCAAACCAAATGGAGACTGGAGAATGTGCGGAGACTATCGAGCACTCAATACTCGTACTATTCCGGACAAATATCCCATCCGAAATATTGAAGACTTTTCTGGTAACCTTTCTGGATGTCGTATTTTTTCCAAAATTGACTTGGTTCGCGCTTTCAATCAACTTCCCATCGCTGAAGAAGATGTGCCCAAAACTGCTGTTATTACACCATTTGGACTCTTCGAAATGATTAAAATGACACCAGGCCTCAGCAACGCGGCGCAAACATTCCAGCGTTTCATTGATGACATCACTAAAGGATTACAATTCATATTTCCCTATATCGATGATATTTTAATATTCTCGAAAAATGAAGGAGAGCACCTAGAACATCTACGCATTATTTTTAATCGTCTCTCTGAATATGGGATCGTCATCAACCTGAACAAATCCCAATTCGGCCAGTCAACCATTGAGTTTCTGGGATATGAAATATCATCTTCAGGCGTAAAACCGTTATCAACTAGGGTTGACGCTGTGAAGAACTATCCTCGGCCGACAACAGTTAAAGGATTACGACGGTTTCTTGGGATAATAAACTTTTACCGTAGATTTATTCCCAATGCTGCAAACGTCCAAGCGAGACTACATGACTGTCTAAAATGTGGTGTAAAAGGTAATCATCCCGTAGAGTGGACTCCAGATCGGATCGAGGCCTTTGAAGGATGCAAGGAAGCTCTTATTAAAGCCACTGTGCTCATACACCCAGAAGAAAATGCTCATCTAGCGCTATTCACCGATGCATATGACGTTGGTATTGGAGGCGCCTTGAAGCAGATGACTGACAACGGTTGGCAGCCACTCGGTTTCTTTTCGCGAAAGCTATCACCAGCACAAATTAAGTACAGTACTTATGATCGTGAACTCCTCGCTATGTATCACGCTATCAAATACTTCAGGCATTGGTTGGACGGAAGATGTTTCACAATCTTCACTGATCACAAGCCACTAACTTTCGCGTTGAAGCAGAAGCCCGACAAATGCACACCACGTCAATTCAGACATCTGGACTTCATAAGTCAATTTACTACAGATATTCAACATATTGCAGGAAGCTTGAACATTGTTGCAGATTCATTGTCTAGAGTTGAAGCAATTACTCCACACATTGACTTCGACGCACTTGGACAAGCTCAGCAGACTGATGAAGACCTCAAGAAACTACTTGAATCATCAGACTCGCACAGTCTCATTTTAAAGAAGATTCAAATTCCCACTTGTTCCTGTACAATTTACTGCGATGTCAGTACATCTTCTGTTCGTCCATTTGTTCCCAAGTCTTTCAGAAAGAATGTGTTTGAATCTATTCATTCTCTCTCTCACCCAGGTACTAAAGCTTCTTCACGTCTTATCTCCGAAAAGTTTGTTTGGCCAAAAATGGCTAAAGACGTCAAGCAATGGGTTCGAGAATGTCCAGCTTGTCAAAGTTGCAAGATCAATCGACACACGCACTCCCCTATAGGAACATTTGCACCACCTAGTGCTCGATTCGACCACATCCATATCGACATAGTGGGACCGTTGTCTCATTCTCGAGGATATAGGTATTGTCTCACTATTGTGGACCGATTCTCTAGATTTCCTGAAGCATTCCCACTACGAGACATCTCCGCTACAACAGTTGCACGCAAGTTATTTGAAAATTGGATTGCTCGCTACGGAACTCCGCTGAGAATAACAACAGATCAGGGACGCCAATTCGAGGCAAATCTCTTTCAAGCTCTATGTAAGATAACCGGCATCGATCATTTTAGAACGACAGCGTATCATCCACAGGCAAATGGGATGGTTGAGCGTTTTCACCGCCAGCTTAAAGCCGCGATTACTTGCCACGATACTAATAGATGGTCGGATATGCTCTCTGTAGTATTGATGGGATGTCGTGCAGCATACAAAGAGGATTTAGGTGCATCTCCTGCGGAAATGGTATTTGGTCAAACCATACGCCTTCCGGGAGAATTTTTATCACCCCGACAAGAAACTTTAACTGAACCTGAAGATTTCGTGACGCAGCTTCGAAGATCTTTTAACAATCTAGGACCGCGTCATTTGAAACACCACTGCAAAACAACTGCTTTCGTTCACTCTGATCTACTAACAGCAAGTCACGTGTTCATCAAACGAGAAAGCGGCAAGAGAGCACTGCAAGCCCCGTATAAAGGTCCATATCCGCTCAGAAAAAGAACAGATAAATATTTTGAAATCGTCATTGATGGAATTCTAAAGACAGTATCCATTGATAGGCTCAAGCCTGCTTACGTGCTCGCTTCTGAAGACAATACAGAGATAATTGCACAGAAACCTAATCAGCAAACAACAGAAAATGGACAACGAACTCGATATGGAAGAATGACCAGAGTTCGCTTCAAAAACTGATTTTTCTTCGTATGTTCTCATTATTTTTCACAGTCTATACGTGACTTCGTCACTGCGAAGGGAGTGATATGGTGCGTCAAGTCACTTAAATAAATTAAATAATAAACAGTAGTGAAGCTACCAGTTCCTCGTCCCCCGCGCGCCCCTGCGCCCGCGACGAGCGTGGATCGCGGGCCCGACGGAGAGGGACTCGGCGGCGTCCGGCGTTCGCCAGTCGCCTGTATGAAGTTACAGTGGAACCACGGTATTTTTGTTATCTCGCTCCGCTTTACACTTTACGCTTTATTTACGTCAATATATAATTTCTTTACGGTTGTACTGAGTTTAATTGGATTTATTATCAGACGCTCATAAATATAACCAAAAAGGCCATCTTGAAAACTGTTCAGAACAAGGAAAACTCACGCCATCTTGACGACTGGGAATGTGGTCTGTGTAATGGTCTGTATTCTCAAGATGTAACCGCTAAAAATGGAGCTCAATGGATCCAGTGCTCTTACTGCACTGTGCCTTACCACAACGACTGCCTTGGGTGTGATTTGGACACAGAAGAACAATTATATTTCAGGTGTGAATATTGTGAATAAACAAAAAAGTGCTAAAATTATACAAACTCTTATGTCTCCTGTTGTTGTTTGTATTCCTAAACTCGTTTGATATTGTTTTAGGAGTGGAATATGCTCCTTTCGATTTACCTCAAATAAAACAGAATTTAACCTCACAAATATTTGTTTATACTGATTGTCACCAATTTACCAACCCCTTATCACCAAATTTCCGACCTATATCACCAAATTACCTTTGTCGGCTGATACCACATACTAATTAATAAATAATTATGTAGACGCTTTACAACAACTACTGATTATTCATAACTAAGCTCAAACATAGAAGTATACAACATGAGGATAACGAGCTGGTATCATTTATTTTTATATGAACTATTTCATTATTTTGAAAATTATCACCAACATACCTTACCTTACCCTACGTCTGTTTCGCTTAACGATATTTTATATAACGGTCAAAATTTACAAGGCAATCTTTTTAACATAATTTTAAATTTCCGCTTGTTTTCTGTCGCTCTTTCAGCAGACATACGACAAATGTTTTTGTGTATCGGCGTACACGAGCGCGATCGCAGGTTTCAGCGTATATTTTACCGTTTTTCGCCCGCAGAACCGCTTCAAGTATACCAATTTAACCGCGTTTGCTTTGGGCTAAAATCCAGTCCCTTTCACGCATTGCGCACTATCAGGCAACTCGTCTCTGATGAAGGTGCTTCTGAGGCCTTCAGTCAGGCCACACAGACCATAGACAACGGTTTATATATGGATGACTATGTTTATAGTGTGCCGGCCGAAGATCAGGCCATAGATGTCGCTAGACAAATGATAGGATTGATGAAGGCAGGCCAGTTTGATCTTGTGAAGTGGACAAGCAATTCTCAGTCCGTTTTGTCGTCAATCCCAGAGTCACACCGTCTTATCGCAGTTAAGGAGTTCGATATATCCGCGCTACATAAAGTTCTTGGCCTATGTTGGTCGCCCGCAACCGATTCTTTTACTATAAAAATTTCTGCGCCAGCTGAAACTTGCACCAAACGCGCCATGGTTCGTGGCATCTTGTGTCGCTAAATTATGGGATATTATGGGCTTCGTGGCTCCTGTTGTGCTATTCGCTAAGCTCCTTATTAAACAGCTTTGGCTCGAAAAGCTTGAATGGGACGATCAACCTCCCGCTCACATAATTAAGATATGGAATCGATTCCGCACCGAGCTTCCAATGCTCAATAAAATAAATATACCGCGCCACGTAGGTATCACGGTCGGTAGTGTTGTCACTGTTTTGGGGTTCGCGGACGCCAGCGAGAAGGCGTACGGGGGCGTTGTATACCTACACGTTCACAATGACGGACAACCAAACTCGGTTCATCTAGTCTGTGCTAAGTCCAAGGTGGCTCCTATGAGAAATGTGGTTTCTCTCGCTCGGCTCGAACTCTGCGCCGCATTGATACTTTCAAAGCTCATGCGCATCGTTATTGATGTTTGCTCAGCTCGCCACCCCATTGGTGAAATTTACGCGTTCTCAGACTCGACAGTGACACTATGTTGGATTCACTCTTCGCCACACCGTTGGGACACCTTCGTTGCCAATAGGGTTTCAAAGATACACTCTGAATTGCCTCCTAGTTGTTTTTATCATATACCAGGAGTGGACAATCCCGCTGATTGTCTCTCGCGCGGGCTCATGCCTTCTCAAATATTAAACCATCCGCTGTGGTATAATGGTCCACCGTGGAGCAACGCACACCCCTCGAAGTGGCCTATTGTTACGTTCAATGCGTCTACCGCTTTGTCTGACCCCCCTGAGGAGAAGACTATCACTCTTGCTACTTTTGAGCAAGAAACTCCGGTCATCATAGCTCTGTCTAAACGTGTTTCATCTTGGAGTAAATTTTTACGCATTGTTGTGCATATTTACCGCTTTCTCAAAATATTACCGCTTCGCAATCATATAACCGCTTCTGACCTAGACTTTGTAGAGAATAGGGTTCTCCGCGAGGTTCAGTCATTTTATTTTTCGAATGAAATCGCATATTTGCGAGCTGGCAAGGCTTGTAGCCGCAGCTTCCAGCAGTTAAAGCCGTTCTTGCATGATGGGCTTTTAAAGGTCGGTGGTCGCTTATGCCATTCTGATCTCGATTTCTCACATAAACATCCTGTCATTTTACCACGAAAGGATCATATATTGGATTTATTAGTTGATTATCATCACAAGTTCAACTGTCATGCTGGTCCTGACTTGTTGATGTCTATTCTACGACAGAAATACTGGATTCTGTCCGCCCGCAATTTAATACGTAGCAGGGTGCACAAATGCATGCCCTGCTTCCGGCTTCCCCCTAAGCCGAACTATCCGGAAATGGCTGATCATAAGTATTTTCGTGTAAAGCAATCCGCAAAGCCCTTCGCTCATACAGGCACGGATTTCGCTGGCCCTTTGAAGGTGACAATGTCTCGTGGACGCGGTATTCGTTCCACGAAAGCATACATATGCCTGTTCGTATGTATGACGACGCGCGCTGTACATATTGAACTTGCCGGTGATCTTAGTACGGCTAGTTTTATGTCAGCTTTCAAACGTTTCTTAGCTAGACGCGGCCCTGTGAGTCGTGTGTACTCAGACAACGGAACCAATTACGTTGGCGCTAAACGCACTATTTCTGAGTTGCATACGTTCTTAAAGTCTAAATATTTCAACACTGACTTTTCCCACGTATTGTCAGAGAATCGAATTAGCTGGGTTCTCAACACGCCAGCCGCAAGCCATTTGGTGGTAATTGGGAAAGCAACATAAAGAGTCTAAAGACTCATTTGTTTAGAATTATTGGGGAACAGATTCTCTCTTTCGAGGAGCTCAGCACCGTCCTCGCCCAAGTCGAAGCTGTGATGAATACGCGGCCGTTATGTAGGACGCTCACTAGTGATCCATCTGAACCGCTAGCTCTAACACCCGCACATTTTTTAAATTATACTCCGCTGAAATATTTACCCGCACCTGACATTGAGGAAGACAGGCTTCACGTTCTCTCTCGTCACGCTTTGCTCGATAAGTTAGTCCAGTCGTTTTGGAAACGATGGAGAACGGACTATTTACATACGCTACAAACACGCCAGAAGTGGAACACTTCTGTTAACCCCATCGCAGTCGGCAATATCGTCGTTCTTATAAACGATAACGCACCACCGCTTCATTGGCCACTTGGCATTGTAGACGAGGTATTCCCGGCGTCAGATGGTGTTATCCGCGTTGTTAAAGTAAGGACCGCAACTGGATCTTATCTGCGTCCAGTTGTACGAGTGTGTCCTTTGCCAAACTAACTTATTTATCAATTACTAATCTATATCTATGTAGTTTAAGTATGTCTATTCTAATTTTAAATAAGTATATTTATTTTATATTCCGCATCATATCCGCATTTATTTTATACTCATTTTGTCGCACTCTTTGAAGGCGAGCCTTCAAGCCGGGGGGGGAATGGATACGCCGGATTTAAATATATAAACATCGCATTTAGTAAAACGGCTGGTGTGTCGATATTAAATATGCCTGCGCGATTTACTGAATTGGTTTTTAAATTCTCATTCCGATAGTGCTATCTCCTTTTCCTATCCCCTCTCGTTAACTGAAGGAAAGAAGAAGAGGAACCTCGCCGGCGAGTCAGTCTATCACCGAGTGTGTTCGCTTCGATACCGCCCGCGAGACGTTCCGCCGCCGCGCACCCGCGCTGTAACCCGCTTGTAAAACCCGCAAATAAGAACATTAGTGCTCGTGAAATATATATATTTGACAATTAAATCACCGCCGCGCTGTGATGTGACTTGAGAAGCTGATTTACGAAGCTGCAAACGGACATTTAATAAGGTAAACGAGATCCCATTTTTCCAAACTTTTCTATTCCAAACTACCGCAAAATACAGTTCACTGCCCTTTTTTATTCCAAACCCAAATCCCCGCGCTACCAATATATATATATATATATATATATATATATATATATATATATATATATATATATATATATATATATATATATATATATATATATATATATATATATATATATATATATATATATATATATACATACCTACACCTATATATACATAAGCAAATAATACACGACATTTGATATTAGTTAATAATACATAATTTAATAAAACAACTTAAATTATTATCGAGAGCAATTGAGACTCAGCATACATTGGACCCCTTTCAAGCAGGTACTTCTTTATAAGTATTTTGAATGAATTTAAGTTGTTTGCATTCTTATAACTCTCATTTAAATTATTATAAAATCTCGGCGCAAGGAAGTAAAAATGCCTTTGGGCAAATGAAGACTTTACAATCGGAATATTATAATTTGACCCAGTAGCTTGCCTTGTGTTTTTAATTTGTTGGCTTCTTGTCTGTTGCTCCTTAATTCTGTGAAACTGAATTAGTAACTGTTTTATGAATAATTGCCTCACATCAAATACTCCATATTCTGTATAGAGTTTCGCTGAGGGGTATCTAGGGGTTTTTTTATTTATGACCTTCAGAATCAGCTTCTGCGCATTGATCAGAGAAAGGAGCACTTGTGTGGTGCAACCACCCCATGCAATTGTGCCATAGGACCACAGGCTTTGGCACAACGCCATATACACAGTTTTGAGAAGGGGCTTTGGTAGAACATTTCGAAGCTCTCTAAACACGTAGGCGAGTTTCCTTGTACTTGTGGCTAGGTTGCTTACATGTTGCTTCCATGTCAATGTTGCATCCATAGTGACACCCAGATACTTATATTCCCTAGTCCTTTCAATGGTTTGACAATTGCAGACGTCAGATCTAGAGCAAAAAGTTGAGTGCATTATTAGTTGGTTTTCGGTTTCTGAATTATTTATAGTTGTCTTGATATGAAATTGTATAACCTTTGTCTTAGAAATATTCAAAGTGAGAATATGGTTGTCGAGCCACTGCTTCGTCAGATTTAGGTTCGATTGGGCTTTGCGGTAAGCATCTTCCCAATTGTTATCAGACGTAAGTAACACGGTGTCATCCGCGAACGCCACTATTTTTCCTTTTATTGGTAGATCACATAAATCATTTATATATATTAGGAACAATACGGGTCCCAAGACGCTACCTTGGGGAACACCGAAAGATACATAAGTGGCGCGCTTTGTTGATCATGTATCGATGTTGTTTGCGTCCTTCCCTCAAGGTAGCTTTGGAACCACTGCAATGCTGTGTCATTTATTCCATAATGTTCCAGTTTTTTTATTAATATTTTATGTGACACCGTGTCGAAAGCCTTCGATAAATCTAAAAATGTCGCTAAAACTTTACTACCCTTGTCGAGGTTTTCAACAACGTATTGTGTGAAAGTAAGTAGTGCTTCATTAGTTCCTAAACCGCTTCTAAACCCAAATTGGTTGCTGGATAGAAGATTCTCATTGTCTAGGTTCGAGATCAAACGCTTTTTGGCAATTTTTTCCACTACTTTAGACAAGATATTTAAGGAGCGATATTGGACGGTAATTACCAATGTCATTTTCGTCTCCACCCTTATGTAGTGGTCTAACCTTTGCAAACTTCAGCCATTGAGGAAAAACTCCGTTTTCAAAGCTAGTATTAATAAGATGGCAAATAGGTTCTGCAATATAATCAATTGACATTTTCAGTATTTCTGTTGTGATGCCGTCGTTTCCTGGCGCAGAATAGTTTTTTAGCGATGTAATAGTTTTGACGACTTCATCTTTAGATGTTTGGTAGAGTTTGAGGTTTGTTTTCGCCTTGGGCTGCGTATTCACTGATGCATTTAGAATCTTTTCAGAAGTATTTAGATAGTTCAAAATATTGTTGGCGAAAGTTTTTCCTACATTTACAAAATATTTATTAAAATGTTCCAGGATTTCTTCGTGATTATCTTCTAATGATTTCATTTCATTATTTATTTTGATCTCCTTTACTTCCGTCAGTTGCTTGTTACCAAATGCGATATTTTTAACTAACCTCCAGGTTTTTTTACTGTCCCCGCTTGCTTCTTTAATTTCCTGACTGTAGTATTTAACTTTACTTTTTTGAATTAGCCTTTTGCAAATGTTTCTGTAAGATTTATAGTACTTGAGAAGTTGAGTGTTATTTTGGAATTTTCTCGTGTCTTTGTGGATTTTGTCTCTTTTCCGAAGGCAGGCTAACAATCCATTTGTTATCCAGGGAGTTAGTTTTTTCTTTAATCTAGGGATTTTTATTGTATTTACTTTCGTCGAACTTTTGATACAGCTAGATAGAGTCTCTAAAAATAGTTTGGCAATTTTTTCGACGTCGTGTTCACCTAATATTCTATCCCAATTTTGTTTACTCAATTCGTTTAGAAGGAGGACACGGTCAATTGACGATTTAGTTTTCGTTTCCAGATTTTTTGTTCTTTTATTAGTTGTCATTGCAATGCCAATCATGCTATGGTCGGTAATTGTCGTGTGGTAGGTATACGGTTTACATTTTAGTTTAGTTTTGATCATAATGTGATCAATACAAGTCTCATGTTGGCCGTCGATTCTTGTCGGGACATCTATGGCAGCATGAATGCCATGGTGCGCCAGTAAGTTAAGATAATCATCTGCCTGATCGTGTTTATTGTTAATAATATTTACATTTGTGTCGCCTATTAGAATAGTGTCGTGGTCAGAATGAATAACTTGTAGAATATCGTCTAACGATTGCAGGAAGTTGTTTATATTTCTTTGACTGGGTGTTCTGTATAATGAAATAATGTTTATCCTGTGTTCTAAAATGATGTGTAAGCAGTTGGCATCATTTACCTGTTTTTCTGTTACTACTGTGTTCAGGTTAGAATGAATGTACACAACTATGTTCTAACCATGTAAAATAAATATATATTTTTTAAATAAATAAAAAACTGCAGGCACCTTAATCACAGTAATTGAGATACTGTGATTAATTCGTGTATTAATAAATCAACTTTTAACAAAATTTTACCTAAAACCACAGTATCTGAAGAAGCCGTCGTGTAACCAAACAAAAATATTTCTTAAATGTTTATAAGTATTAAAAAAGATTACAGTAAATAATAGGTTACTGTATTTTAACAAAATTATACATACTGTGTTTTTTATTTAAAAAAATCTGTTTTTTTTAAATACTGTGTTTTTATCTAAGGTATTTCGGTAACTATCCATCGACAGATAAACTGAAAAATTTGCCTTATAGTACTCCAACTCGTGATTTTAAAGAACCAAACTTGTATAAATACAGTTAATGAAGTTACTGTGTTTTCTTTTAAGACGGCAGTATTTCTATTTAACAGCAACAATATTATTTTTATTTTATTTTGCATTTCACTGTTCTAACGATTCAACTGTTCTTATATTTTTCAGTCTTCCTGGCAAGTTTCAGGAGATCCGGTTTTCCAATTACATATTTGTGAAATTTAGAACAAGTCACGTTGAAATTAAACTTGAATTGAATGACGCCTTCCACCGTTTTGATGTGAAGGCGATTGCGTTCTTTGGTCCACTGGCTAACTACTTGAGAAAAGATTCTCTCAACATTCGCATTACGTATGACCAGGGATGTCATATAAAATGAGAGATTACTTATTACAACGTCACAAACTTTACCTCTTTATAATATTAGTATAGATAAAAACATTTGCGTTTAATATATGCGCCATCTATACTGGGCTCAGACAACAGTGTATCTAATTTTAGTAGCTTACAACGGCATTTTCTGAATTGCAAATTCATTTTATTTGTGCTCATGACTTTGTATGTGCATGTAATTATATAAATAACATTCGGTAAAAACCTCGTTGAAGTACGAGGGAAATGTAGGATTGTGTAGGACATTATATAGTAGTGAAAGGATGTGAAAATATTTCCGGTCTTGTATCCGTTTGTCGTTTTATCATATGAAGTTTATCACGGCTTCAGAATTAATAAACAGCCGACGCCTTTCGTCCGTTATTAAAGAAAAGTGCCACGTCAGGAGCATCACTGCTCAAAGTGAACCCTACTCATGGATTCTGCTTGGTTTGCTCTCGAAATGCCTGAATTTTGCAACAGCTCTTAAGTACACCGCAGTATAAGAATATCAGCCAAACCGAAACCGCAACTTTGCTTACAAGAAATATTAACTTCCTTATTCTGGTCACGTTTTCAATAAACTCGTACGTAATATAGATGGTACTGAAAGATTCTGGATTATAAAATGAATAATTTGTTTAATACCAAGTTTCCCACATGTTTTATCGTGATTATTTTTTTGTATCTAAGAGATCCTAGACTTGAATAAGTCTATTAATTTCTTTGGAAAAAATCTGAAGATACTAAAATAAGGGGCTGGAATTTCATTTAAAGCTCGAAAAATATTGTTTTTATCGGAAATAATAATAACAATATAAAACCGGTTTACCTCATGAAATAAACCAGCGAGCTAACTGCGTTGAAGCAATATCTTACAGCTTACTTTAACCTAATGGAAAAATATGTTTTTCAATAAAAATAAAAATAAATAAATATGAAAATCACTTACAAAGCCAGTTCGTATCAAATGTATCTAACAATATAACCCAGCAGAAAATGAAACACAAATAAAAAATAAATAAAAGCAAAAACCTATTATGAGGCAGGGAACGGGACGAGGGACATTTATGAACTCGTGTCTTTGAGCCTGCGATTGAAGCAATACAAACTCGGTGCTGTCCTTAGATGTGCTGTTAAAGCATTCCTGAGACGAGATCCATGTACGTAGAAGGAGTGCTAGTAGGAAATCACGATATACCATCTAATAGTAGAGGAATAATGGAATGTATATCACTTATTGGGGATTGCGATGTAATACGTGGGTCATACGTGGCGCGCAGCCATTTTGTAATCGTTTCGCCGCATCTGGGTTTTATTTCTTTGACTCCGTGATGCTATGATACTCGTTATGGTCTTAATCTGTGGAATATAATTTTGTATAGCAGTATGAAACATTAGTTTTGAGTCGTTTTGGTGAAATAAATTAAGTTGATGTTGAAAAAATATTTTTTTTTCTTTCGAGTTCTATATGTAGAAAAGCCAGGTCGAAATATATAAATCATATATGGTTGGAAAAGCTTCTCAACATTTTGAAGTTGTCAACTCCTACGGGCGAATCTGCCGCCCCAGGAAGGTATAACGATATTAGATCATTCATCCAACCACGCTGTGAACGCAGAGATTTAGGAACAACACTGTCCACCGACTAACTACCCCAATATGTCCGTGAGAGTCAAACACCTTACCGCGAGGCACATGGAAGTGATGCTAACGGGCCGACCTCAAGCCCTTTATACCAGATTTGGCCGCATTTCTCCATTTTCGTGTCGTAGATTCAAAGTCGTTCTACCTAATATTAATGGTAATTTAGTTCAAATGTATCGCTGACCAAAGCGCTATTGACCCATCATTCACAAGAGATCGGATGGCTAACGAGTCGTTTGAATGACATCATCTGGAATTAGGTCAACTACCATTCTCGCTTCTTAGGAAACGTATAAGACTTTTTCCAAACTCTCCGGTTATTCGCCGGTCACAATCGATTGTCTGACACCGCGCGATGTGTTTCCAAACTCTCCGGTTATTCGCCGGTCACAATCGATTGTCTGACACCGCGCGATGTGTTTCCAAACTCTCCGGTTATTCGCCGGTCACAATCGATTGTCTGACACCGCGCGATGTGTTTCCAAACTCTCCGGTTATTCGCCGGTCACAATCGATTGTCTGACACCGCGCGATGTGTTTCCAAACTCTCCGGTTATTCGCCGGTCACAATCGATTGTCTGACACCGCGCGATGTGTTTCCAAACTCTCCGGTTATTCGCCGGTCACAATCGATTGTCTGACACCGCGCGATGTGTTTCCAAACTCTCCGGTTATTCGCCGGTCACAATCGATTGTCTGACACCGCGCGATGTGTTTCCAAACTCTCCGGTTATTCGCCGGTCACAATCGATTGTCTGACACCGCGCGATGTGTTTCCAAACTCTCCGGTTATTCGCCGGTCACAATCGATTGTCTGACACCGCGCGATGTGTTTCCAAACTCTCCGGTTATTCGCCGGCCACAATCGATTGTCTGACACCGCGCGATGTGCAAACACCTCCTAACAAATCCTAAACAGGAGAAACAGAGTCTATTCCAGGTTCGTCCCTCTTCGAAGAGTGTACCGGTTACGAGTCAAATCGTGAATTGAGTCGACCCAAGATATCAAGCAGGTCATACGGCCCAAGCTGCTAGGAACCGTTAGCTGCCAACAGAGCATCTCAACATTGACTGAAAACCAGTGATGCTCCACATTTTTTATGAGACAGTGAAGCGTTTTGTGATGCGAATAAGAGCCTCTGCGGTGACAACCACGCGTATCAACAACGGCGCCAGTGCATCTGCCACGGCGGCGGCTATGCAAGTTTTTAACACGCTTTTATTAGGTCGACCTGTATGTAACTAATTATGTAATGGAATCTAATGTAACTAATTTAACAATCTTCCAAGGATCGTAGCGTCATGAAAATTGGTAGCTGTATGTAGGTCTGATGACAATACAATAATATGGTACTGTCGAACTGATCTGATGATGGAGTCCAAAGATATGAACTGGAACTTCATGATGGAACATCGTATCATAGCTGTGTTTGAACTTGTTAAAAAAGTCTTGGAATGAACTTTGACCACGATTAGGTTTCAAGGTCTGATGATGAAGCCGGAAGATAGGAACTGGCATTCCATTATGGAATATCGTATCATAGTCATGTTTGCACTTGTGAGAAAGGTTACGTAATGGACTTTGAACACGATCAGGTTTCAAGGTTATAACAAACCTATTTTATATTGACTTGTAAATATTGAGTGTAAATAGTGTAAATATTGACATAGGTGCCTGTATAAAATGTATATAGACCTGTACATGGAGAGTGTATTTTTTGGTTTTTACGTGCATTTATAAAAGCGTATTTTTAGTGTTTTTTTAAAACTATTAATTAATTAAATCTCTTCTTCATCAACGTCACAATGTATAGACATCAACGTTGTGTTTATATTTGGCTGCATTCGCGTGCTGTCTGTTTTACTTGCACGTATGATTTTTAATTTTTGCTGTTATATTTGATATAAAAATTTATATAAACAACTTCAGTAATGCACTTCCTGTATGCATCGTATCTGTGTTCTGACTTGCTGACTCGTTCAAGTAATTACGAAATGAAAATATCACAAAATGCTAGTTTTCGCTCTTTTTTCCATAGGGAATATTAACCCCCCCCCTCCCCCCTCATATTATTATCACCATCATCATTGAGTAGCAGCTACTGCGCGATTTACAAATATGTTAACAATCGACTTAGTTACCAACATAGATGATGCCGCAAAGTTTCACCATAAGTGTTCGAACTCACGACACGGGTACACTCACGTTTTAAACTACTGCCCAACAAAAAGGCAGTGTAATGTGTTCAAGGTGCAGCTATGTATGTTATCTGTTTCTACATGCCACCATAAATTCTAAATGCTTCAACCGATTTAGAAGTGTGTGATATTGTTAGAATCATTAAGTCATCCTAAGTATCATAACGTCACTTAACTGTCCAAATATCAAGTAAGGAGTTGTCTAAATGTTCAAATGTCAATAAATTAACATAAATATATCGTGTTTATTGTAAAATAAAAGGTCTGATAAGGTACATTCCGTAAATATACATGTATCTATATGGTAGGATATTCAAACCACATATGATAAAACTGTTATAAAAATAATTTTAACGACAATTAAAAATCATTCTTTCTGTAACGAAAGCCGTGTTTTTATTATTTTTAAATATTGACTTATTTCCATATCTGAATCTTTTTAAGAATATAAATTGAACGTTTATATTAATTTATTATTAATATGATATTTGTGTGACATTTGAGTAAATTTAATTTGTTATGACGTGAGTGGTGACTGGTGGAGTACGGTGTGAGAGACCGCATTTTCAAATATACAACCTGCTCTGAAGACAACCTCCTAATCACGATCACCGCAGTGTTTTCTACTCGCACTCCTTCTCCTTACCTGGAGTCTGTTTCACTTTATTAGTATGTTAAAATAAAATTTCTAGTTTGAATTTCTTAAAACACAGGCTCAAAGATCACTTCAACTGACGCTGAAAAAATGTCTTTTTTTACCTCCCTCTTCCCCTCCTTCTTCCTTGCGTTATTATGGGGTTAAGTTTTTGTTGCTGGCTTTAAATGCTAGATACATTTGATATGCGTCATTTTTATAATTGATTTTAATAACAGTTTTACCCTATTTTTAGCGCAAAATATATTCTCGCCATAGTTGAACGTTAGCTCCAAAATATTTTGTTTCGATCCAATACGCTCGCCGATTTGTTTAAGCAAATAAAGAAGTTGAAATTATTGTTTAAACAAAAAAAATCACCAAAAATGGTGTTAAAATTCTGCTGTTATAGAAATTTAATTAAAAATAAAATCATAATAATCATACAATTACAAAAAACCCAACGAAATGAAAAAAATATATAAAAGTGACTAATAATAAAGATTTTCTTAAGCATCAAAATTATCAATAATGATAATTAATTGATGAGATATGAAATTTCATAAAAGCATAAAAATATTCGTTGCTTTAAAAACCCTAAATCATTAAATTCCTGTCAAATCAGATATTCTTTCATCTTCTGCTTGAAATTTTGCGAGTGTCATTCCTTTGCCAAGAATTTTAGAACAGTTGGTAAGCTATTGAATAATTTGATCCCTACATATTTAGGACTTCGCTTGAAGAGGCCATTTTGAGACCGCGGCAATCAATATCCCAAACTTTCCTTGATGACGGTATTTATCTAGATATAGTTAATATAAGTCTATCTGGCTGAAAAAAAAAATAAATGCATTAAAATACATACATATAGAGGCGGTGGAGCTATTAGGTCTAATTAATTAGACCGGCCTATGCAACTGCCTAGAGATATTTCAATTTAATTTAACTTGAAGCAAAACAGAAATATAAAAATGTACAATTAAAAGATTAAATAAAATAATATCTAACTAAATTACTTAATCCAAAGCAAGATATTAAAATCTGTTCTTAAATGATTGCTTACTGTCCTGTGCTGCCTAACTAAGCAAATCAAGCAATACTGGCCTAATTTAAGCCTGTAGTAAGACCAGTAGTAATACTGCTGTGCATTGTTTTTTATATTATTAAGTGTAAGACTAGTGTAGTGTAAGAGTTTGTCTCGCCAACAAACTGTATACCAGTTTGGCAAGATTGTAATATTTAAAAAAATGTATCTTTTTCTTTGAATAAATTAAATAAAAAAAAAAAAAAAAAAAAAGAGTGCTTGGGTGGATATTTTATAAGCATTGTTACATTTGAATGTGTGAATATGTTTATAAATGCGTGGATACGATAACTTATAATTATAAGTTATGGAGTATTTTTATGGCATATTATTGCAGCGAAAATATTTTTGATGATGGCTCAATAGGTTTCTGTATTTCTACTCTATATTACGAAAGTTGACAATATTGTCAGGTCTATTATTATAAAACAATCCCTTAAAACTAACCCTACTATGAATATTTATATGTATTCGTGCGTATTAATATGTGTATCTTGTTATTCCGTTCGATAGACACAATTAAAATGCAATTTCGTTAATTTTATCCTTACGGAAATCGTGATTCACCCGGGAGTCGAACTCGGAACCTTACAATTAAGGTCCCCATTCTTGGCAATTTATTTAATGGCAGCGCTCTACTACATTCAACCAGATTAGTGCTTTATCGCGTCTTGAATTGAAAAAAAAATATTTGCAAATACCGTCTATAAAGTAGCTACCTATTCATTACATTGATTTTTTTTTTGTCATTTTTATATACTATTATTTGAACTTTTCTTTGTATTTTAGTTATTGTTTTTTTAAAAATTATTATCACAGTTTATATGATCGGATTCTAACAATTCACGATTATTTTTAATTAATTATTTCAGTTATGATATTGACCTCATCAGATTTTCTATTTGTCATTGAAATAATAATAATAATAATTAAACGCTTTATTTGCTTAAACAAAAAGGCGAGTTTATTGCCTAAAAGCAATATCTTACAGCTAACCTTAACCTAGTGGAATAACATGTTATGCGGTAAAAATAAACTAATAAATTAAGATACTTAAACTAGGTAGGTACTCAAAATAGGTAAGATACTCAAACTAGTTTCACACAAAATCTTATAATAACTATATTTTACTCACGATTCATTGTATCATAATATTAAATTTAATATTCTATTGTGACACGCCCGAGAGCGATAAATTCGCCAATTGAACATACATGTAATGTAATATTCTGATACTTCTAAGTATCAGAATATTATACTTTATATAATAATAATAATTATACTTCTAAGTTAATGCTGGTTAATTTGGTTATTGGTCATTAAATTTATTAATGTACCTGCTTAGTCATAATCAGTCAAATTAAAATTTGTTTTTTTTTGTATTATTTTGTTGCCTTTTTAAATATTAAATAAATGGCTAGTGGTGCGGATTGATGAGGATAGAAGCTGTTTAATGAATTCATGTCAAAAACCATTGATTATGTAGGGTATTATAATGTTCAGTGTAGATTTTACTACGAAATGCAGTTTGTAGATGGCGCTCATAGTTCCAAACATTGATCTTCTTATCTTATGTTCAGTAGCCCAATAGATGGGGTTCTAAATACGCCATCTCGGTATCCTATATCAAAATAAAATAATAATATAAAAACAATTGTATTTTTAAATCATAGTTTTATTATTTTAACATTATTTATATAAAGTTGTAAATTTTTATTTAGTACACAGATTTCAATATTAATATAATAATTAGGCGCTTTAATGTTCAAATAGACTAATATATGGCATTCTAACCCCTACGTAATATTTCTGTGTTGTTACCTATAAGAATGCGATAGATGGCCCTAATAATAAAAAACCATTCATTATCAATGTTATTACAAATAGCAAAATAAATTGCTATTACTTTCGCCAGACAATGTTATTAGCGCCCCTTGCATGTAGCCGGTGCCGAAGAGTTGCCAGAAAGTACTATAGCATTGAGAATTTTAAATACTCTATATAATCAATGCTACAACCCGAGCAGAAAATGACATCTTTCGTTAAAATTACCCGGGCGGTGAATGGCTGGCATTCTGTTTCCATTTATCATGCCGGGACGCATGATATCATATATACAAATAAATCTGTATTGGCCCCAAAATATGCATGACAATCCACTTTTTAGTCATTTTAGGGAACACACCTAGTGTGATCGCCTAGAAGAAAGGTGATTTTTGGGAGTTGTTTTTAAAGAAAATTGTTACATCAAATGTTTTAAAATTTTTGGGATATACTTATGCATAAATCATGTATACAAATTAATTTGTTTCAATGTTTTATTTTTATTTTCAGCAGGTTATTCGCCATTTCCGAAGTGTCAAAAAAAATTTCCCCATTGCTGCAGTGATTTCGGCCTTCACATCGTCTGTGAAGGCCGAATAAAAAAAGACGCATTAAACTAGAAGGTATTGTCTATACAACGACCCAGGATTGTGAAAAAAAAATAACAAGAAAAAGTTTAAAATTTCGCCTAATAATCTGTTGATTTATGAGTGAATATTATATATTTATTTTAAACCCTGTCATTTTGTTTTTTTTATAGACCTGGGTCATTGTACGAGCAATACCTTCTAGTTTATTAGGCATTTTGTTTTTATTTCAAGCGCTATGAAGGCGTCAATCACTGCAACACTTTGGGTATTTTTTTGACCCTTCGAAGATGGTGCATAACTTGTTGAAAATATTCATCATCATCATCATCATCATTTATTCATTCCATAAAAGCATTTCACAATACTGAGGAACATGTCAAATTTTACAATCATAATTTACCGGATGATAAAACCGCTTTGATTAATTAAAAGGAAAAAAAAAATATTGTAATCAAAGGTGATTACTTAAAAATAGTCAAATTTACAAAATAATCAATAATCAAACAAATAATAATCAATACCATAAAAAGAATAATTCTGAAACATGCGTAATTAAAAACAATGTCAATAAAATCTAAAACTTAGTTCGAAAGTATAGTCATAATATGGTTATTTATAATCAAGCAATTGTGGACGCAATATCATAAAAGTCGTCCAGTTTGTAAAGGGAATGTTTGACTAACTGATTTTTCAAGCAGATTTTATATGCTGCCATCTCAAGTCTTTTCGTTGATGATGGCAAAGCATTGAACAATTTAAAACTAATATATAAAAATGTTTTTTGATATTTAGTCAAGCGTACTTTAGGCAATAACACATTGTTCTTATGTCGCGTATTATGGCTATGCCGAGTGGAGTGAAGCTCGCAATTTAAAACATTCTCTTTGGCGTATTATTATTTCATTATAAAAATACTATGTACGCATTATTTATATGTTGGTTCATAATAATATAAAGTTAGGATGTACAAAATTAGTATGATTCATTTGATTTTAAAATAAAGATCCCAAAAGTGCCCTTTTTTTTAGGTGATACACACTTATAGCAAGAATTTTACTTTTTCTTGCGAACTTTCTTCTTCAGTAAACTCCCACAGATTCAAATAAAATTAAATATTAGGTGCAATCGCATACATTCCCAAGAAACGATTCGATCTTCGGAGCGCCATGATCAAAATCAACAATTCTAATCTCGCCCCCAAAAAAGCCGTTCGCAGTATAAAACGTTGCGAAAATTGGAATACGGCATTTGCATCATTTATAACTCTTTTCTTACGCGCGCAATTTCACTGGCGCCATTTTTTTTGGCATGCTAAAATAACGGCGCGCAAAGAATACTAACGTTAATTCATTTTGAGTAATGTTTCACAAGCGACAAGAAAAAAAGGGGAATTCGCTTTCATGGAGCGTCCTCCGTGCTAATTGCGCGAAATGGACGCGAGGGAATGTTTTGTTTTCATAATTTCTTTGGATAGCAGAGTGTTATTTTAAAATTAAATATAAGAAGTACGAATGTTTTCGAGTGAAATGTCAAGTAGGCTATAATGTTTACTTTGCTGTACAGAATTTAATTACTCTGTTAGAGATTCGAGTTGAATGAACCATAGTCTCGGATTATATCGACTAAATTATGGGATGCCGCTGAGAAACGACATGACTGTTATTAGAATGGCAGTTTTATTTTTTGGCCTAAGAGAAAAAGCTGTGACCGCGCCAAAAAACGGATTTATACATCTGACCCCCCCCTCCCCCTATGAGATGATTTATTTATTTATTCATTTGTATCAAACATAATTATAAAACACATAAAAATGATAATACCAAGTAATAGCGCCAAGAAACAACGGCCCACATTCGCATGACCATTCTCAGCGCATACTTAACTAGGCCAAATATAGCCTGTATCTGGGCATACGACTTATTTTCTGACTTAGGTGGAGAAGCCTAACTGACGTAGGTACTCATATAGATACATATACACATACACACATACATATACATACATACACAAATATATAAATATAACGATCTAAATATATTATAGTATTATTCTTTTGCATTATATTACAATATAGTACATTTTGTTTAATATCTTATATCATAATAATATAATAGTTTTGCAGAAATATTTTTTTTTTAAATATGACTTGCAGAAGTTCTTTCTCTGTCTTTGAACATCCTATGTCGTCAAGAAGCCATTTTTTAATATTTTTTTTGAATAAAATACTATTTTCTATTTTCTTTAATTTGTCATCGAGACGGTTGAATATTTTAGGTGTTATATAGTTGAATTGTCTTTGGGCAAATGAAGAATTAACTCGGGGAACGGCATAATTCAGACCTGCAGATGCTCTTGTAGTTCGGTGTTGCTGGCTTCGTAGTCGTTTATTAATTAAAACCATTACTCTGATCCATTAATATTTATCCACCTTTCTCTGATCCATTAATATTAAAATTGTTATACAATGCGTTTCTTCGATCGCACCAAGGTGCAAGAGGCAAACTCAAGAGTTTGCCTCTCCAATATGGTCTCCCCATTATCGAGTTCATATTAACAGATTACAAAATCTCCAAAACAAATTCGTTCGGTATTTAAATTTCAAGACAAAAAGTTACTGCAATAATACTGATGAGGCTGCCTACTATTTAAAATAAATGCTCTATCATATCGGCGCTACGTGAATGATGCTATATGCCTTTTAAAAATAATGAATGGCATATTTGACTGCACTGACCTGGTGGGCGCGATCAATATCTACGCCCCAATGAGAACCACTCGCCAATTTCACCTTTTTCGATTGCGACGGTTTAAAACTAATTCATCTATAAATGGGGTACTCATACACTGCTGTGAGCTTTACAACACCCTCTGAAATAATATTGATATATTTAATAATTCCATAACCACTTACAAATACTTTGTAAATGAAATCGTAGCCAATACAAAAACTGACAATTTTTAGCTATTTTATTCATGATTATTACTATTATTATACTTTATATACCATATTATTACTAATATATGCATTTTTTTAACTCCACAACCACACACTCAATATGCTCACAAACACACATGAACACACACACGCACACACACATCGTAAACGAAAGCCTCTTATGTAGTAATACAATTTGAGGTATTTTAGTTTTATTAAGTAGTTAAACTTTATTTTCTGTAATTTCATTGAAATCCATAATCGGTTTTATGTTTAAGTAATCTATAGTTTCATAATGTAATTTTCTGTGGTATTTTATTCTTTATTTCTAAATAAATAATAAAAAATAAAGAATAAAGAATTACCAGATTCAAGTCTGTCTGGGAGTCTGTGTGTGGCTGTGTGTCTATGTAAAGTGTGAGTGTGTATGTGTGTGTGTCTGTGTGTGTGTGTCTCTACGATAGCGCAAATGATTGAGCTGAAATTTGGTATGCAGGAATCATTTGGTAATGGCAAGAGTTGAAAATATTGTGGTTGAAATCGGTCCACCAGGGAGCTGACTACTCACATATCGATCTTCAAATATTGGACTCAGAGACTTGAAATATAGTACACAGATGACTTACAAGGGCGAAGTCACATTGTGAAATTTTGCTCGGAATTTCTTTTATACAAGCTACATTAATAATATTTAAATTTCGCCTTACATTTAAAACAATTATTGGCCTTGGCCCAACGTTGCCCGATATTTGCGCTTGGCCCAACCCCGCCCTTAGCAGAGGAACGAACCCCACCGCCCGAGGCGGTTGCAACTGAACCCACGCAGGTTTGTCCGCTGGCCGTGAGAGAACGCTCATCAATATTATTTGAGATAATATATTTAGTTGAACTCAGTCCTTGACAAAACCGATTTGAAAAAAAATGTTGTACAGAATTTACTTACTCTGTTAAAGCTTTAAGCGAATGAACCATAATCTTAGATTATTTAATTGATTATATAGGGTATTAGAATGATCAATGCCATAGTACGTTTTGGCAATTCTTCTGCGCGGGCGACATGCAGGTGGTAATGAAAGAATTGGCCGGCGAAACTAATTTGGCCATCTATAATAATATTGATATTGAATGATTTTCTGATAAACGACTGACTGGTTGTAAAAACTCATTGTTTAAATTATATATTTTACCTATGAAAACTATAATTACATTCAATTATTAGTGCCATTTATCGCATTTTTATATAGGCTGACTACATAACATAAATAATTCGAGTGATTAAAACGCTATCTATTATTTTAATTAAACCTTAATGGCACCCGTAATCATTACGCATTGAAACCTATATACCAAATAAATATTGATATTTTATATATAATATTTAAACATTAAAAAATATGATTTAAAAATTCGTTTGCTATCATATTATTATTTTATTATGAGATAGGATGGCGCATAATGTCGTGTTTAGAACGCCCTATATCCCTTTCAGGCCCAACCCTCAAAATTGTGTGTGTGATCATAAGCTACTAACACACACAAATGTGGAGGTAAGGTTTGTATGATTTTATTGTGTGGATACCTTTTCTCGATTATCCACAAAAAAATCATAAAATTTCAATTTACTAAGACTAAAATACCAGGACCTACCACTTTTTTTTCAAATTTTATGGCAAAAAGTCAAGGATTTCTTTATTTGAAAACTCTTATGTCTGAATGGGATACTGGGCTACTACTACTAAGCATAAGGAAAACTAAACCAATGCTTGGAACGATGAGTGTCCTTATCAACACGTTGCGTTTCATAGTAAAACCTTAGATGCCAAAACGTAGTACAGCATTGAGAATCCTGATGGTCTATGTTATTGAGGTTATGAGAAAAATAATAAAAGAACACTATTTGCATACGCCGCGCCAGCAAATGAAAAAAACGGTTTTGTCACCCTAGGACTTTCCCGGCAAACAGACAGCCCCCCGCGCGCTCAACACCCCAAAATCCCCCTTCAAACCCAACCCAAACCCCCCTTACCTTTAACCCTTCACCCTCTATCTCTCCCCTCCCGCCATCCTCCCCCCTCCCAATCCGCACAACCCATCCCTTCCCCCCATCCCCCGTCATCCTTCCTCTCTCTACTCCTTCCCCCCTTCCCTCTCTCACAATACTTTTCTCGTCAGGAAAGTAAAACAGAAGCTTGATAGGCATGCTTACGGCTTCCTAGACGGTCAACACTGCTTGACAAGCACCCGCGGAGCTGCGAAGGCAAATGAGTGTGAATGAAGGCTTGACAAGCATGTTAAATGTGTCATTAGGCCACGCCAAGCGTTGCTTGTCAAGCAAGTATTGATCGTCCCTGGAGCCGATTCGTCTACATAATTACAATCGCAAAAACATCTTCCACTATTTTTAATGCACGAGGAAAACATTAAAATGGCGGACACTGTAATCTTCGCCGGGCGGGCGGCGGCAGCGCTTACGCGTCGTGTAAACAATGGGCAGCGTTGTAGACTCACGTCACGGAACAGCTCCGGTTCTTGAATAATGATTATTTATTCCGTCTGTTTGCGTAGCGCGGCGGCCCCACGCTGCGGCGCACTGTCGTTAATATGAGCGTATTAGCGAGACAAAGTGTTATAAAAAATCGGTTGTTTCACTTCAAGTCTTTCCCGGTATCCAAGCACTGATTTCATCTGAATAAAAATTTCAGAAATAAAATCGATGAGCGCCCTCTCTCGGCCGGCGAACGAAACCGATCGGGCTACAGCCCGTTCCCACTATGACGGACCGTCTATTTCGACAATCCGTCTAAACAGACGGAAGTGCAAGTAAATGAACGATTGATATGAAGCTATTCACATTTAGACGGATCCGGGTAAAAAAACAGGATCCGTGTTTTTTGACGGCCGGTTTGTCACTGCTGAGCGCCGTTTAAACGCTCGGACCCTCGTAATGTGAATGGATGCGCCGATAAATAGCAGGTATCGACACGCCTCCGCTTGCCCCGCGGACGTTCTCTCTTCGCAGGAATCGTTTTGGGGTGCTCACTTGTCAGAACGGAGGTCTGACCTCAATTGTTCGGCAGATTTTTTTTTTGACGGATCTGTCTATATGGGAACACCTATCTCCGGGCAATGGTTTCCGTCAAAACAGACATTCCGTCATAGTGAGAACGGGCTCTTAAGCAGCGCAACGGCCTAGATCGGCACGGTTGCTTCTCGGCTAGCCTCGGGTGGCTCGGCGTTAATATCTGCTTAAAATATCTGGCGGAATTTATATATTGTATATGAAACATATGAGATATATGAGTTAGCTTGTATATGAGATATTTCAACCAAAATTTCACAATGGGACTTTGGCCCAAATAGGCATCGGTGAACCAAAGTTCAAGACTCTAAATCCAATTTCGCGATTGATATAACTACAATCTTTTAAACTCTGTGAGGGACCACCCCTCACTAGACTCCAGATTGTGCGGTGTGAGGTGGTGGTATCAACTTGCGGGTTATCTCCGTATTAAAAGGCGATTTTGAGAGAATCAGAAGGTATTTATTGAATTGATGGAGAGTTCGATATTGCCAGTTATAACGCTTACCGAATAGGTAATATTGACGCGTATGAAGTAACTCGCGGATAGAATGCGTTTACGAGGATGCGAGGATAAGGATTTTACTTGTGCTCCTAGTATCTCGTACTGGGCACTGCTCGAGTCTGTGGGAATGCAGGCTGATGCTTCTTGACTGGGAAAGGTAGGGAGAAGCAAACCAAGCAGCCGGACTCTTTGAGCGACCTCGTAACAGGGGTGCCGAGTATGCCATAGCAACCTTGGTGGAGGTGATCACTCGAGGAATGATACTTTGGTTGCTTTTTCGCCGGTTTATATAGGCCGGGAAATGATGCAATCCAAAATATTCCGAGTAAAAGTATTGTTTCATCGTGCTGATTCATCGCTACCGAGTTAAAATAATAGCTGCATTGTGTCAGTGTATTTCACTGGAAAGCAATGCATTTGTTGATTGCATTTGACGGTACTTAAGGGCCGTTACAACTCATACGATACCTGCGATGTTTGAGCAATATCGTGGAGAAATACATACACACAGCCAGACAAGCAGACAGACGCACAGACAAACAGACATACACATATGTAGACAGACAATCACAGACTCAAACTGTAAATGGTCTTAATCGCCTCAGGGGGCTTGAAAATTATTATTTCCGTCTTCATCTCGAACAAAAAATTTGCGCATTCACACAATACTTCCTAATAGTGAAAAATTAACAATAGTATTTTAATAGTCAAAAAGAAACAATAAAGAATAAAGATAGCAAATAAAGAATAAAGATTGTCAAAATATTGTGAAAGTATTGTGAACGCACTAAAAAACTGTTAGTTTGTGTGTCTGTGCATATTTCTCCACGATAGCGCCTAAACGCTTAATCCGACTAAGCTGAAATTTGGCATGCAGGCATCATTCAGTGATGGCAAGAGTTGGAAAGATTGTAGTTGAAATCGGTCCATTAGAGGGCGCTCTAGTTATACGTCAATCTTGAAATATTGCAGTTAGAGACGTGAAATTTGGTACATAGATGCCTTGTTGGACCGAAATCACTTCACGTTGTGAGGTTTGGTTGGAATATCTCTTATACAAGCGACGCATTTTTTGAAAATGCTGCCGTATTTAATAAAATACTACATCATATCGGAAAATAGCCATTTTAATACCATGCAAGTGCGACAACATACTAAAATATATTACATACATTCGCTGTCATAGTAATTTGACATGGGGGGGGGGGGGGAGAAGTTGGCGGGGGGGGGGGGGGTTATAGATAGATATAAATTCTTTATTGCATATCATACAACAGGCGGACTTATTGTCTAAAGTACAATCTCTTACAGCCAAACTTCGTGGAAGTGTAAAATAAACAAAATAAACTTATACAATTATTACAATTACATTATTAATAAATAACCAAATAACAAAAATACTATTATTAAAAAAAAAAATAGGGATTAGAGTATATTCGCAAGGAGCGGGGGATAGGAGGGGATGGGATGGAACGTTGAATTACTAAGAATTAAGGGACATAAAATGCTTTTTCATCTGCGTTGCGCGTGGGGGGGGGGGGGGGCTTTTGCCGGAAAGTCTTGGAGTGACACAACCGATTTTTATTCTTAAAGAACATATTAAATACACTCGAAATTTTTGTGTTGCCTTACGAAATAATATTGTCACACCAGTAAGCTGTGTACCACTGTGCGGCAGCAAGCGACTGATTTTTCCAATAAAGCAGCAGAAAATTATTTTCCGGTTGGCGTGTGTGACGCAGCGCGCGGCCGGAAAGCGAACTACGTTTCCGCTTACACTACAAATATGGGAAAGTTTGCCAGGGAATTCCTGCCTCGGGCACGAGATGATCCCTCTATGGGAGATATATGTATATATATGTATACAGATACAATGTTACTTGAGTATAATTTCCGGAAAAGTTACAGAATTAGTCCTGAGGGGACGACTTTGTCAACAGTCTGATATTTTCACCTGCAACGAGCGAACCCATCACTCGAACCCCCACACATCTAGCTACCTCGACAACTAGAGCTGTCAACTACAACGGGCGAATCCGTTACCTCAGGAATGTTTTAACGATATTGATCGTTCTATCTCCCGTGAGGTGAGCGCAGAAGACTTGGGACGAAAAACAATCCACAGTCTAGCTACACCACCTGCCTGCCAGAGGCCAACGCCTTACGGCGAGGCACCGGAAAAGGTAACCAGCGGGCAGCCTCGCTCCCTGACTACCAGTTTAGAAGGATGTCTTCATCTGGAATTAACCTACAGGATACCTCCTACACTCTGACTGGTTACAGGATCGAGGTCACTTGCGCGGTCCTTTCCCTTATGAAGCGATGATACGGTGTCTACCGAATCTATCGCGGACCACGGAATCCTTTGTCCGGCTTATTCACCCGGGATCGGGTGGCCGAATGGTCGTTTCAAGAGCAGTTGCCATAAGGGTAACAACCAACCCCGCTCTATAGGAAACATTACGTCACAGTTGTCACGTCAGTTGTCACACGAAAAATTCGATCGCTCTTGTAAATAGTCGAAAAATAGTATCAGTATCGAGTGGCCTTTCTTTAACGATTTACCAAGTTAAGGATAGACTTGCGGAGAATATTTCTGTGAAAAAATCGTGTAATTGGGTGTGGGATTGGTGAGATATTTTGTTTTTAAAAAAATAACTATTTCAGTATTCATCCGAATATTCACTACAGCGGTCACACCTGAACGTTCGCCGCCGAACGAACAGGCCGCAGCAGGTTGACAGATAGTGAGGTGAATTTACGATTATTCAAGGAACGCTAACGATAACCCTGTATATTATCGTATCATACCATCCTGCATACGAAATTTTCGCGAAACATAAAAACATTGAAACGCGAACGTCATCTATCTACTACCCAGTGATTTTTTCTTACGAAATTAATTAAATTAACAATGAATTGCAGTAAGTGTAAAAATGATGCAGTAGACTATGTTGTTTGCGGGCAATGTAAAGGGCACTATCATTATGACTGCGCGGGAGTTTCCGAAGTCACCTACCGAAAAATGGGCTCCGAGAAGAAGGCTAACTGGCGATGCACCTCGTGCCGTAACATGGCCAGCCCCTTACCACAGTCTCAACCCTCAAATTTAGGTCAGCCGTCTTTATTTGATGTGCTTAACGAAATAAAAAGCTTTCGAGTAGATTTTAATAATATGAAATCAGAATTTGACAACATGAAATCCGTTGTCCAGAATTCAATGCAATATATCACGGACATAGATAATAAATTAATCGCAATGGATGGCAGGTTCGACGATTTTAATGGCAGATTAATCACTGCAGAGAAAAAGATTTCCTGTTTCTCCGAAGTTCAAAAAGAGTTAATAAAAGCTCAAGAAACTATATTAGAGCTGAGACAGGAAAATAATTTGCAGGACCAATTCTCTAGACAAAATAATATTGAAATTTCCGGCCTACCTACAAATAAGGGAGAAAATTTAATGTCGACATTACATGATCTATGTACCATCGTGGGTTTTAAGTTATGTGATACGGATGTTGACACCATACATCGCGTGCGCCCCTACCTGGGCGTCACTGGCGCTGGTGGAAACAAGCAGCCGGCGCGCCCACCATCAGTAGTCGTTCGGTTCACGCAGCGCAGGCGCAAGGATCAGCTGATTGCGGCCGTGCGGGCCCGCCGCGGCATCTCTACCGCGGACATCGGATTGCCGGGCGCGGCCTCTACCCTATACGTCAGTGACCACCTCACGCCTACAAACAAATTATTACTGAAGCGAGCGCGGGAACTAAAGGTCGAAAACAACTACTCCTATCTGTGGGTTAAAGATTGCAAGATACTTCTCCGAAAAAATGAAACCTCGAACATCATCCGAATTTCAAACGAATCCGATCTTCATAAAATTAAGTGACTAGCTACTGTGTTAAATGTTAAACAATTCCCTGTATTTTCAACAATTACTTGGGTATCTATTTCCTCTTCTTATTTGTCTACCTCAATTTTGTCAGTGTATTATGTTTCATCCTCACTAACAGTTGAGGCTTATTTTGTTTTTATTACAATAAATTGCAACAACGAACACTCTCTTGTCCACAAGTATCTCGCCCTTTTGAATATTATTAATTTAGTGTTTTTTAATTATAGTATTAATCTGTATGCACTGCCATATAGCTTATTACTTTTCTTGTTATTTGTATACTGCATAAAATATTCTCGTTTGAAGAAGTTATTTGACGTTTCAGCTTTATTCAATTTATCACCTTTTTATTGTCTGTTTATTTTAAGACAATACTATTATGGATTACAAACTTAAATCATTATCAATCTATTACCAGAACGTGAGGGGATTACGCACTAAGTCTCATTCGTTTTTAACCAACGTCTTGCAATGCGATTACGATTTAATCATTTTAACTGAAACCTGGTTAACGGAAGACTTTTATGATGCAGAATATTTTTACAATAATTATAACGTGTATAGGCACGATAGGCTCGTTAGTGACGGACGCGGCGAGCGCGGCGGAGGAATGCTAATAGCTGTGCGTTGCGGGCTGCGCGCGCGGCGGCGGGACGACTTGTGCTCGGAGCGGGCGCGCCACTGCTTGTGGCTGACTCTCGAGATCCCGGCGCCGACTCCGCTCGTCGGCGCTCCCTCCCGCAATACTGTATCCTCACACTCACAAACTACGTACACACATATAGCCTGTTGTTATTTCCCGCACAATGATAATCATTTAGAGGCACTTCGAACATTTTACGATAATACGTTTGATATCATGCAGAATCACCAAAATGACAACTTTTTAATCCTCGGTGATCTAAATATCACTAAAGCAGATTGGTATTCTTTGGAATATTCCGATTCTCTTAGCGTGAACGCGAACGACGATATCAAAGTGTCTGACTTGATTGATTTTATGAATATTTCTAGCCTATCGCAATATAACGGATGTCAAAATAAAAATGGGAGGATACTCGACTTAGTTTTGTGTTCTACTAGCTGCAAAGTGAGGAACTCTGATTCCCCACTCACGCCGGAGGATCACCATCATAAGTCATTAGATATTACCTTTTACCTCCCCTGCAACACTTATATGATGTGTATTAAAGAACGTTTAAAAGTTATCTATCATGCGGCTGACTTTGTTAGCATAAGTAACGCGTTAATGAATGTTGACTGGGATAAAGTTTTATCGAAATTGGATACTGAAAAATCGGTTACCTATTTTTACAACTTCTTACAGGATCTTATAGACAAATATATTCCGAAGAAACTAGTAAAATCACAAACAAATTATCCACCTTGGTATTCCCGTGGTTTAATAAAATTAATTCGTCAGAAAATGAAAATGCATTCCAAATGGAAAAAATATGACAATCTTTGCCACTACCAAACTTTTTCATTATTACGCTCACGGGAAAAGAAACTTGAGCGGGAATGTTACAAAAACTATATTGATTTCTTAGAAGAAAAAATTAACATCGCCCCTCGATTTTTTTGGACATTTATTAAATCTAAATTTGGTGCCAATAATATTCCCTCTCATATGAGCCTGAACGATGTATCTTCAAGTGACGGCGAAACAATTACCAATATGTTTAATGATTATTTTAACTCAGTTTTTATCCCCGACACTTCCCAAGTGAGTGACACTTCCTGTACTGATACAGCCTTATCTTCAGTTAACATCTCGACGGTAGAAATAACAGAAAACCTTGTAGATAAACTATTTCAGCAAATAGATATAAACAAGGGTGCGGGTTTCGACAACATCCATCCCATCTTAATCAGGAAGCTTAGTAAAGAGTTTTCAATACCAATCACCATAATTTATAGGAAATCTATGCTGGAGGGCTGTTTTCCTGCCATCTGGAAGAAATCTCTGGTAACTCCAATTCTAAAAGGTGGTGACAAACATGATATTATGCAGTACAGGCCTATCTCTAAGCTGAGTCTATTTGGTAAGATTTTCGAAAAAATAATTACTACGTCGTTAACCACTCAAATGCAGCACGTTGTATCAACGGAACAGCATGGGTTTTTTCGTGGTAGAAGTGTTAACACAAATCTTATCGAATACACTGACTTTTTGTTGAATGCCCTTGATTCCGGATTCCAGGTTGATGCCGTGTATACTGATTTCTCTAAGGCTTTTGACAAAATTAGTCATTCTATCCTTATACAAAAACTTTCGAAATTCGGTATACACGGCGACCTGCTAAGATGGATCCAGTCCTATATAAACAATCGTAGTCAAGCCGTCGCCCTTAAAGGTTACCGCTCTTCGTTTCTTAATGTTCCGTCAGGAATTCCTCAGGGATCCCACCTTGGCCCTTTTCTATTTACTTTATATTTAAACGATATTGGACCGTGTTTTAATAAGTCGCATCACTTGCTTTATGCAGACGATACAAAAATATTCAAAATTGTTAAAGGTCTTGGTGATTGTGAAGATTTGCAACAGGATTTATTAAGCTTTGAGAACTATTGTAAGGATAATCAACTAATTTTAAATACGGATAAATGTAACGTCATAACATTCACCCGAAAGCATCATCCAATTATTTATGATTACAAAATATCCAGTAATAACTTAACCCGAGTTACCAACATTCGTGATCTAGGCATTACCCTGGATTCCAAACTGCACTTTAACCTTCACATTGATAAGATCGTAGCTAAGGCTTTTAAACAACTCGGACTGATTCTGCGCATAAGTAAACCTTTTGCCAGAGGCAACACCATTAAAATACTCTACAATGCATTTGTTCGTAGTGTCCTAGAATTCGGAAGTGTAGTTTGGAGTCCCCAGTATGCTCTTCACGTAGATAGGATTGAGAGGGTACAAAAGAAATGTTTAAAATCATTAGACTTTCGGACAGGTAGCCTCTGCACCGATTACGCAGAGAGAGTAACAACACACAAAATGCATTTTCTGTATTCAAGACGAAAATTCTTAGACAGCATTTTCTTATATAAAATTATTCATAACCACATCAACTCTGCACCCCTTTTGGAAAAAATTCTTTTTAAAATCCCGCGGTCTTCCTCCTCACGTTCAAAAGATACTTTCTATATTCCCCCTTTTCATTCAAACTACGCAAAAAATACCTTCTTCAGACGCTCTTGCATGTGTTATAATGAAGTTTTGAACGACATAGATATATTCTCAGTGTCATTAATTACTTTTAGGAAACAATTGAGTGATTTGTTGTTGCATTAGTTTTAGTTTACAGTTAATAATTTAGGTAGGGTACTCGTACTAAATGAAAACAGTTCGATCCGACTAGACATTTATATTGTTGTGGCTACATTTACAAGTTTTGTTAAAATTAATGGTAATGTAGGTCTATTTGTTTAAGTGTATTTGTAAAAACATTTGTTTATGACTGTTTTTTACCTAAATAAAAAAATAAAAAAAAATAAAATAAAATACTGTTCCCAGACTCCCCCGGCTGTTAGTCGGAGTGCACAATCGATTGGCTGACGCCGCACGGTGCGCAAACCGTCGAGGAGCGCTCGAAGGTGACTTCTATGGGAGACTGGCCCGCAGGTCAGCGTCCTACCCTAGCTCTCCCTTCTACGTGGAGGCCGCCGAATGGGTGTTGACCCGTGAGTATGAACGAATGGGTCATCGTCGCCAAACTGCAACTTAGCCCATTAGCTCCCTACGTCGACAAGCCCATCAGATGCCAACGCCATACCGCGAGGCACTTAGAAAAGAAAACAGCTGGATGATCTCGTGCCCTGACTACCAGACTTGGCCGGGTATTTTCGTCCATCCGTCTGGTTACGGGTCCTAAGTCGCTTGCGCTGCCTCTCTCCCTAATTTAAGTTCAGAGGTAATTTAGTTTGAATTTATTGCGGACCGTGGCGCCCTTTGTCCGTCAATATCACACGGAATCGGTTGGCCGACGGATCATTTCAAAGGCGGCTGACATCATGTCAACAAAAATCACTCACTGCTTAGGAAACGTCCGTATCCAGGCTCCCCCGGTTATTCGCGGTAGTGCACAGTCGATTGCCTAACGCAGCACGATGTGCAAATCGCCCAGTACCACCCGAGGTGTCCCCAGAATGCAACATCCGATCCCAGCCCACGACTGGGCTCACAGCCGCAGGCAGGGTTCACATGGTCCTTTCCAGGTTAATCCCTCTTCGAGCAGGCTACAGGATGGGAGTTGAACCGTTAGTTAAGCCGACCTAAGATAACAAACAGGTCATCAGGCCCAAGCTTATAGGCCCAAACACAGGTAGATACATGTGCTTGGGCTTATAAGCTTGGGCCTGATAATACCAGAGGTATCAGATACACAGGTAGATGATACCAGAGGTATCAGATACCTGTGTAGGCCATCTTATTAAGGTTATACCTGTGGAGAGGTACATGATTTGATTTAATTTACTCGTATTTATTATCGGTTATAATACTCCTCATTTCTCGGTTCGACATTCGAATTCTTGTTTTCCTACCCATCGTTTTAAAATTTGAAATAATAAAACTGCAAATGACCTATAATAAAACAACGATAGAGGCATTATACTCAGAAATATAAAGGCCACTTATGTTTTATATTTTATCATTAACGAATATTACACTGGTATTATTAAAAAAACAATTTTCGCACAAATGACAGACTTATCGCCATAGCGATATCTTACTTTTAGTAAATTTTCCCTATTTTCATGCCACGTATGACACGATGTTTTGTGGCAATGTACAAAAGGTGTCATGTGACCTCTTAATCAAATGAATATGTTATAACGCTCTTTTCTCGTGTTGTTTCAGATTTAAATCCAATGGAGACTTCAACATCATCGAGGACCGTAGACACAATCAAATTATAGAGTGATGGTTCTATAGTCCAATTTCTAATATGTGACATATAGAAATTGAGAAATGACGTCACCGTTCTGTTACTCAGCGGCCAGTCCATTGTTGTAAACATGCCTGTCGAGGGAACCTATACGAGTATCTACAACTTAACGTTAGCGTTTGCAGACAACGAATATGACTACGTACCGACCAACGCGACCATCGTCGCGGCCAACGAGACGTTCGAAGACGATATCATCTACAACAAGTTCGTGCAGGGAATCTTCTGCGTGCTGTATACGGTGATTTTCGTGTTGGGTCTGTTCGGCAACGCGCTCGTCTGCTACGTCGTGTTCAGGAACAAGGCGATGCAGACAGTCACCAATTTGTTCATCACGAACTTAGCGCTCTCCGACGTATTGTTGTGTATTTTCGCCGTGCCGTTCACGCCCCTGTACACCTTTTTGGGGCGATGGACTTTCGGACAGCTGTTGTGCCACATCATGCCTTACGCCCAAGGATGCAGCGTCTATATTTCAACGCTAACACTCACTTCAATAGCGATCGATAGATTCTTCGTGATAATATATCCGTTTCATCCAAGGATGAAGCTTTCGACGTGTATATTCATTATAGTTTTTATATGGAGCTTTTCTGTTTTGGTCACTTTTCCTTATGGGTTGTATATGGAGACACAAGGCGAAAGGAATGACTTATGCGAAGAGGCGTGGCCATCTGAGAAATCTAGAAAAGTCTTCGGCGCGTTAACGACGATAATGCAGTTCATTCTTCCGTTTTTGATCATAGCTTTTTGCTATATATGCGTGAGCCATAAGTTAAACGATAGAGCCAGGGCAAAGCCCGGCAGTAAAAATACGAGGAAAGAGGAGGCAGACCGTGACAGGAAGAGAAGAACGAATAGGATGCTGATCGCCATGGTTTCGATATTCGGAAGTTCATGGCTGCCGTTGAACTTGATCAACATCTTCTACGATTTCTACATCCCCACGGCGCATTGGAACTACTACTTTCTCTTCTTCTTCTTCTCGCACTGCATCGCCATGTCTTCGACTTGTTATAACCCGTTTTTGTACGCGTGGCTCAACGAGAACTTCAGGAAAGAGTTCAAGCAGGTGCTGCCGTGTTTCGGTTCTTCTCCTCCGAGCAGAGGCAGCATCCAACACGGAAGATTAGGAGTATACAAATCTGAGAAAACCTGCAATGGCAACAATGATACCATGGCGGAAACTTTACTACCCGGTGTGACGCAGCGAGTTCCATCAATAAGGATAAAATCAAGTGAAAACCACCACGTCAAAAAGGACGACACTACAGTTGAAAACATCATCGTCTCAGGATTTGATAATTCAAATTGCGGCAGCCCAGCAGTGACCTACAGCTCGTGCCTAGACTCAGTTAAAATCAATCTCAACAACGACGAATCGTGTGAAATCATTCAGCCAACTCTACATTCGGTGCCAACTGTTTAACGGTAAGTATAGTTAGATTTTATTCTGTAATCCACGCTTCCATGTATAAGTTTCGTATGGTAAATACGCCAAAATGACATAATTTTAGATTAGAGTATGCAAAGATTTTCATTGACCACAATTTAAAACCGCTATTTATTCAAATAATGAGTAGCGGTTTAAATGACTGTAATGAAAACGGATATTCAAATATCACGTGCTTTAAAAAAAACAAGTTACTGAAATTTTAATCTTATCCTATCACATATTATTAACTACTTAAACATAATTAAAAATCATTCTGTCTGTGATAACTAGACAAAGAAAGAAAGTACCTTAAGTAAGGACAGTAACGTACCTTAGAAAGAAAGTACTTTAAGAAAAAAGTATAGGAAGGAAAGTAAGGACAAGGTAAGAAAAATATTGTTATTATACCAAATTTACATTACTCTAATTACAATCAATTGCCTTAATTTACAATAAGAACGAAGTTTGTTACATTAACAATTTTAAATAGCCGGCGTTGTTCAGATGGAAATATTAATTAGCACGAGAGTTGTATCATTTTACGATTTCTTATAGCCAACCGTAGTAATATTAACCAAAATATATAATAAAACAAAATAACGTCAGTAATTTAATACCTATATAAATAATAGTTATAATTAAAATAAATGAAAAATATGTATTTTTGTAGGTAATATTATCCAAATTTATATTATAAATAGGATAAAACGAATTTACCGCGTGGAATAATTTATTCTACCCTGAATAACCTAAAGTACTTCAGTCTACCCTGGACAAAAGCGGTTGCAACGTCGCCGAAACGTCGTGTGCTGCAATACGCGGTAAATTTGTTTTATCTTTTTTCTAATGTCAAACAACCGCAATAGCCTTCAATTTCATAAATGTATATTTTTTCTATTATGTTATTTTTAAGTTTAGACTTAGGCCGGGGCGCGCACTTGCGGCCGCGACGCTGGCCGCGACGAAATGTATGGAATCGCCGTCGACCGCGCGCACTACGCCGCGCAGCCAAAGTGCGCGCGTCGGCCGGTGATTCCATACATTTCGTAATATCTCGTTGGCCGCCGCGACCTGGCCGCCGCGGCCTATATATATATATATAAATGAATCGCCGTGCGTTAGCCTCGCAAGATCTCGGAAAGGACTCGACCGATTTGAATATTATTTCTGGTGTTTTGTGTGCCTTGATTCAGGGGTGGTTTACAAAAAAATATATTATTAATATTTAGGAAAAACTGAAAAATACAATTGAAAATCGAAGAAATCGATATTGGTCATTTTGGGAAATAGGCCACTTTCAATAGATGGCGTTTGCGGCGATCCTATTGTTTGACAGCTGCGTCATCCATAACTGTTATTCATTCCATACAATGCGAAAAATTTAAATAAGTCGAAAAGTCAAATAGTCAAAAAAGTCAAAAAAGGTCGAAAAATTCGGAAAAGTAAAAAAAGTCGAAAAAGTAAAAAAAAATTGTCAAAAAAAGTCAAAAAAGTCGATAAAGTCAAAACAGTCGAAAAGTCAAAACAAAAAAAAGTCGAAAAAGTAAAAAAAAAACATTTAATCACCAAACGAAACTCAAACCGTACATGATTCGGCCATATTATAGATTTCAATTAATTGGATTTGGAAGGTTGATTAGCATTAATAAACGCTTATGAAGAGTTACAATCAAATCAATTTTAGGTGGTAAGAAGTTCACCGGGTCATCTAGTTTTATTATATTATGTAAAATACAAGTGTAACATGTAATTATACAGTGCTATTGGGCCTCATATATGTAACATCACATTTATATGCCATAGCCCGAAAAGCCCGGGAAGTAGGGTTTAACAAATAAATATCTTCGACTTCCAGTTCTTCGTCGACAAACGAATTCGGCAAAATCGATAGCACTCGATTGGCCATCGAATAAAATATACGCTACTCGCTTGTATGTATTTTCGATGAAAATATAGATAGATAAATTGGTCACGAAAACTTACTTCATGCATATAAAGTAGGCCGGATTTATTCTGGCGAAACGCTTGGAAAAGGTTAAGCAGGGGAAAGGTTGGAAATATGGGATTGTGGGATCAACCGCGAACACAAATTTATTTCCTCTTTGCCCCCCTCCCATCTCGTACGATTTTCTTAAGTCGGCATTGTGTTTCATTATTTAAGGATACGAAGCGAGAGTGGCCTTTCGGCGGCGGGAAATTCAGAATCGTCATTTTGCTTCGCCAGGGATTTCACTAAAGAGATTTTCACGTTTCTTCTATTTATTTATTTATTCGTTAAATAAACATTCAAACGCAATAGCACAAAAGAAATATAATGTACAATCCAGAAAATACCGCTATATGCTTCTAAATTTAGACATACACTTGTCTGTGCCCAGGCCAAATTGTGCATAAATTATATGTTAAAGTGCATACAATTATTCCTAATGTGCCAAATAAAGTGAAACCGAGCCCGCCTTGCTAGGCACTCCTGTGATAAGGCGAGCTCACTTCCTGAGTCTTATTGGAGTGCCACGGCTGTGTCAGTAAAAATAACAAATAAATTTTATATATATTACCTAATAATTTTACCTATATTTATATATAACTATATTTTATATATATTACCTAATAATTTTACCACGATAGGTTTTGTACTAATATTAGCACAAAACCTATCGTTTTGATATAAATCAAAACTAACGGAATATCCAGGCGTTGATCAGGTAAATAATTTAGTAAACAGAGTTTTAAACGACGATATACTAAAGTTATAGCTGAAATTTCTAACACTTTACCTCTTTTACTGGAACACATCCAAACTTTTAAAAACGTTCAATGAGAAATATCGGCGATATGCCAACACATATTGGATAGCGGAAGTAACCACTGGGCGCAGTTTCAAAATCGTATTGTTCTATCCAGAAAACAGTTTTACTTTCCCCGCATGAACCGGGAAGCCATTGAAATAAGAAGAACCCCGAACTTCAATAGAGACGACGGTTACAAAATCTCTACTACGTGGAACTCTCTTCTTAAAGTGTTTTCAACTTGCCGAGCGCAAGAACGTGACACAGAATACAGTGACGGTTGTGTGCTCGGCGGTTTTTCAAAATTTGCCCGCGCCGACCCCGCCTCCCCACCACCGTTTAAATTTACGGAGTAACAGCAGCAGTTTGCTGCCTACCCGCATAAGAACGAATGAAGATTAACAGTACTTTGGTCTATCTTGGACAACGGCGGTTGCAGCGTCGCCAAAACGTCGGGTGCTACAAATTTCAGGCGGTAAATTGGTTTCATCCTATTTATACTGTCAAACAACTGCGATAGTCTTCGATTTAATATAATATTACTACTTCATCAACGTTCGTTAATTTGTAAACCAAGGAATAAAAATCGGCTGTGTCATCCCAAGACTTTCCTGGCAAGCAGAATAGGCATTCCGTTCCCCCAAACCCTTCCTCCCACCTCAACCCCAACCCTCGCCACCCCAACTTCCCCCTTCCATCATTCGACATAACAGATACTGGAAAATACGAAAACCTAAACCAATAACGTAAAATCTAACAATAAGTAAGTCTATTTTAAAATTTGATGCAAGTGGATCTTTATTCACTGTTTACTAATAATATCTTTTGATCTAATTTACACCAGTAGACAATTTACACCAGTAGTTGATCTAATTTACACCAGTAGACGTTTTATTTATAATATGTGACGACCTTAAACAATCTGCTTTCGATTCATAATACAAAATGAGTATTTAATTAGTAACATCCACTACACTAATTAAATCTCATGTTACTAATTAAAAACTCATCCTGTATATATATATTAACCATACATCCATATGGAAATCAGTAAATGTTGCAGTAAATTTGGCATGTTTAGTTTATTTATTTAAAAAAGGCAGAAGATACACACTATTCGTGTTTGGACCAGTATCAAAAAAGAACGCACACTGCAGTATCTTGATCACTATGCAGCTCCGCCTAACTAGGCCTAGGCCTGTATTAAGGCATGCGTACCAGAAATTATTTTACTTGTGCACATGTTTGGTTGTAATTTTAAGGACAAAAGTCATGAAATGTTTAGAAAAATAGGTCTAAAGAATTAGTTGAAAAAAGGCAAAAGTATTTGAAATTAATAAATAAATGAATTATTTTTCGGATATTGCTATAAAAAAATGTTAGTAAAATATAGTTTTTTGAATTTGTTCAAACAATGAAATATCAGTACTACAAAATTATGAAGACACGATTATATTATTTATGTCTCAAATATCTGAAATGCAAATTGAAATCGGCCCGTAAAATTATTATGCATACGTAAACTCGGCCACCTCGCTCAAAATAGGTACCAGTCCTATCTGTGTTATTTCCCAGGCGACTCATAACTTCAATTGAACGACTCCACGATAAATTCGGTCTGTGGGGTTACGTTAATCTATGTACTTTTACAACACCAATGGTTAAGGAACAGTGACAGGAAAAAGGCACTTCCCTTGAGGGTGATACTAGATTATTACAAGTGAAGGGTTTCTGCGAATAATGATCAATATCAATTTATCGGTAAAAAATAGATACTAATGCCATCTTGTGGCCCAAACGAATCGAAGCACGAATCGATTTTTGAAAGAAAACCACTAAATAAAGGGAGAAGAAAACGTGTGACGGTAAGAGGAGATCCACGCGGTGAATGTGGACCTTGATCGTTCTTTCCCGTCAGGTCCAGAGGTGGAGTACCTCAATGACCCTCGATGGTTGGAGCTGACGAGGAACTGTGAATACACATATATATTTCTTAAAACTGTAATATTATTACTATTACATTTTTCTTATATCATAGTTTTCGCTTTTTTACGCATAATTAAAGTAAAATATATTTTTATTCGAAACTTAAATACTACAATTTTTTAAACAAAGCTTTTGAATAAAATCCAGCCAAGCCAGGTTTAACTGCTGGAGATTATTTCAGTGCGATTTTGGTGGCCATCTTGGCCATTACATTAGTTAAGATTAGTCGTCACAGAAAGCCGACTATTAATAATCCTAATTGATCTTACATTGTAAGGTCCCGGGTTCGATTCCCGGCTGGGTCACCATTTTCCGTTGGGATCAAATTAACGGAATTGCATTTTCAAATCTGTCGATCGAATGCAATAATAAGACACACACTTACTCACATGTTACACGCACACATACATATAACACGTCATAGTAGGGTTGGTTGTAAGAGATTGTCATATGACAATAAACCCGCCCATTGTGACATTTTCACAATAAAAAGTATAAACAAAATAATATTTACATAAAAGTTTAAACGTACTGAATACTAATATATAATATGCTATATATAATTTGCTAAAATATATTCTCGCTATATATCATTATTTTAAATTAGTAAATTTAAAAAATAGAATTACCAAAAATTTCAAAAAGTTGATTTTGGTAATTATTTTCCGTGGCCCTTCAAATGATTCTTCTTAAAATTATATAAACACAACTAGAGCTGTCAACTACAATGGGCGAACCCGGCACCTCAGGAAGTTTTAAAAATATTGATCGTTCTGTTTGCCGTGAGGTGAGCGCAGAAGACTTGGGACGAAAAACAATCCATAGTCTAGCAGTCTGCCCGTCGGAGGCCAACGTCTAACGGGGAGGCACCAGGAAAGGTACGCAGCGGGCAGCCTCGCCCCCTGACTACCAGTTTGGAAGGATATGTCCGTCTGGAATTAACCTATATTTACAAAGGTAGCCAAAGACCAAAAGAATGCTGTAAACAAACATTTTTGTAGGGAGTAATCTATGGACAGTTTAGGTGAAAATGCTCAAAAGACGATTAAAATTACAGAAGTTAAATAGAAAAGATGAAAAGAGAAAACTTTGGGAACGAATGCAAATAAATTATCGCACTTATTATAAGCCGATACCTAGAAGTTCAGTGATCAGTGAGTCAATGATCATTCATAAATTTCTGACCATCTTGAAACAATTAATTGACTTTCAAATTAGTCTGTGGCTTCGACTATAATTTCATGACTATAAAGTTGTACTATAATGTTATGAAATTAAACATATAAAAATTTACACGTTTAAGTATATACACTCCAAAAAGAGGGAAATTCAGTCTGGCTACCGCCCAGAGGTTTGATTTTTGAGCCGATAGACAAAATGTCGTATGCGAGATAACGTCATAATCTCTATCACGTCCGTATTTCACGATCTAATTTCAAATGAAACCCGATAGGGCATGACGTCATTGTGACGTCATCATACATAGAACATTTTTACTATCGATTCGAAAATCACCCCCCAGATCGCAGCACCATCACAGCTCTTGACAAAGTCACAAATAATATTATGTTGGAAGACAGGATATGCGCGATAGAAAATCCAGAAAAACCAATATTGATTGATTTCATTCAGTAAAGCGTTCAATTTCATTAATTCTGGCCGTAAAATAACGAATGCAGTGTAATTAAATTTACTGCTAAAGTTCGTAAGGTAAATGTCCTTTACCCCTAAATTTTGCCTTTATTTTTTAAATTCATTTACAGGAGGCTCCACTGGAAAAAAAGAGAAACGGAGATATGAATCTCTGTTTAGGTTTTCTTCCATTAGCTTGATTATTCTCAAGCTAATCTAGGTATATAATTAATTTTGTAATTGAATAGTGAACACATAAAAGGAGGAGTAGAAGAAAAATGCAATTTTGCTCTAATTTCAGATTACAGCTTCAAGTCATTTAAATACACAATTACATTTTTCTTGAGAATTATAGTCATAATCGCCTACATTCGGTATCGGTCACAAAGATCTACTCGGACCTACTGTATCCCATGTCCTTAAATTTCTAGTTATCTTACGTCTTATTAGATTATCTTCTGTCCTCCGCTGCTGACAATTATTGTCTAAATCCTAATCATATTAAAAATAATGGCATTTGAGTTATTTCATGATTTTTTCTTAAGTTTTAAGTTTTTCGTTTATTTTTGTCGACTGTAAGAGATTGTTATTTAAGCAAAAAGTTCGTCTGTTGTATGTTTATATAAAATCGAAGACTATCGCGGTTGTTTGACATTATAAATAGGATAGAAAACGAATTTACCGCGTGAAATTTGTAGGACCCGACGTTTCGGTGACCTTGCAGCCGCCGTTGTCTAGGGTAGACTGAAGAGCTGTCAGTCCGTTGTTTTGCGGGTAGGCCGCAAACCGCTGCCGCCACTGCGTAGGTTATAACGGTGGTGGGGGGCCGGGCTCGGAGCGCGGGAATTTTGAAAATCCGTCTTGCACACAACACTCACTGTTTCAAAATTCCGAACCATCGTAGTCGACGTTTATATTTTAATATGTAATATATGTAATATATTAATCAAACTAATCTTGATACATTCCGTAAATGAACTGCTAAATATCAAGGAGCTCGCGAATTATGACTTTCCATGAATACCCTCCTCATACAAACCACCCTCAAAAGGTTTTTAAAAGAAAATAAACATACGGGATACGGCTTGTTGCGTTCGTATCACGTACGTTTGTATGGGTAGGCCGTTAGGGGTAGGGTACATTAGCCTTAAGTTTTTTAAGAATCTCAGAACGTGCACATTATTCTACAGATAATGTAGTTCTTTGTTAGTTTGTTCGTCTTTTCCCCACGCCATACTTCTTGAAGGCATCAAAATTCTGGGTAGTATTTTTCGTTATACGACATCCAAAGAATTAAATTTCTCAGCGGCGAGAGAGCGGCTTTGCGCGCGTGTCATGAATGTTTCCACTCGAGGCTGTCGTGCGATTCTTGTTTGGGGGAATGCGACGTACAGTAACCGAGCATTCATCCTCCAGGCAGGCGATGAAGACGATAGCCGGTGTACCGAGGGACATACCTTGCACGCCTCTTTTCAAGAATTACATAGTACTAACAATGACATCAGCGTTTATTTTTATTTGTTTAATGTATGCTAAAATCAAAATACATACGCGATTATACGCGCTAAACATGCACATACATGATCGCGATACTTGAAGCAAAGCCAACTTAGCCCTCCCCAAAGTCCGTTTGACTATAATCCAAAAGTCATTTGTGTATTTGGCCTTAAAGGGCATTTAATAACCTTCCAAAGTAACCAGGTATGTTACCCAGCGGGCTTATACTCACGCCCTTACTTCCAATTGCGACCAGATTACTTCGGTCTCTCGGCTGGTTACGAGTTCGAGGTCGCTTGCGCGGTCCTCTCTCTTACGAAGCGGTGAAACGGTGTAAACTGAATCTATCGCGGTCCACGACGTCCTTTGCTCGGCTCTGTTCACCCGGGATCGGGTAGCTGATGGTCATTTCAAGAGCAGTCGCCGTAAGGTCAGCAACCACCCCCGCTCTATAGGAAACAGTACTGCTTCCAGACTCCCCCGACTGTTATTCAGACTGTTTCTGTTCAAAGTCTTCTACGTTCACTGCAGGGCGACAGAACGAGAAAATCGTTAAAACGTCATGTGGTGACGGGCTCGCCCGTTGTAGTTGACACCGCAAGTTGTTATTCAGAATGCGCAATCGATTGGCTTACGCCGCACGGTGCGCAGACCGTCCAGGAGCGCTGGAAGATTGACTCCTAGGCGAAACTATCCCCAAGGCTAGAGTCCTACCCGGGCTCGCACTTCATGCGTGGAGGCCGCCGGATGGGTGTTGACCCATGAGTGTGACCAACCATGAACAAATGGGTCTTCGTGGCCAACTCAGCAAGGGCCCATTAGCTCCCTAAAGACACACAGAAATGACAGACAGATTAGACAGACAAACACAAAGAAATGCGTCCACAATATTTTCCTAGTCAGAAAAGTACCTATTGTAGATGCTGAATGGTAGACCTAGGTCACTCTTGCAACGTGATCTGTCAGGTATTTGAATTTCTCAAGGAATGCCTACAATGAACATTAATTACAACTTAAAACTATAAATTATTGATAACGTAATACGTTTAGTTGTCACAAATTCTATGGTTATAGGTATATAACAAGTGTAACACATATCAGTATGCAAGATAACACATTATCTCTCTATCTGTTTAGTATTGTTTACAATGTTCTTGAATAAAAGTTCAGGTTAGTGTGTTTTACAAGTGTATAGTGCACTTAGCTCTTGTTTCTCTACAAATGATCATATTATAGAAATAGAAACAAGATTAACTATTCATATCAGATCGATGACATTCCTATCGCGACGTGCACTTCTATTAAGGACCTGGGTGTAGTTTTAGATGACAGATTAAGCTTTCGGGCTCATATTGCAGCTATTGCCGAAAAATCTAGTAGAATGCTTGGCTTCATAATTCGCGCATCGAAACCATTCACTGATCCATTAATATTGAAGGTATTATACAATGCGTTTGTTCGATCTCACCTTGAGTTTGCTTCTCCAATATGGTCTCCCTATTATCAGGTCCACATTAACAGACTGCAAAATATCCAAAATAAGTTCGTTCGATACTTACACTTCAAGACGAAAAGTTATTGTAATACTACTAATGAGGCGGCCTTACTATTTAAAATAAATTCGCTATGTTATCGGCGCAACTTGAATGATGCTCTGTGCCTCTATAAAATAATGAACGGTATATTCGATTGCTCTGACCTGGTGGGAGCGATCAATATTAACGCCCCAATGAGGACCACACGCCAATTTGACCTGTTTCGATTGCCGCGCTTTAAAACTAATGCATCAAGGAATGGAGTACTCACACGCTGTTGTGAGCTTTATAATACCCATTTAAATGGTATTGATATCTTTAATAATTCCATAATCACTTACAAATACTCCGTAAATCAAACCCTAACCGATACAATAAGCTGACTTGGTTTTTAGCTATTTTTATTGATTATTATTATTATTATTATTATATTTTATATACGCCATTACTAATATCATACCCGCTCACACTCCACACTTACACGCTCAACACACTCCCACAAACACATACACACACCCTGCATACTCGACTCTTATGTACTTCTAAAATTGAAAAAAATTAAAATTGAAGGTACGTTAGTTTTATTAAGTAGTTAAAAAAAAAAAACGTAATTTATGTAATTTTATTGAAATCCGTAACCGGTTTTATTTGTTGTAAATCTGCATACATTTAAAAAAATATTATTACTGTAATACTTTGTGATTTCTCAATAAAGAATTGAATTGAATTGAATTGAATATTTTACAGCCTAAGCATTGGTATCGAGAGAAAGTTTCTATTCAACTTAATCTTATTTCCTTTATTTAAACTTCTTGTAACAGTAGTTTTACTGGTACATTCTGTTACACTTAGGACATAATAGTTTTACTTGGCATATTGTTCTTTCCGCATGATATATTTTCCGAAATGCCATCTTGATGAAACGACGTATAATGTGTTTTTGCGGCCATAATCAACCCGATAATTCATTTGCGTTCGATTTTCAAACGCCTTTGTTTACTTTGCTCTTATTTAATTGATTATTTTCGGCTTTAATAATCGCAATTTACAAGTTTGATTCTTTTTTTTTACCGGCCTGCCAACCGACGATGAGGTAAAATATTGTAAACGCTGTAAAACTTTTTTCGAGATGAAGAAGAGGGCGCCTCTTTTTCGAGGGCGCGCTAGTCATACTTCAATCTTGAAATAATGGACTTAGAGACTTGAAATTCGGTACACAGATGCCTTGTATCTCGTATACAAGCGACACAAATAATATATAAAAACAGCCATATTTAATAAAATACTATATATTTAAAAAAATCCATTTTAATACCACGGAATATACTACAAATATACAACGAATTGACAAGGGGGGCGGAGGGGGCTTATCTACTTACCAGGAAAGTCTTAGGGTGACGCAATCGATTTTTATATATTTTTATTATTAAACTTGTAAACAACTAAAGATATTTAATAAGGCCTTAAACAAAGTTAGAGAACTTAATCTCAGGACTTTAAGAGACTTTTATATTTCATTGTAGCATTAATAATAACGAATTTATCAAGTGTTTTCAGTTTACAGAAACTATTATTTTCAATTGAAAACCCACTGAAGATGTAGAAATAAGACATAAGCCATCGTTAACCGATCGTCCTCAAAATTCTGTCATATTTATTTATTTTTCATGGGCCAGTATTAACGGATTTATTATTTTTGTAAATTTTGAAAAGGTTGTCATTTTGAATAAATTGCAAACATCTCTCATTAGCATTAGGATGAACTATAATTGTACGTAATAGGTTCCTAATTAGTCGTGTAACTTCGGAGATACAGTGGTTAAATCACACAAAGAGGCACACACTAGCACAAACACATGGCTTTCTCTATTTGTTTATAATATGCTTTCTCTATTTGTGCAAACAATACTCTAATAATACATTGGTTATCGCTAAGATTTTTACATTATTACTGATTAGAGTATAATATAATATGCGTACTCCGCATGCTTAATTAAAAATTGCGTATGCGCCGTTTATCTCATGATTCGCAAAAAAGTATCAGTATAAAAATTAATATCCTTAAAAATTATCAAAACGAAAATTAAACATTTTAGAAATAAGTTAACAGTAAATTCTGAAAAACAACTAAATAGAAAAAAATAATAGTTTTGATATGAAATATTGTCTGAAATAAAATAATAAAAACATACGGTAAATTATCAATTTGTCTTAAAATACGCTTTATATAATGGACTTAAATGCTAATGGTCCCAGGTTAAATAAATCAATATTATCGGTTACAGTGTGGTATATCCGGCATGTACGTGAGATAGGATTGTGGAAAGATTGATTTGTCTGCGAAGTGGGAAGGTGAAATATATATTTTGGGAAAATAAAGATCTTACAAATAACTATTCTCGAGTTGTCGTGTTCGATTTTGCATTTGTAAATTCAGCTTTGTCCGCTATTTACTAGATCATTAGATAAAATTTTGGTTCTACGCGATCCTTTAATTTGAATTGCTAGTATTCAAAATGCTGTATCTTTTTCTTTCATGAATGATTCGCGGCGAAGAATTCTATACATATATTTCAATGACACTCATCCCGGCCCCAGAGGCATGTGTAGCTAGGTATTTTTTGATTTTATATTATAATTTCTGATTCCTATGCTATTTGCATGTCTATCTTTGTCACGCACAAAACCGTTTCATAATCGTATTCTTTGAACAATCCTCAAGTACTGAAACTCGTCCTCTTAAAGAAACAAAGCATGCTCCAGCATAGCCTCACCAATATTAATTTACTTTTCAATAAGAACCTGCACAGTCCTATATGAAATTTCGCGTCATAATTTAATAAACAAGGCAAGCAGTGCCGTTTCATGACGCAAAATTATTTTAAGCTCCTTTTCATCGCGATTCGAGTCGTTATTGTTTCTCAAAGAAGCACAGTGTGAATACTTTTGAATAACGATTGCTGAGACGTAATTGGCGTAAAATAATATAACGACCAACACGTACATGCAGACTTCAAAGAACTTTCCATATTTTCACTCATCTTGCTTTCGCCTGTTTACGAACAAATTAATATAAACGAAGTCAAACACGCGTGGGACCGTTTCAGAAACGTGTGTGGAATTAGTTAATAAAATAAAAATTTGCTTTTAAAAGAAAAAGAAATTGGAAAGATGTGTTTGTTATTTCAGAATTACGATTCGGACTTCAATAATTGTTCACTATTTTCTAGGTATAACTTAATAAGTGACGCATATTTTGTATTATTTAAGGATTTATTTTAATATTATATAATACACACAGACGATAATGATATAAATAACACTAGAAATTGTGTCTACGTATTATTATTTGTTGTGTGGGGCTTTCTAAGGTCTTTATGAGCCTTGTAACACTTCAACCATTGCTCATCTATTGTGTTCGCCACCTACTATAGCTTTCTGCGATAAGCCTCGTGTCATTTAAGAACCGTAACAGGCTTTTGGCGCCAGATTGTTTTACCTCCTCAGGTTGGAGGTATCCTTCCTATACCAACACCCAAGTGGATGTATCCTTTACGCATCAGCGGGCCACACTCGCTCATGAGGTGCAGGGGAGTTTCATATGCCCCTTGGCAGAACTGCACATTTTTGTGTCTCGGAGCTTGAGGTTGTATATGTGTTTGTTAAGGCCACAATGCCCCGTGAGCGCCCTCACTAATATGCGTAAATTGTTCCTATTCAGCGATAAGGCCTCACGGGCCGTCTTAGAGTCGTAAGCCTTAATTAGCGCTTTGGATTGATTCAACCCTGGCGTGTTGTTCCAGTGGTTGACGGATTGTTCGAAACATATTTGTTTGAGCATTAGGTTTGCAAGGCTTTTTGGTACGCCACAGCAAGGTTTAGGGCCGTATAATGTTCCCTTTGCTCCTGTCTTAGCAAGTTCGTCGGCTTGTGCAAGTGTGTCTACGTAACTGATAACTGCAAAGCATTCCAAATCTAGATCAGATATTATAAAATATACCTACTACAGATAGGAGAAAAACGAATTTAGCGCGTGGAGTTTGTAGCAACCGACGTTTCGGCGAACTTGCAACCGCCGTTGTCCAGGGTAGACTGGACGACGGCGGTTGCAACATCGCCGAAACGTCGGGTGGTACAAACTTCATGAGGTAAATCCCTTTCTTACCCTATTTATGATGTCAAACAACCGCGATAGTCTTCGATTTCATATAAAATCTTTCGTGAAGTGAAGTCGAAGCAACTGCCGTTGTCCAGGTTAGTCTGGACAACGACGAGTGCAACATGTTGGGTGCTACAAACTCCACGTGGTATATCCCCTTTTTGCACGACTGCCCAAAAAAAAAGAGTGTAATGTGTTCAGGGATCATCTATGTATGTTTTCCTTTTTTTATTCCACCATAACGTTTAAACGCTGGGACCGATTACAAGTATGTTTTATTGTTAGAATCGTTATGTCATCTTGAGTGTCAAAGAGTACCTTAACTATCGAAATATCAAGTAATTAGTTGTCTAAATGTCCAAATCTCCAAACGTCAATAAAATTACATAAATATATCGTGTTTCATCTGAAATGAAAGGTCTGATTGAGTACATTCCCAAAATATATATGTATCTATATAGATACATATACAAACCATATATATATCATAAGAAAAACGTAATAAAAATATTTATAAATACAGTAGTTTACATTTTTTAACAGTAGTCGTGATTTTTATTAATTTTAATATACGAGTATAAACTTATTATCCTATTTATATGTAATGTCAAACAACCTTGATAGTCTTCGATTTCATATAAAATATATTTTAATTATCGATACTTGAATTTAAAAATCTCAAATGAGACAATTTGCATCCCCTAAGTGGGGCTTGAAATAATAAATTGAAAACAACCCCCTCCCCTTCCCCCATTCATTCAACCATTTGCGTCATCGTCATTATAAAATCTAGGCTGTACCCTGCGTAATCCCATTGTCGTTAATCTCTCCCCAGAGCCATCCGCTCAACGCAGTCTACCTTTTTTTCAATTTAAGCTTTGTTAATTATATACTCGTAAAAACGAGTTTTGAAAAACGGTACAATACAATGGAGATACTAAAATATATCTATATTAATATTATAAAGAGGTAAAGTTTGTGACGTTATAGGTAATCTCTGGATCTACTGAACCGATTTTGAAAATTCTTTTACCAATAGAAAGCCACATTATTTGTATCATAGGCCGTATATTAATTTGAAAAATGAAAAGACTTTTTCGTGGTAGTCGGATTTCCAAAGTAAGTCGGAGAATAAGCGGTCGAACGAAAACGTTTCTAACTAACGCACGATGAGAGATATATGATTAATTTCTAGAAAAAAGTTGTAGAGATTGATAATGCCTACAAAAAAGTCAGCGACAGTATATGTCTAACTTTTATATTTAAGTCACAAAAAGTAGTATTTTATATTAAAAAAAATACTTAAATCGTTAGGTCATGTTTATTGGCCATATTATCAACAATTATGAAGTCTTATCAAAATAAGTAAATTTATCGTCTCAAGTGTTTTAAACAAAAGACTTTTCCCTTTCACTGCAAATAATTTCCCTTTTACTGCATAGATAGTTAAAGAGATATTACGCTCACAAATAAGATACTCACAAGAAGACACTCACAACTAACGGTAGTATAGTCAAATCGGCATGCAAATACATACATACATATGCAGTTAAAATATAACCCTTCTTTTGGCAGTCAGGAAATAAATCATAGCACTCAGTACTAACCGAACCACACTAATAATTTCATCACAGGTAAAAAGTTTTACCGCCCAACGGAGTGGGCACGGGTCAGCTAGTACTAATAATAAAGCTGAAGAGTTTGTCTTTGTTTGTAGGCGCTAATCTCTGGAGCTACCTGTCGGATTTGTAAAATTATTTTTCATTTGATAGCCCACTTCTTGAGGAAGGTTATAGATCATACATGACGTTATGATCTTTCGGTATCATGAAGGTTGAGGTATCATGAAGGTTAATTCTAGACGGAGTTTACCTGCCAAAACTGGTAGCCAGGGGGCGAGGTGGCTCACTGGGTTACCTTCCTAGTTCCTCATAGTAAAGCAGTGGACTCTGGCGGGTTCGTGACTTTGCTGGACGGTAGATTTGTATAGTCCCAAAGTGCTCTACGCTCACCCCACTAGAGACAGAATGATCATTATCGTTAAAACTTCCTGGGGTGACGGGTTCGCTCGTTGTAGTCGACATCTCCAAATGTGCCTGCCCTATCTCGATTAGGTTGCAGTGGAAACCAGTATATGCTAATACCACACGAAAATATGGAAAAAAATATTCTGTATGCCGAATTACTGTAAATTATTTATAAATATACTGATTTCTTTTAGCTGCAGTGAAGCTGCAGGGCACAGATAGTTATATATGTAATACAAGGCAAAAATAACTTGTAACTGATAGGCAAAATCCTCTTCCCCTGAGGGTAATATTGCAAATGTATCTACTATAATTTAAGTAAATAAATTAATTAAATATATGCTATCAATTAAGCAATATTCTTAATACATGTACAAAAATGGATAAGTGAAACATTCGTTTAAATATTATAATAAAAAATACGTGTGGCACTCGGGGACTGGCACGGTAAAGCTATTGCAAAGCATTTTTAACAATTTTTGCAATTATAATTAAAAAAAAACTGATATCAGATAACTGCTCTTTATCGGAAAACGTTGAAAATATTGCGAATCATTTGCGGCTACGAAAGCAAATGATTCGGAATAATTTAAACGTTTTCCGATAGAGCGCCGCTCATGAATTTTTTATTCGATAAAGCAAAAAAACCGGATTATTCGAAAAAATCGTAAACAAAAAGATAGATAATTAAATTACCTTAAAATGGTGCAGGTTTCATAATAATACGCCAGATAGTATTTGCGTAGTAGTCGTTTTTGTGTTCGGTTAGACCTAATTTCACAAATTAATTACACTATGTAATATAAACAAAATATAAAATATTCAAAGCTAAGAATATTAGGAAAATGTTCTTGTTTAACATATATTTTTTTCAAATCGTAAGCAGTACTCGTTTAGACGTAATTATCAGTTTAAAATCATTAATTTTCGTTAAGAAATTTCTTCATTCGGTCGCCGCGCTGGCCTAGGCCCGCGATAAAAGCTATGCAATAGCTTAATAAAATAAAAAAAAGATTTACCGCTTGAAGTTTGCAGAATCCGACGTTTACTTCACGCGGTAAATCAGTAAGTAAAAAAAATCAGACCAAAGCCATTGACCAAGCCATGATAAGTGAATACCATTTATTATTATTATTCCAGTGACCATTTTAGTACCTTTTAGTTAAATTGTTTTTTTCCTAATATTATTTATGTATATTATACTATAAAATGATTAATAACTGAATACTTTTTACTACTTATTTTTAGATCATTGTTAGTATAGGAAATTTATTTTCGTGCGATGCAGCCTGGCGTGAAGAAGGAAACTGTAAATCTGTAACACCGAATGCTATAATTTTGTTATAATATTATTATCATTGTTGTTTATCCCTTGATTGTTTATTAGGTTGTGTCAGTGTATTTGGTTAACTTTGAAATATTTTTATATATAGAGTAAGTTTCAACAATCTATAAAGATTTTAGAAAAATAAATTGAAATCGAATTGAATTTTTACAGGAAAACAAGTAAATATATTAAAAAGAATAGAAAACACTACTGCCGTTACAGAAAGTGAACTATTGTATTTAACACTAGCTGACCCGTACCCACTTCGTTGGGCGGTAAAACTTTTTACTTGTGATGAAATTATGAGTGTGGTTTGGTTAGTACTGAGTGCTATGCTATGATTTATTTCCTGACTGCCAAAAGAAGGGTTATATTTTTACTACATATGTAAGTATGTATTTGCATGCCAATTTGACTATATTAGCGTTATTTGTGAGTGTCTTCTTGTGAGTGTCTTATTTGTGAGTGTTTTATCTCTTTAACGATTTATGCAGTAGGTAACAGTGAAGTTATATGCAGTAAAAGGGAAAAGTCTTTTGTTTGAAATATTTGAGACGATAAATTTACTTATTTTGATAATAATTCATAACTGTTGATAATATGACCAAATCAAATCAAATCAAATATTTTATTGTACTAAAATCTAATACATAGTTGTATAGACAGTTGTATTACATTTACATTTGGCCTTGATATCATTGAATTCTTCATTAATGATCAAATTCTTCTATTAATAATCATAACATAAAAGGTTACTCGTAAGAATAAAGAAGGTATTATTGTAGAAGTAAATCCAGTCTCACCAATTAATTTACCAAATCCAGACCAATAAACATGACTTAACGATTTAAATTATTTTTTTAATATAATATAAATTACTAGTTTTTGTTACTTAAATATAAAAGTTGGACATATGCTGCCACTATCTTTTTTGTAGGCATTGTCAAGCTCTACAACTTTTCTCTAGATCTTAATCATATTCTCATTATTAAGGCAGCGTTCGTTAGAAATATTTTCGTTCGACCGTTTTTTCCGACTTACTTTGGAAATCCGACTACCACGAAAAAGTCTTTTTATTTTTCGGATTATTATATAGCCAATGACACTCATAAATAACGTGGCTTTCTATTGGTAAAAGAATGTTCAAAATCGGTTCAGTAGATCCAGAGATTACTTCCTACAACTTCACAAACTTTACCTCTTCATAATATTAGTATAGATAGACGACACGGTCGCGGTTCCATACCTATGTCGTATTATCTCTTTAACTTTTTATGCAGTAAAAGGGAGAAGTCTTTTGTTTTAAAAATACTTGAGACGATAAATTTACTTATTTTGATAATAATTCATAATTGTTGATAATATGACTAATAAACATGACCTAACGATTTAAAATATTTTTTAAATATAAAATACTACTTTTTGTTATTTAAATATAAAAGTTAGACATGTGCTGTCACTGACTTTTTTGTAGGCATTATTAAGCTCTACAACTTTTCTCTAGAACTTACTCATATATCTGTCATCGTTAAGGCAGCGTTAGTTAGAAACGTTTTCGTTCGACCGTTTTTTTCGACTTACTTTGGAAATCCGACTACCACGAAAAAGTCTTTCTATTTTTCGGATTATTATATAGCCGATGGCACTCACAAATAACGTGGCTTTCTATTGGTAAAATAACTATTCTTGACTATGAGTCTTATGAAGTTGATTAATAAAATTTTGCCGAAAACCAGTTGGTTATTTTTAATCGGAGTTTTTGGTAAAAACATGCTTCATTTTTACTGAATAATTAATAGTATTTAAAAGATTTTTAACCACTTTAGAGGACTCATCAATTTATTGTATAAATAAAACGGCTCTAATAGATACATGTATATAATATTTGGGTCCTCATCTTCGTTATGGCCCTGGAATTTTCATTATCTCTATATCAGTTTTATTACAACAATATTTTTTTCTTTCAGGGTGGGCGAGAAACTGCTGCGAAAGGGACGTGAAAATTCCAGAGAAGATTTACGAACATAGTAAATTAATCTACATGGAATAAAAAACAAATAATTAAGGAAAATTGATATTAAATTACGAGTGACTCATCAATGTGATTTATTTTTTAGTGTAGGCTAAAACGCGAGATAAATATATTATTTTATATTGTAAAGTAGGTACTATACAGCAATCCCATGTCACTGATAGTGTTATACCAGCTTTCCCACCAAGTGAACGGGTCCGCGCTACGTCCACGACCAATCCGCTGGGCTGTCGCCCATCGAATGACTCCATTAAGGATGATTCATGCTACACCGGGCCGGGGCCGGGCCGGGCCCCGGCCGGGACACGGTCAGATATCTATAGTATACTTTTGTATGAAGCAATTCATGCTTGGCCGTTCTCCGGCCGTGACCGGCCGTGCCACGACCGGAGCACGGCGTCGAAATGGCGGTGGATATTGTTTTCCCGGCTCCGGTCTGCTAATCGTTCAATGGGATAGGCTTCAGAAATCTTGAATTTTGTTTGGTTAAATCACGTTTTATTTTTCCAAGAAATATACTAAAGCATTCTTTAGACATCCTAAAATAACCGTAAAATTTGCTCTCATCATCTATTATGTAATTCCTTGTAGAGCGTGGCGAATTCTCCCTCCGATTGGCGTTTTCTCCAGGCTGGATGTACACTCCATCTTCTTTTATTAGTTTCAGTTCGTGTTTTCAATACTTCGTCTTCAATGGCAATTGCAATAGCTGCCAACTCTAGTTGTGAAAATTGCATTAATAACACACTTATCAATCAAGCGAAAATAGAAATTAAAAAATATTATTATCGCCAAAATAGATGGACACAACACTAGTTATCGCGGACACGGCCGTGGGATAAATAAACTCGGAAACAGCCCGGTCACGCCCGGTGTAGCATGAATGACTGACCCGGCCGGAGCACGTTGGAAACGACTCGGCCGGGGCCCGGCCCGGCCCCGGCCCGGTGTAGCATGAATCATCCTTTACCCGAGCGTGAACGTCATGAGGTTAGATGAAGAGGAAGTGGTAAAGCGGGTAGGCGAAAAGGCGGACCGTGCCGCGCGGTGGGTCGAAACTGTACTTTGAGGGACTTAGGAATCAACTTTCTTTTTTCACTGTTTTCTTTATGCCGATGGATATACCTTATTAACAATAGTGGACTCTTGTGTTTTTTCCTAAACTTTATACTTTAGGCAGAAAAAAATATATTGTGATATTTTGATGAAACGAAATAAATAGAACTGAATTGCTGCTTTGTCCTGTTCGATCCCGCCTCGAAACATGTTTTTTCTTAATCCTTGTCTACTCTACTATCGTTCCGCATATCGAAGGTGTGCATAAAATGCCTCTACCAGATAAATAGATCGAAAAAATGATAAAAAATACTTATTTCAAAAGCATAATTTTTATTTTTTTATGTTATTAAAAGCCAAATTTAACACGGAATAGGGAATAAAACTACATAATAGCACAAATAATTACTTCATAACTAACAAAAGTAGATTTGGAATGTAGTTACCTTATTATTACATTACATGAATTTACGAAAGTTTTCCAGATTAAATATTTTTTACGATGTGATTCTTTGAAAATCTATGTAAAGCAATCTTGTTCGATCCTGATTTGAAAATATTTTTACTTCATTATTGTCTCCTGTACCTACTATAGTTCTGCACATTGATCATCAGGACAAAGCAGCAATTCAGTTCTATTTGATCCACCCCATAGAAAAAATCTGAAAAATTTTGTTTCTGCCCAACGTATAAAAATAGGGAAAAAACACAAAGGTCAACAGCTATTCTTAAGGTTAATAAGGTCTATCCATAGGCACAAAAAAATAATAAAAAAGAGAGTTGATTTCTAAGTTTCTAAATGTACAGTTTCGACCCACCGTGTGCCGGCTGGGAAACAGCTGAGCAAGCTGGACTAGCAGGGCTGCAACAGGACACTAGCAAGGCAGGATGATTTCAAAGTCAAAAATTAAAATTTCGATACCAAAGATCAATTACGACATGGGATTGCTGTATTTTACTTAATTTGAAAATCGAAATAAAAGTTTTCGTTGAAGATAAATAATTTATTTAATAATTGTATCAGATGTATGACTCGTTGTAAATGTATCTTCTGAATTTAATTACTTTGAAAACTTATATTAATTAGCTTGCACGTCTCGCAATATACAAATATGTCTGGAATAACTGTAGATAGAGTTCATAATAATTTATATACAATATTTCATTTTATATCGTATAAGATTGCTCAATGTCATTGTACGTTTAGGCAACCCTTCTGAATAACAACTTATTTGATCATCTATAATGATATTGATTTTTGATGAAGGGCTGATTTTAAAAATTTAATAATTTAAACAATGATAACAATAATAACATTCAATAACTAGTGCCATCTACCGCAGTTTTATAGGCTGATGACATCACAGAAATAATACGGAGAGATAGAATGTCATTTGAACATAAGTGCATCATCTAAACTTAAAGTGCGTAATTTTAACATATTGAAACCTGTACAACAAATAAAATTTACATCTTTATGTAAATGACATTTAAATAATAAGAGCTTTGATCATAAAAAATCGATTGGTTGTTTATATTGTCATTTTAATTCGTGATAGGATATCGTATAGGCGTGTTTGGACTATCTATAGTGCGCCGTCATATTGTTATTCCTTGAACGTCGCCATACTGAAATAAAAGAAAATTTGTTAGTATTTGTTTGTGTGTTTAACATGTTTGCTTGTTTGAATGTTACGAACTATGAGTGTTAATTTGCGTTTCTTAGTAAAATTCTAGCTGCCAAAACGTTGTGCCGCAGTGAGCAATTTTATACCCTATATAATCAATACTTACAAAAACTTGCTTTAAATGGTACGATATTAAGGGGCCGCCATAATTAAGCTAGTGCCTTGGAGGCGTTTTTTCACCGCCTCTTTGGAGATAGTTTTTTCTGTTATATAGTGTTAGCGAGAATGGTGGATGACAAAGAATCTGCAGTAGCTTTTCTTGCAACTTTGCAACTGTTTGCTGTGGAGTGTGTGGTCGTGCGATGTCGTGCAGAAGCAGTGGCGTAGAGGGATTGATCAGGCTCGGTTGTTTAATGACGATCGTCTCCATCGTTGTTTGCAGTTTTTGGCATTGCTCATTTTTCGGTAACTCTTTTGCCAGACCGCAGGAAGTTGTATCGGCACAAGACCTTATATTCGATTATATCGGCACATGAGCTTATATTCGAAAATAATGACTTTTCCACACGAGTCGCGCTAAATTGGTGACCCTAAAGTGATTTGAATACGCAATCCTCTAATGTGGAGTCAGAAGCGCTACCGCTGTGGTTCAAACTTATGTATGTAAAAATGTAGAATAACATAGCCTGGAAATTAAATTTGTTTAAAATTGGAATTCTAACTCAAATTATAGATTCAAGTTCAGTTTGGCCAGTGTAAAAAAAGGCAGTTGTATCACCCCAAAAACTTTCCCGGCAAGTAGCAAAGGTCTTATGGAAGGATTGAACGTAATGTCAATTTTCCACATGAGGAAGTCACACTGTACGGCGATGAAACGTTGAATATATCGAGAGTCAAAGGCGCGAATCGTTCGCGGGGACGAGCGCGAATAGTGACAATGCAACGCATCTAACATGTTCGATACAATCGTTTACGCCAATATATTGACCGGCAAAAATGTGACATCGACCCAGCAAGGCACAAATGCCAAATTTCAAGTTTTTAAGTAAAATATTTTGAGATTGAAATATAACTAATGCGTACCTTGGTGGATCCATTTCGATCACAAACTATTTAACTCCTCTTGGATGCCTTCCTGCATGCCAAAATTTCAGCGCAAATGGATTAACGTGTGGGCGCTGTCGTTGACGAATATACATAGACGCAGACACAGAATTCCATCTGAAAGTGATCTTAATTATATCAAGGAGGCTCAAATGGATATTTCCGTCTTTGAATAAAATAATTATGCACTTCACAATACTTTCCCTCTTCGTTTGTTGGTGGGTCTGGTAATTAATATGGCTATTACAAAGGTTATTACAAGCCTAAAAATAGTGTCCAACCGGAAAAGGATGCTAATAATGATAAAAAGGGCCATGTTGTAGTTAGACCACTAAGACCCATGTGAGAAGGTCAGCCAAATTAATAGGTCAACTCATAGGTGAGGGAGTAAGAGGTGTGGTGGATAGGTTTCTGCCGCATTAGGGCATCGTTAGCGTCGCAAGACGAGGAATTTAATGCTTTGGCAACTCAATAAGTTGGGAGTTAATGGGCCTAGTGCAGTTGAGCCATTATGACCCATGTGTTAGCATCGGCCGAACTCACAGGTCAACACCCATTCGGCAGCCACCACGAAGAAGTGCGAGTACGAGTAGGACCCTGGCCTGGGAATCAGTTCCCCTAGAATCCATTCTTCGGGCGCTCCTGGGCGGTTTGCTCTCCGCGCGACGTCAGCTGATCGACTGCGCATTCTGACTGATAGTCAAGGAAGTCTAGAAACGGCTTTCTTTCCTAGAGAGAGGGGACAATTGTTTACCTTGTAGCAGCTGCTCTTGAAACAACTATTCGGCTGCATGATACCGGTTGAAAAGCCGGGCAAAAGATGCAGTGGTCCGCGATAGATTCGGTAGACGCCGAATCACTGCTATATAAGGCAGAGGACCGCGCAAGCGACTTCGAAACTGTAAACAGTCGGGAGGCCGAAAAAATCTGACCATAACTGGTAGCGAGAGCGCTTGGTGTGCCCGCTGGGTTAACTACGCGGTGCCGGGCCGTAACGGATACCCATTAGTATGGCACCAGCTACCATTACTCAAGACTTATCAGCGCTCAATATAATTTATCACTAAAATAGAAACAACACGGAAGCAGTTATCAAGAAAGCAATAAAGCATAAGGACTAAACTGACCTGGCTGACCTCGGGAGCCGATAAGAAGAGACGAGACGTGAGAAGCAGATACCATAGAACTTTCTAGAGAGTAAACGCTGATACTGTAATAGATAAAGAATGTGTAATGTTAAATCGAAATAGAATACTTTGTCATTATTATTGTAAACGTCGTAGTGAGTAGACGTGTATAATTAAATGTCAAAATAAAGTTTTTTTATAACGTCCACCGCGACACTCAACATAATTGGGCGGTAAGGGTTGGTCTCTCGCGGGCTAGTTGACGGAGCTAGACAGTGGATTGTCATTGTCTAAGTTGCCTTCGCTCATCCCACGACTCAAAGGATGATCACATATCGTTATACCAGCCTGGGGTAACGGGTTCGCCTGTTGTAGTCGACACCGCCGAACTGTCCAACCGGAAACCCTGAATATATATTTGAAAGAGCTCTTTCTTTATGTCAGCGCCATTGCATGCAAGAAAACTAGAGGCATTTGAAAGTGAAATCTCAGCTGAAAGCGATTTATTTAAGTGCGATCGCCTGCTGAAAGAAATCTCTTAGCATACGAAAGAAATTTATGAGGGCATTTGTCCCACCAAGGAGACGCCCCTGAGCCATATTTCAGCCACACACAACCCGAGGAAAAAGCACGACTTCTTAATGGATTTTCCGGCTCAGATTTCGCCGTTTTATTTCAGCACTTACGAGCGGATTAAGCGATGAAATCTCACCATCGAATTTCTCGCTAGAAACTGATATGAGAGGGCACGAAACATAGAGGCACCATCGAGTGACTGTTTCGCGCAATAACCGTGGTTACTATTTACCGTAGTTACTGCGTAACCAGCAGGCTGGTTCCCACCCCAGACAGTAAATTGTGTACATCGCAGTCGTTCGCAGCCGTAGCCGGTTTGTCGGTTCGGGGTCTCTCAAAGCTACTGCTAACTGCGAAAGTTCTAACTGACACTGCGTAGTTACCGCTAACATTACCGCTAACACTGCGTATTTACCGTTAGCAATAAGATTTTTTCTCCCAACGCACTATATTTCTAACAATAATTTCCCTCTCTAGCTTCAATTAATTACGCTTTTCATACATAAATTGTTTTTTAATTAAGTAATGAGAAATATATTGCGTTTGAAGTTGCTTATTATATTAAAATAATATTTCACGTATGAGGGTGCTGTGTTAAAGTAATTACTCTGTATTCATAAAATATTTAAGGGGTGCTAGAATATTAATAGCATGCAAGGGTGTTTCCAGAATGGCCTATATGAATCCCCTTAGACGGAATTAAAATTCCTCTAAATTGTAAATTAATAAATCTTGTAAATACATTCCTTGTAAATAATCTCATTTATCTAGTCGCCAAATTAAATATTATAATATAAAAATATAATTAATTGATATTTTAATACGCCTAATATATCATTTTGGCTTTTTTTCTATCATGAGCCCCATTTTAGGCCTCGATCGTAGCTGTTTTTATTAAATTTTATATTTTAATAGCATTTAATTTTAAAGAATAAAAAAGTAAACAAAAACTATCATGGTCTAAAATTTAGGTAGAAATTAAGGTCAAAGTGATATTTTAAATGTTAAAAGCATTTATTTATTATTATATATTATTATATAATTTATTATATTAATTGTTATTATTATTATATATTATATAATAATATATAATAATATTATTATTATATAATAATATTATTATTATATAATAATAATATTATTATTATATATTATATATACTTATTATTATATATTAATATATATTTATTATATTAATTGTTGTTATTGATATATCATAAGTAATTTAAGCATAAATATGTAATGACGATTAATTTTAATAAAGAATTTATTAGCGTCTCATGAAGTTGTCGTTATTTGTGTTACTTTTATTGACGAAACCGATAAACTCGTATATAATAAAACCACCAGGTACACTTAGGGGCTCTCTAGACGATCAGCGATTCAGTAAAATTAAAAAAATATACGTGTGGCACTCGGGGACTGCCGCGGTAAAGCTATTGCATAGCATTTTTAACAACTTATGCAATTATAATTATTTATTTATTTTATTTTTTCTGATATCAGATACCTGCGCTCTATCGAAAAACGTTGAAATTATTCCGAATCATTTGCGGCTGCGTTAGCAAATGATTCGGAATAATAATTTAAACGTCTTCCGATAGAGCGCCGCGCACGAATTTTTTATTCGATAAAGCAAAAAAAACGGATTATTCGAAAAAATTCGTAGATAGAAAGATAGATAATTCAATTATCTTTAAAATGGTGAAGGTTTCATAATAATACGCCAGATAGTATTTGCGTAGTAGTCGTTTTTGTGTTCGGTTAGACCTAATTTCACAAATTAATTACACTATGTAATATAAACAAAATCTAAAATATTCAAAGCTAAGAATGTTAGGAAAATGTTCTTGTTTAACATATATTTTTTTCGAATCGTAAGCAGTACTCGTTTAGACGTAATTATCAGTTTAAAATCATTAATTTTCGTTAAGAAATTTCTTCATTCGGTCGCCGCGCTGGGCTAGGCCCGCGATAAAAGCTATGCAATAGCTTAATAAAATAATCGAAATCGAATACATCCAAAAATCAAGAATTTAAATCTATTGTCGAAGGCTATGAATGTCTTGATAGGGTCGTTTACTGGTTTCAGTAGTTTATGCGTTCCAAGAAAGACGTTCGTCGATGGGTATACCTACATTTATAAAAGTCTAGAATACTCGATGAATATCATCGATTTGTAAGTGAGGCAGAGATAAAGATAGATACCGGATTATATTATTTTCTTTAAATTAGTCAGTAAGCCATTTTAATGACTAATGTGACAACGGATGATCTTGCTTTATTACGCTGAATATGAATACTAGACTTTTAGATAGAATATAGATAGATAAAAAATCTTTATTGCACACTTATGACAAAAGAAACATACAACAGGCGGATTTATTGCCTAAAATACAATCTCTTACAGCAAACCATCGTGGAAGTGTAAGAATTTAGGTGCCAATAGATGAAACGTACAAAAAAACTTATTACACAACAAAAAATAATTAAGTAGAAATAGCCCATTTTTTAAATGTGTAATTAAGATTTGAAATATTCGCAAGGAGCGAAGGATAGGAGAGGATGGGATGAGACATAGGATAACTAGGAATTTTGGGACATGAAATGCATTTCCAGAGACACTTGAAAAGTAGAAACCGTTGGTGAGTTTCTGATATTTGACGGGAGCTGGTTCCATAGTCCATAGCTGCATGAACGGTGAAGTTATATGTAAAAAAGAAGAATTATGAGTGTGAATCACAATTTTACTAACCTGACTGAAACGGAGTGGAAGACCATGACTTCCTAAGTGATTGAATTTTTCAGTTAGGTAGAAGTGAGCGCTAGAAGGATGTTATAAAGAAGGAAAATATTATGCACGTTTCTACTTCACTTATTCGAAGCCAATGAAGTCTGCTTCTATACTCGAAGACGTGATCAATTTTTTTCGCATTTTGTCGAAGTATGCTACCGCTACAATTTGTCGAGTACGGCTTCACAACATCAGCATAATCTAGTATGGACAATAACAGTGTTTGAGCTATGGTCTTCTTAACCTCCACTGGCAAAAATCTTTGCAACCACCGAAGACTATGAAATCCATCAAATATGCGTTTGCTGCCTTTATTGATCTGCGACTGCCAAGAGATCAAGAGATTGATCAGTAACTCAAAATTTTCACCGTCTGAATATCGTATAACATTACAATCAATATGAATTAGTGGGATAAATGCAATATTAAAAGAAGATAACAGTGCTATGCTGTTAATTACACGCAATTGGGATTTAGACGGATTAATCCTGATACCATTTTCTTTATCGTAGACGTCCGTAACGTCTGTGCGTAGACCGTCCAGGAGCGCCAGAAGGTTGACTCCTAAGGGAAACTAGCCCTAAGGCCAGAGTCCTGCCCGGGCTCGCACTTCATGCGTGGAGGCCGCCGGATGGGTGTTGACCCGTGAGTGTGACAAACCGAATGGGTCTTCGTGGCCAACTCACCAAGGGCCCATTAGCTCCCAATTCGAATAGTCAATATCGTGTATTTTGGTATTTCCTGAAACGTTTCTAAAATTATTTAGTAAAAAAATGGTTTTATTCCAAAATGTACTGTGCGCCGGTATTATTATTTATCCCAAATAGCTTGAGACCATATTGGTTTAAAATTAACATAATTTTAGATCTCTGTAGATATATTTTTCATTTTGAAGTTTGATGTTCTTGAGACTCGCTCCAAAATAAAGTAAAAAATAAATAGTCTCGATAGGATGTCGCATTTACCTAAATTATATACTATTACAAGAAACTACTTATATTTTTGAAAACAAGCCTTGGTAGTAAAGCGAGCCTTTACAGCTATAAAAAAATTAGGATTGTTTAAAGCTTTTGTCACATGCGCCCTTATTTCTAAGAAAAAAATCTATATTTATCTATTTATTTCAAGCCCCTATGACAGCATAAACGAGGCGCTCCCTTTAGTATGCCGTGTATCTTCAGATACGGCCAAATTGATATTATAGTCTCCATGGCAACCGATCGCTGTAATAACTGCTCTCCATCACAGTTTTGCATAATCTGTTTTTCTCCTAGAAGTGACAATAAAGTGGCAGCGGAGTAGCAGAACGGGTAAAGAAATATTTTAACGTCCACAAATATGTATATAAGTATGTCTACAACACAAACTTCTATTGATACTGTCATTGATTATATATGGTATAAGATTGCTCATACATTCTCAACGTTGGTACCACAAAACCATAAATTGGTGACCCCGACATGATAACGTGGTGACCACTCCTGACACACGGCGGTAAAGGGTAATCCGAACGACCCCAAAGTGGTAACGCCACATGTCTATGTTGGTGAGGCATATTTACATAATGGATCTATTGTACCATAGGTGGGACTTTGCTATCTGTCTGTATGTTACTATAGTCTCAGTTTGGAAGCTATTCACAAAAAATATCGCATAGTCGTAAACATTGCTTTCAAGCATCTAGACCAGAGGTCCCTAATCTTTTTGGTCTCATAGACCCCTTGCCAGGATTTTCGGTTTTGGGCAGACCCCCTTGCTTACCTGAGATTGATATTTTGCAAATTAAGTAAGTTCGATGTAGTTTTACTGAATGATACTGGTATGTATATGTCATAATGTGTAAGTTTTTTAAAGTTCAAAGGGTAGTCATAACACTAAGCGAATGCTACAACTTACACAATTTTACGAAATATACCAATTAAATTAATTAATATGTATTTCGGCGCAGTAAAAACAATAAACTAGTCAACCATAAAATCCCTACTTCGCTACTACTTTTATATTTGCAAAAATAGGTCTGTACAATATACAAGCCTCTGTACAATGTCCAATGACTTGGACCCCTTGCAGGTCATCGTCGACTACTGGGGGTCGACATAGACCACTTTGGGTATCGCTGATCCATACCATGATTTAAAAGAAAGAAAACTATTTTATTTTATTTTATTTTATTTTTTATTCCAACAAAAGAGAAAAACAGCGCACAGGTCTTAAGTTAATAAATAATAATAACAATATTACGGCCAAAATAGTCTCCTGGTAATATACCGTTAATGTGCGTGATGTGTAATAATATTTATATATTATGTTATATTATCATGTTCTCTCGATTTCTGAGTGTGTACGATAGAGTAGGATGAGTGTGTTTATGTGTGTGATTGTAATGTGTGTTTAATGGGTGTGTGTAAGTACATCTACGTGTATGTGTCAGTTGTGTATATATGAGAGTGTGTGATTCTGCACAGGTATGTGTCTGTTCAAGCTTTTAAGGTGTGGTCTATTACCGCTCTGATAAACTCGTTTTTGCTCATTGAGAAAATGTCAAGCTCCTGAAACGATTCGTCGTAGGCTTCCATAATTCGATACAGAGTTGAATTCCTTGCTTGATTTGTATGGAGTCTGGGTACATTGAATACCCTTGGGTGACGAGTTCGGCGCGATGGGACGTTTAAGGCTATTCTGCTTAGAATTTGTGGGCTGTCGATATGATGCGAAAGTATATTGTGGAAGAACGTCATATCAGTCACTTTACGTCGCTGCTGAAGACTCAGCATTTCGAACCTTGCCAATCCGTCAGAATATGAGGTATATTCAGCGAGGGTTCGATGACACAAGTGCCTTACGAAGGTTTTCTGAATACGCTCTATACGGTCAATGTGTACATTATACTGCGGTGACCATATAGGTGACGCAAACTCCACTATGCTGCGAACGTAGGCGTTATAAAGAGTGAAGAGCACATTAATGTCGGAGAATGGTTTGCATGCTCTCAGTACGAAACCGAGAGCTCTGTAAGCTTTTCCCACCAAGTGTTCAATGTGTGTATCCAGCATTAATTTGTTGTCCAGCATTATCCCCAAATCCCGCACTACACTCTTCTCTGCTATAATCTCTCCGCCTATCCTGTAGTCGAAATCATACTTTGATCGGTTACGAGTAAAGGATAACTTGCTGCATTTCGCCGCATTTAAACTTAATTTATTGAGAGAGCAATAGTCTGACATGCGAGCAAGGTCCTCCTGTAATCGATGACACTGTGAAATATCTTTGACCACAGAATAAACCTTAAGATCGTCAGCGTACATAATGCAGTGTGAGTGTTGGAAACAATCCTGAATATCGTGTATATATACACTGAACATGCCACAAAAGAGATATGTGTTTTCTTCGGGCACCTTTAAATATAAAACCAATATTCAAAATAATACATAAATCCAGGCCCCAATAACGACTCAACTTTAAACATTAAACTCATTTACAAACTCGCAGTATAAATTCGAATAACTCTTTTGCGGCTATGCAAAATGTACGTAGATGCTATTTCGCATCCGAGCTCGCAGCGACTGCTGAAATAACATCTCCCAGTTACGACTAGCGAGCTCATAGGGTAATGCTCTCTTTATACAATTCATTCTGAATATCCCGACGTGGTACATTGGTTATGTGAGATTCTATGCTTACTCTATAGATACATACTATGAGTATCCATGAACACGGTAAAACGACATTTTTCCTCTTCTTATCCTCTATCCGCTATTGACATAACATATTATATTTATTTAAAAAAATGGTTCATTGGTATTTGGTTGATTTGGGCGGCCAAAAGTAGTTTACAGTAACATATACAGTAACTTGTATACCAGGTAAAAAGAATGTTACTACTTATAGGAAAGCAATCCATGATAAACAATCCCCGTAACACTGACAAAAAATCCGTTTACAGGCCACATGGGGCGTTGGGTAGCTCACGTCTGCCGCACGGTACGCGGCACAGCCCGACGCAACGAGACAGTGCGCAGCGCAGTGTTAACAGTTATAAGACACTTATATTATAAAGTTATTGTTCACGTGCGTTTATGCAATTTGTTTTATATATATTATTATGCAAATGTGTATTGTGTTCGGGTGATAGATTTATCTAGAGTTGTTGTGTTCGGGTGATAGATTTATCTCAGACTTGTAAATATTTATGTGTGCTGTATCTAAACTTATTGTGTTCGTGTTCATGTTTGTAAATTATACGCCGTATTGGCAATTGTGATTGTGAAACGACTTTTTAATTGGTACAGGGAACGGATAGTTAAGGGAGCACTGAGGATTATCAAGGCTTGTAACTGGTGTCGTGGCCGCCCGTTACGGGGCAAGCGGCGACCGACTGGTGGACCTATATTTACAGTCCTGAGTCCACAGGCCACTGGTCGTTCTGCTCCACAAAGCACTGCATATGTTGCGAGGGTCGCAATATTATCCGTGCTTTAAACACATGGTTTCTGTATTAATTCCAACTAGGCAGCGCCTGTTCCAAGGAAGACACCCATTTTATAGCAAAATAATGAATAAATAATAAAAGTAGTCCATAATAGTTATATAATAAATTCAAATATAAAATATCCATAAAAATATAAATCTGAACTCAATCTTCTGTTTGAGGGTGTGTATATGTAAATTTGTTGTTATTTTTTAAATATCATAAGAATACATTTCGTTTCAATTCTTTATTTACTAATTAACCACTGAATGAGGTATTTTTTAACAACCACCTATGTCAGTCCGACATCAGTCCGGAAATATCTAAGAGTTTTCTTAAAATATTCATTTATTTTGGAGCAAGGTAAGGATAATGGTTTTGTCCAAATGATGTGAATTTCCTGGGCATTAGGTATATATTGTGGTACCTGCGCTGATATTGATTCTTAGCATGATACAATGCCTCTGCTTGTGCGCCAATGCAATTTAAAGCAGATTTTAAACAATACATTTGCTTAATATATGGTATTTTCACTTCTAGGAACAACTCTTTAGTAGGAAACTTTTTTGGCTTTTTCAATATAATACGAATGATAGTTTTCGTAAATAATTGTAAATGCCTATCCGTTAATAATTTTAAGTAATATAATTCGTAATATTTCAGCAATTCTGATGATTTTCGGGTTTACACAGCCGACCCTTAAGCGGATGAGATAGTCCAGAATTCCACGGAATTGAAAAAGCGATTAGTCTTCGAATTCTGTGTTTAGCTGACCATTACGCCAGACAGGTGTCAGCTCCGTATTAAACCGACAGACCGGAATGAGATGGCGGGGCCGAGGAAACTAAGTTTGTAATCTTGAAGGAAAATTAATTGATTTTAATCGCTGGTGTATAATGATTTATCGGGCTGCTCAATAGTTTCCTTGCCCTTAGAAGGTAATAAATAATAGGTAATTTAGTTGGAGCTTGATTAATTAGGTGGTCGCAATAGCTGATCTTGTGAAATGATGATTAATCGCTAGGCGTAATAATTCGTAGTCATGGATATAAACTTCATCCTCATTTGTGTCGTTAAAATAAGCCAATCGACTGTGCATTCCGACTGCTAACCGGGGTCGTTTGGAAACCTTGCAGCAACCGCTCTTGAAACGACCTATTCGGACACCCTATTCCGAGAGGTAGGCGCCGTGGTCCGCGATAGATTCGGTATATACGGAGAGGACCGGGCAAGTGACCTCGAACTCGTAACCATTCAGGAGGCCGGTAAATCTGGCCGAAACTGGTGGTAAGGGCGCGAGGACGCCCGCTGAGCCTAAACCTGGTATCTCGCGGTAAGGCGTTGAGAGTGCCCACTAGCTCTCAAATAATGATAATTTATAAAATCGAAGACTATCGCGGTTGTTTGACATTATAAATAGGATAGAAAACGAATTTACCGCGTGAAATTTGTAGCACCCGACGTTTCGGGGACGTTGCAGCTGCCGTTGTCTACCCTAGACAACGGCGGCTGCAATGTGTATGTGTATATATGATTATTTAATATTATTATGTATATTATGTTACTAAATTATAAGTAGGTATATGTAAAATTTGTGTAAATATAGAGCTACCACGTAAAGCAATGCTACATTATGTCACACTTACCAACTAAAAAAAAAAAAAAGTAAAAAAAGAATAAATAAAAGTCTACCTTAGTACGGGCATTACTCCAGCAAGGTAGATTTTAATCTTATAAATATAGTATTATAAATGTGTGTAAAATATTAATAAATAAAAAAAAATAAAAAATGGCGGCTGCAACGTCACCGAAACGTCGGGTGCTACAAATTTCACGCAAGTTGAATGTGAACATCTGCACTAAGGCAGTCACTTCAGAGAATCGTTATTTGTGCGCTCCTGGACGGTTAGCACACCGTGCGGCGTCAGTTAATCGACTGTGCATCCCGACTGATAACCGGGGAGTCTGGAAATGGCTATGTTTCCTATATAGCGGAGGAGGTTGTTAACCTTTAGGCAACCGCTCTTAAAACGACCAATAGGCTACCCGATACCGGGTGAACGCCGTGGTCCGCGATAGACTCGGTAGACACCGAATCACCGCTACGCAAGGGAAAGGACCGCGTAAGCGACCTAGAACCCGTAACCAATCGGGCAGCCGGAGAAATCTGTCCGAAACTAGAAGTAAGCGGGCGTCGCTGGTGGCGTTGAAGGTTAACTAACTCGCTGGGTGCACGCATACCCAGTGTCTGCGGTAAGGCGTTGGTCTCTTGCGGGCGAGTGCCTTAACTATACAGTGGACTGTTTTGTCCTCAAGTCTTCTACGCTCACCTCACTGGAGACAGAACGATCATTATTGTTAAAACTTCCTGAGGTGACGGGTTCTCCCGTTGTAGTTTAAACATGCAAGTGGGAATCGATAGAAAACCAGTGATATTCAAGCTTAGTCAGCCAGAAACTGTAACCTAAACAACCATGGGCTTCGCTGTAACAGAGAACATTTTAGTTTTGCAATTTTTCATATTTGAGTGAATCACATTGATTATGTGGACGAATACACTGGCATTTTTTATTCGAAACGAGACTGTGTATCATACGATACGGAGTAAACCAGGAAACTTCACTGAATGACGACTCAATAAAGGAAAATTCCGAGAGTCCTCGATTTTCTCTACATAATCTTAGCCCCTCTGAGCTATCTCATAAGCAGTTTCAGTGCTCTCTCAGCTCACGGCCGCCCTATGATATCTTAGGACGACCTACTGCTATCGATCACTGAATCACCGTAATGATTTCTACTCGCACTCATCCGTACATGGACCCCGTCTCTGGAATAATTTACCCACACATTTAAGGACAGCACCGAGTTTGTATTTCTTTAAACTCAGCCTTAAAGAACACTTTAACATGGACTCTTAAATTCCTCTTGACTTCCTACCTCCCCCTTAGATTAATCGCTTTTTTAAATTTTGAATTGTTTGAAATATTTCATTTTCCGCTGGTTTTAAATATTATATACATTTGGATAAGACCTGACTTTATAAGTGATTTAAAAAATTGTTTTACCTTATTTTTACCGCAAAGCATGTATAGCCATTACGCTAAGGTTAGCTGTAAGACATTGCTTCAACGCAATAAGCTCGCAGATTTGTTTCAACAAAGAAAGTGTTTTTTAAGCTATTGCATAGCTTTTATCGCGGGCCTGCCAGCGCGGCGACCGAATGAAGAAATTTCTTAACGAAAATTAATGATTTTAAACTGATAATTACGTCTAAACGAGTACTGCTTACGATTCGAAAAAAATATATGTTAAACAAGAACATTTTCCTAATATTCTTAGCTTTGAATATTTTAGATTTTGTTTCTATTACATAGTGTAATTAATTTGTGAAATTAGGTCTAACCGAATACAAAATCGACTACTACGCAAATACTATCTGGCGTATTATTATGAAACCTGCACCATTTTAAAGATAATTTAATTATCTATCTTTTTATCTACGATTTTATTTTGAATAATCCGTTTTTTTTGCGTTATCGAATAAAAAATCGTGCGCGGCGCTCTATCGGAAGACGTTTAAATTATTCCGAAGCCGCAGATGATTCGGAATAATTTCAACGTTTTCCGATAGAGTGCAGTTATCTGATATCAGAAAAAATAAAATAAATAAATAATTATAATTGCATAAGTTGTTAAAAATGCTATGCAATAGCTTTACCGCGGCAGTCCCCGAGTGCCACACTTATTTTTATTTTAAATATTGTTATTATTAAAATATTAATACATAATTATTATATATTTATATAGCAATACCCCTATATAAATATTATAGAGCTAATATTGCTATATAAATATATTATTTATATATTTATATAGCAATATTTTATATTTAGGTAGCAATACCCCTTGCACAGCTAGACACATTCTAGCTGGCTGCAAGGTGGCCTAAGATCAAGGACGGTACACTTACCGCCATGACAAGTTCTCGCTGTCATTCGCGAGGTAATTAGTCTCTCAGTGGCTCGTGCCAACAAGGGTTTGACAGTATCCTCCAAACCCCCAATACAGTTTGTGCGGGATGGCTCTAAAGGCAAAAAACATTTAACTACAAAACCTTTCTCAATAATCGAGAAAGCTACAGATTGGATTCTGGAGGTTGATTCGGTCTCTAAGCAGTATAAATTCCCTGAAAGTCTCAGATGCACAGCCCTCCGTCCAGATATAACTCTTTACTCTCTATCTCGGAAGGTGGCTCTTATTGTAGAATTAACTGTTCCATGGGAATCAAATATCCCAAAAGACCACGAGTACAAATTAAATAAATACCATGATCTTGCAAATGCCGTAACCCGGAACGGCTTCACTGTTCACCTTCACGCGGTGGAAGTTGGCGCTCGTGGCCTGCCAGCTAAATCTCTATTTCACCTCTTTAAAGATCTTGGCCTTTCCAGAAAAATAATCAACTCTTTCTTAGAAAAAATATCTAAAACTGCGATTTGCCCATCTCAAATTCTATGGCTTCGAAGGGGGAGTGAATGGGTGGTAAGGTGAACGCTCACATGTGGCAAGACAGCTGTCCTAAACCCACCAGAGCCGGTTCGTAAGTCCGGAATCCACTGCTCACCCCCCAGAAGTGTAAAAAAAATTAGTATTATGATGGGCCCGACTCCGGTCGGTGAATTCCATGGCAGCTCCGTTTGTATTTATTTATATTATAGACAATTATTTTCAGTAATGATTTCACAGCCTCAATTCTCGATAAAACACGTTACCAAATAAATACGATATCTTTCCTCGATTTATCGACGGAAATTGCAAACACGACTGAAAAGAATCGAGCAATTTCCTACTCTGCACTTTGGCTGGCGCCGATGTGACAAAAGCTCTACTGAAGTGCGGAACGTTTTCAATGCTCCAGGGGAGATTTATGGGCACGAATCTTTCCTGATTTACTGCACTTCGAAGAGGTTTTTTCACTTACTCGACAACACGCTAAGAAAATGGTCGCACTGATAAGCCAATCGGCACTAATGATTTTCTCTCGATCTTGTCGAAGAAATCCTCCTATATCGGTAGGAATAAAACCCGTTCTTAGTTAGAGTAACTGAATACCAATTTATTAAAGTTATACTCATTGCTCACTAAATACTTGAAAATTATATTGAAAAGTCCACGAAAGTACTAGAATCGGTTATGTAGAGTATTAGATTACTCAATACAGTACTACTTTTTAGCAGATAAGATTTTAGTTAGAAAAGCAACGTGTAGATGGCGCTCACCAAAATATTCATTAATTTTCTCTTAAGTTCAGTAGCCCAATCGATGAATTTTAAACACGCAGATAAAATAATGATATTATAACAAACAAATGTTTAAATCAGTGTTGTTATTATTATTTTAATATGATTTACATAAACATGTATTTTTTTTATTTTGGTATACAGGTTTCATTACGTGATAATTACGCGCTTTAAAATTTAAATAGACTAAAAGATTGTAATCTCTCCGTATTATTTCTTTTATGTAATCAGCCAATATATAAATGCGATAGATACCACTAATAATTGAATGTTATTATTGTTATTTTTTGTTAAACAGTGGGCTTTTCTAGTCAAACAGTCATATATAAAATATAATTCTTTATTAAATGTTATTGTACATACTGGATATTGATATCAGCGCCACCTGCATTTCGCCGATGCAGACAGGTTGCCAAAACGTACTATAGTATTGAGAAATCTAATACAAGCCATGCAATTACACTATATTACATTTAAGTCGTGTCCAATTGGCGTCTAAAAACCGCTCTTGGACGTGTCAAAATATTTGTGTTAAATAGTAAGTTTCTTTGCTACTTTAGTCTTTACTTAACATACATATAATGTCAAGAATTTAGCTATTAAATTTAAAAAAAAATGTAGTATCTAAGAAACTTTAGAACCTACTAAATTTATTTCTCGTAAAATCATATTACCAAACAAATTAAAGGCTTATTAATTATAATAGTTAATAATTCTAATGGCTAACTTCTAAAATTTTAAAGTAAAGGCAAAAAAAATCTGAATGTTAGCATTGAATTTTGGCGAAGTCTGTCAAACAGTTTGTCTACAGCTACAGCTATAATAAATAGTGGTTAGATTAGTCGACCTTAAGTATTCTCTGCAATTTACCCCAAATAGCTTACCGAAAACAACTTTCAGAGCGCACGGTGTGTTTATATAATTTTATGTTTTAATCCTTTTTTAAATATTTTAATACGAGACTTAATTTTCCTTCAATGATTCCATCTTGCCATACTTAGTTGTGTTTAATTCTTATGTGGGCAAAGCAAGCATATGTACGGTCGGTTACATTCTCGAGTACACATATCTATTGAGCAAACATCTCGAGATAAAAGCTCTCCGCTTCCGCGTACTCGACGACAAAAAGAGGAAAAATATTCTCTCCGACAATATTTTATGAAAGCCCCCACGCGACGTCCAACGACATAATGGTTTACTTGGCTCTAAGATGTAATGTTTCATATAATAGCTATTATAAGTAATCACTATTATTATCTACATACATAAAATTATTTATAGCTGTTATCATCCACGGTTTACTAATCTGGTTAACCAGATTTTGGCGATTCCTTGTGGTGCGTTTAATGTGGGACTGGATCAGAATGGCCCATATTCCGTTTCTCGCAGGCTAAAACTAAGCTGGTGCTAAAAATGAAGAACCTAAGCACCTTCCTTATTTAGTTGGTATTCTGTTTTATAAAAATTAAGAACCGGTCTTATATCTTAAAATTTCCGTTTTGTCTATGGCCGTTCTAAAGCGGGGTCTTAATTTTGACAGCTAGCTGCCCGGTCAGTCGCCCGATCGCTCGCCGCCGCGCCGTTTCGGGTTTGTGTGTCGATTCGCGTTTTCGTTTGTTTTGAAATAAAATGAAACAATAATAAGGAGAATGTGCCTTAACAAGAATATACAGAGCGATTTATCATAACCTACAAAAAAATACACAGGAATTTCAGGGCAAGATATACATAAATATGAATAAACGATTACTTACGATAATCTGCGCTCCTCATCTCTTCTTCGATTTAAAAACCAATGCTGAGCAAACATCTTTGAAACTTGCAACACCTAAAGTCTTCGGAATCATAAGCAATAACAAGTTACACGACTATCAGAAGAAGACTGATCGATTTCAGACCGTTCTTAGATAAGACCCCGAACAAGAGCCATCCGCCATGACAGTTGTAGAAACGGAATACCAAAAAGGGTCTCGACGGTGCTTACCGTCAATTTAAGCACCTGATGATCACTACATAAGCACGCACCAGTTAGGACTCATAAAAGAGAATACCAGAACGTCACTTCAAAATTAAGCATCATTTTAGCGCTCTTTTAGACCCCAATTTAGGCACCTGCGAGAAACGGAATACGGGCCAATGAATAAAAAACAATGTGCCTGTCAGCTCCGACGCGGGACTGGAGTTTACTGTTTAAGGGCGATTCTCATTGAATATACAATAGGCAAAGGAGGTAAATAAACGGATCTCTTATAATACTGTAAACATTGAAATACTTTTATTCATATACAATTGCTTGCTTGATTGATTGAATGAATAATTGATTGATTGATTTTGGTCGCCGGTTCTGAATTATTCCTAAATTTGAGTAATTGTCCAAAAATAGCCTTAAGAGGAAAGTTTTTAGAAAAACTTTTCTACAATCAAGAACTATAGCTTCCTTATAAAGTTCATTAGTGGGATGGCGATACGGTCTACGTAGAAGAATTTTTAATATACATTTCTGCGCAACTTGCAATGCCTCTAGCAGGGTTTTACCACATCCACCCCATCCAATTATGCCGTAAGTAATAAGCGATACACATAAAGCATTATAAACAGTTTTTAGTGTTTTGGAATCCAGAATATTCCTCAGTTCTTTGAAAACATATCCAAGGATTCGCACCTTCGTAGCCAAATTATGTATATGAGAGTCCCAACGGAGAAAGCAATCTAGAGTGATGCCTAGATATTTCAAAGATATTTATCTTTGTAGAGGCTGACAGTTACAAGACTCTACGCTATCGCATTCGTGTACTACAATAGTCGTATTAGTAGTGTGTTGACCTCTGGTGGTTATACTAAATGGCATGTATTTGGTTTTGCCAACAGTGTGAACATAAAGTTTCCTAGCCAATTTTTAACAATTTCCATGCCCTCGTTTGCTTTCTAAAATGTGTAATCCCACAGTTTGAACCCTTGAATAGTATAACAGTGTCATTGGCATATGTGATGATTTTACCTACTGGTAACTGACATAGGTCATTTATGTAGACGAGGAATAAAATGGGTCTCAAGACGCTACCCTGTGGCACACCATACGTGAGATGCTGGCTTTTACTCTGGAGGCCCTGGATGGTGACACTTTGTACCCTGTTGGATAGGTAACTATCAAACCATTTAAGACTTGTATAGTTAATTCCAACACTGTATGTTACATTTTGAACAAGGACACACGAAGATCTATCCTGACTGTAGAAAGCAAACATTGATAAGAAACTATGTCCAGTAATGTTTATTTATAGTGTAGTGTGTTAATAAATATATGATTTGAATAAAATAATTTCTAATATACCAAAGAAACATACATTTAAAAATATTTCTATAGTATTCCTGTACAAGACCTCACGTTCAAGTTTGACCTGAAGTCGGCATGGGTTGCCGTTATCCTATTGCTATAATATTTTTTATTTGTGTTGCTGAGGTAAAATAGAAAAAAAATATAAAGGGTATGCGTATCCGATTTTGCAAAAAAAAAATATCCATACAAGCTTAGAACACCCTTATGAATGTTTGTTTAGGTAAAATCTTGCAAGCTGAATTAGAACCACTTCCTCTTATCCTATGAAGTTAAAATTTTACACGTTGATTCAGTTCCGATGACAATGCTTTTTGTGGTGAACATGACCTGATTTTAAAACCAGGATCTGCTTCCGACGAGGCTACTCTTCCGCAGTCACCAGCACAGACACACAATTTTGTATACGTATTTAATTATGACAGCCTGTTCTAAATTTCACCATGACATAGCTGCTGCACTCAGGGTTGGCTCCCGACGAGAGGACTCCTTAACGGTCATCAGCATAGAAACGAAATTTTGTATACGCATTCAATGATAGTGCCTTCTAAGTTTCACCCCGACAGGGCTGCTGCACCCAGGGTAGGATTCCAACGAGGTGACTCCTCAACGGTCAACATCACAGAAACGAAATATTGTTTACGAATTCAATTTGTATAGATCCTTTTAAAATCTATCGCGACAGGGCTCCTACACCTAGGGTTGGCTCCTGACGAGCTCCTCAGGACACCTCAACGGTCAACAGCACAGAAACATTTTTTTGTATACGCGTCCAATTATGATAGCCCGTACTAAGTTTCGCTGCGAGAGGGCTGCTGCAACCAGGGTTGGCTTCGTACAAGGGGACGCCTCAACGGTCAACAGGACAGAAACGATTTTTTGTATACCCATTAAATTAAGATTCATTCATGGCTTCTGCACCCAAGGTTGGCTCGGGACAGAGCATTTTAATAAAAGCTTGTTTTTATAAATTTGTTTTTACTAATTACTTATTTTACTTCCAATGAGTAAGTATCTCATTCTCACTTTTAATTAAACGCCCCTCTAAGTACGAATACCTTTATAATTACATGACGAAATTCGGGGTAGATCGCAGCTGCAACCCGGCAATCTACGAAATTGTTTGTAGTTAACAGAATTGCCGGCAGAGCGGCTTCCACCAGACAAGCGACACGAGCTGTAAGTGGTCACATCGTAATTACAATGTAGTGTAAATCTGCGACAATCTGTCATGCGAAGCACGTCTTGTGTTTTAATGTAACATATATTTAGCCGCGTCGTAAATCCCTAAAACGCCATAATTAGTGGCGAGGGATTGTAAACCCGAGCTGTGGTTTGTTGGGATATTTAAATACGTATGAGAAGAGGGATGGATAGAATATGAAGGGTCACGATAAATAACGATCAACATCAAGTTTTGAAATTTTGGTAATTCCATTATTAAAATTTACTAACTTAAAAAATCACATCATATTTAGCTTTAAGGTTTGAGTGAGAAAAACATTAATTGTATTCGTATACAAAATATATTTGATTTTCTTAAAAATATATATATTTTACTTATATAATAAGTTAATAGTATTAACACATTAAAAAAAACAAGCTTTAACCCTTCAGGCCTCGGCCCCTCAGCCGATTGACAAGTTGATGTCCCAAAAAAAATTAGTAAAAATTAGTAAAAAAATTGAATTATGACACTGTATTACCAAAACATTAATTACTACCAAACCACTATAAGTACCCATAATTAAAATAAAATATATTAACATAATAAAATATAATAAAATAAAACAAATAAAATTAAAATAAAATTAAAACGGGGCCGTCACGCTGAATCGTGTTTTGGCCGATATCGGCCAATCGGGGCTCGAGGGGTTAATTAAAACGCTCTGTCCCGAGCCAATCCTAGGTGCAACAGCCATGTCATAGTGGACCTTAGAACGGGCTATAATAATTTGAATGTGTACACAAAATGTCGTTTCTGTGCTGTTCAGGAGCTTATGGGCCGCTACTGCAGTTTGGCCACTAAGACCCATGTGTATAGGGTCGGTCAAACGCACGGGTCACCACCCATCCGGCGGCGTCTACTCAGAAGCGCGAGCCCGGGTAGGACTCTGGCCTGAAATCGATTGTGCTTTCCGACTGACATCCGGGGGAGTCTGAAGGAGTCTTTTAGAGCGGGGGTAGTTGTTAAACTTACGGCAACTGCTCTTGAAACGACCATTCGGCTACCCAATACCGGGAGGAGAGCCGGGCAAAGGGGCCGTGGTCCGCGATAGATTCGGTAGATAGAAAAACCCCAAACATATTCTTCCGATGACCTTTACCGAGAGTATAGAGTGTTGAGTGTGAGAAAAATGTATGTGCTGTTAACTCTCACTAAATTCCAGAGCGAGTTAGTAGAACAGAAAAAAGCCAGCAATCTCGTGTAACAAGAAGATCGGCACAAACAAATTTTGCAATACCACTCAGGAGATTCGCTTTTGGCCAATCCAGTTTCTCTTATCTTGCCCCCAAATTTTATAATTGCCTACCACCAAACATTAAAAACATTCAAATTTCATATAAAAGTGCCTACCTCTTAAATTGTACAAATGCAGATATTGAACACCTTATTAAATAATTGAATCTTTATATTAAAAACATAATAGTATATGTAGTAATATAAATTGATTATTTCTAAACGTAACATTATTTTAATTATTATTTTAATTTTTGTGAATTTATTTTGTATAATATTAATGCATATTAATACTTATTATTACATATATAAATATATATAAATTTTTATCATGTTTTAAAATGTAATGTGTTAATGGTGAGTCCTCGCTGTATATCGCAGGCTATTTTTTTAATAAATAACTACATACTTCATAGTTACCTACCTAATCATACCACTTTAATTGCTTGCCCTGGAACGGGTATATCCCAGTTGGGCAGCACTAGCCAGTGAATGAAAGAGGAAAGTTTTTGCCATTTGTTTTAATATTATAATTGTTGTAAATGGTTAATTTGATCATTACGGCAATATTTAACAGTCAACCCTACTATTAATTGTTTACGTGTTCATTTCTTTATTTATTTATTTTATATATTAATTTATTCAATTATTTATTCACATTTTTTTATTTAGGTGTACCTATACATATTTTTTTGTTCACTTCTTTATTTATTTGTTTATTGACTCATTTATTTAATTACTTTATTTCAATTGTTATTTAGGATTTTTAAAGAAGTATACGATTTTCCATTGAATATTAAATCTGGAGTGTATAAGTACTAACTAACTCACGTATATACGCTTAGCTTTCATGTTCATTACTATATATATAATTTATTTATTCAAAGAAATAAAAACTAAGTTTTAAAAGAATCTATTTATGATAAATACGAAGTAGAGAGGAGTTTCCTTTTATCTCACAAAGGGATATACAAAAGATGTCTCTCTCAGTGGGTAAGAAAGTATGTAAGAAGCGAAATAACCCTCCCCTCTGGCCAATACCTCTCTAATACCCAATATAATGGCTAACACCCCACTACCCAATAACCCTCCCCACTCAAATTGTTATGTGGCTTTGAAGCTTCCAAATCTGTCCACTTTGCCTATTTCCATTCCCTATTAAGTTATGGCCTCATGTTCTGGGGAATGGCGGCAAATGTTATAAGGATCTTTCGCCTACAAAAACGAGCGATTATAAATCTGTTCTCAATATCTTCGCTAACATCTTGCAAGCAGTACTTCATTGAATCTGGTATCATGACTGTACGCCGCGTATATATATACCGAAACATCATGTATACGAGAAAAAATATCGAGACTACCTCAACTAACTCAAATATTCATTCGCATAATACGTGAAATAAAGAGGACTTGCGTCATTTTAAGGTGCGTCTGAGTAAGGTTCAGAATAGCTTTCTCTGCCAATCTTACTTATTCTACAACAAACTTCCATTACACATCAGGGGCCTTGGGGAGGTTCACTTTAAGAAAAAGGTACAGGGTATTTAGACTAAAAACCCCATTTATAGCATTGAGTATTTCGACAATATCAATTTTTTGCAGCTCTATTGACCTACTTGACTATTATTATTCCTTATTCTTTCTATTATTGACTATTTTACAATTGCGTTTTTTTTTCGTCTTCTAACTATTTATTGACTATAATTATTATTACTGATTTCTTTGTATTTGTGTTTTTTCTTTAAAATATCATCCCGTATGATAATTTGGGAAATTATCCAATATTTGTTTGATTATTTAGTACTTAGGTAGAAAATTTTACGAAATTACTTAAGAATTTTGATTGAAAATATTGGAAAATGTTGTTTCCTCTACATATATAACCTAGAAAATCTGCCCTTGGATGTTCAACGTATTGCAAGGTATGAAACCTTGCAATACCGACGTTCATATCTTATACCTTAATAGGTATTTATTTAAATATTATACTTGTTATTTTTATTACTTTTGACATAACCAAGTGTAGGAACTCCTATCAACTGGTTTAAAATAAAATAAAATAAAATAAAAACTGACAATAATATTTGTACGATGGGCCGGTACATTAAACAATAGATGCGATTCCCTACTGTCATTGCATGTCATTCATCGGTGTGAGCTTATATGAAAAGCTCTATTTTGTATTGAAATTTTATCCAATATTCATCACAACAATATATGTTATTGTTTACTCGCCGATTCAATTGCATACGTTTTCACGCGTGCAGTTCCACTGTTGTTCCAGTTTCTCTAATAAATTTTATTAGAGAAATTCTTCCCCTCTCGAAAAAAATCGGGTGTGTAACATTATGACTTTCCTGGCAAGTAGCCAAGAACTGATTTTATCTGAATATTAATTTCGTAAATAACATTGATCTCGGCCGGAGGACGGACCCGTTTGAATTCCGTTCGTTTATTCCTTTGCTAAGGATGGCGTTGGGCCAAGTGAAAATAAATTGTATCAATATTTGATGAAATTGTATTGCAGAATTTAAATATTATTACTGTAGCTTGTATATGACATTTTACTATGTGAATTTGGCCCAAACAGGCAGTTGTGCACCAAAGAACAGTTGTCTATGTCTTTTTGTCAAAACTTTCAAGATTGATAAACGACTAGTGCGCGCCTGGTGGACCGATTTCAACCACGATCTTTTCGACTCTTGCCATGATCAATACCTGCATACCAAATGTCAGCTCGATCAAATGAAGCGTTTGGGCGCTATCTTGATGGAACAATGGTCTTAATCGTCTCAGGGGCTCAAAATATGTATATATGTATATATTGGTATTCATCTCGATTTTTTTTTGCGCTTTCACAATGATTTCCCTTCTTGTCCGTTAGTAGGCCTTAAAAGTAATAACTAAAGGGCAAACAATATATTTCGTCACTTGATTAGTTCACTGGTGTTGACATATTGTAAATAGCAAGACCATAAATAAATAAATAATAAACTCAAATGAAATGGAAAGTGTTTTGTCGACAAATAATAGCAGGCGAAGGTGGGGACTATTTATTTATTTTTATATATTTTTTTATTTTATTTATAACGTACAAAAATATAGAAGGACATGCATACTGTTGCACACGATGAATCATTAAAAACAAACATTAATATAGCGAAAAATATAGCTCTATGCATATATGTAAATATGCTAGCAGATCCGAAATGAGGCAAAATCGCACAACCAACTAGACTTAGAAGGTCTGTCTCTGGCTAGGCTGTGTTATACCAACTGTATGTTTTTTGACTCGCAAACTCAGGCATTTGATTTAAATTTTCAAAGATTTTCAAATCTAAATATTAAATTTTAAATTAAAAGTAAAATAAAAGTAGAAAAATATTATGTATGTAATAGTTCAGTTTAATAGTAATAGTTCAGTTTATTTTCAAAAATCTTTACAGATTGTAGAAACATATATACTAAAATATCCGAATTAAATAAAATTAGAGAGAAATAACTTAAATTAAAAGAATAAGAAATAAAATTAGTGTAATTTAAACGATTAAAATTTAAATTAAAATATCATTTAAAAATATCAAATCACAATAATAATAATATTTAGTCGCATTCACTTAAAACAAAGAAAATTTAAAAAATATAAAATTTAGAAAAGGAATTACAATTTATAATCATTTCATTTAAAATCGTTACATTGCATATTTCAAGTCTCAAGTTTAGTTTATCGTCTTCAAAACTTATAAATAGTTATTTATACATATTTAATTTTCGATTTTACACAATACTTTCGTTAGCCGTTCGTGGTGAATTGTACGTATTCTTCATAGGTGTAAAAAATATTTTCTAAAAGAAACTTTTTTAAGGACTTTTTAAATATATTGTTATTTTTAATATCTTTAATATATGGAGGTAACATATTAAAAAAAAGGGACCGGAGTATTCCTTGAATTGTCTCGCTATTTTTAAATTTGCTTTAGGTAACATGTATTTTGATTTGTTTCTGGTGTTTATGTCATGAATATCGGAAAATTTTTTTTGAAGGTCTCTTTTCTTGTAGAAATCCGTTAGTAAATTTAAAAGGTACAATGAAATGAACGTTACAATTTTCAGTCGTTTAAAATGACTTCTGTAGGATTCGTCCCATTTCAAATTTGCTATAATGCGTATTGCTCTTTTTTGCAGTTTAAATAGAGGTTCTCTGTGGCACGCGTAACAATTACCCCAAGTACTAATAGCGTAACTTAACCCCTCACGTTGCGAGGTAAAAACTCACCGCGCCCAAAAACATCACTTTTGCGCGCGACATATTCGCGCGAAAATCGACGCGAGTCAACGGCCTTGAGAAAAACGATCATAACTTTTAAACCACTAAACGGATTTAATAAAGATAAAGAGAAAAATGATCGCATTGAAATTTGACATATAAAACATTATAACCTTATCTCGTAAAACAATTAAGATAATAATGAATAAATATTACAAAATTGGCAAACTGAAAAAAACTCGCCTATAAAATCATTTCGATTTTTTTGTAAATACAGTTTTTGTAAATATCAAAAATTGTAAATACAGTTATGTTCTTTATTAAATGCTTTACCAAAACGATATTTTTTTTTTACTTATTTGCATACAAAAATACGGAAAAAATATTTATTTATTCAGCCAAGAAAAATTTTATTTATTCTCGTAAAAAAAAATTTTTTTAATTTTTAATTTGTGACTACTTATGGTATTTTTTATATGAAATTCTTTCAAAATAACTTTATTACTACATCACTTCTTCTTAGAAATCACACCAGAACTTTGACCTTTGTCTGATATTATAGAAAAATCTAAAGTTTTGAGAGTTTCCGCGTTCGAACCTAATAATAAACTTTGAATGCCCATAATATAAAATTCGTTAGATTTTTTCAATTATATTGTCTTATCATAGACTTATTATATGCCTAATAACTAATTACTATACTCCAAAGAGTCACATTTCATCGAAAAACTATGGAAAATCGCACTTTTTTCTCTCATAGTAATTATCAAAACAAGTTTCATTTTCGCGAGCCATATTAGAAAAACAACATATAATGTTCAAAATACGCCTAATTATGTGATAACTTAGGATGTAAATGAAGCAATACCTATTTTATTAGTAAATTAAAGCGACATTACGTCATGTTTCGCGATATATAGGGATATTTCAAAAACATTACAAAATAAAAACGGCCATATTTTCGCGAGCCGTTGTGTTGTTGCCAAAGTGTTTTCTTCGAAAATTCGTGAAAAACAGCAAATGGACTGTCTAAATTGACTAATCCTAATACCTAAACTACTTAAAAAGGGAAATTACTTACTTTTATCCGGTATACACTTCACTTATATTCACAAAACACTTCACAAAACAAACATTTCGCGGAACTACGCGACCGCCGCGCGCTGGCCGATCGGCGACTGTCGTCTGACGTTTATTCTGACTTTTTAATTAGCCGATCGATATTATCGCCGCTGGCCGCGGGATTAAAGATTATTCGGCCATGTATTTCAACCGTCAGAAAGCATAAAGTACGACGATTCGAATCGTAAATTGCATTTTTCGCAGCGGCGAGCGCGATATCCAAAATCGGATGTTTCGGATTTTAGGCGGCCGCCATACATGTCCCCAAATGGATGTTACGTGCTCAGCGGGAATACATTCAAAGTAGCTAAAATACACATTTCTAGTCTGGACTTCATTTAGCGTTTTCCTTATGATTCGTAATGCATTAGCATGCCCGACTTAATCTGTCCTCGAGGTTCTCACAGTGTAAATTCCATTTTAGATTTTCATCGATATTAACACCTAAGAATCTAACACTTGCTGTTTGAGGGACTGTATAATTATTAATTGATAAATGTATTGGTTTGTCATGGTTTCTGTTTTTGGAATTTGAAAAATAAAGAAAGTTGCTTTTTGAAGCATTTAAAGCGAGGTTATGCAATTGAGGACAAAAAGAAAATTACATTACATTCAATAAACTTAAGGGGAAAAATAAGTAACAATATGTACAATTATATAAATATTAACACTACATTGTAATATATTAGTATGGGAAAATAATATGAAATATTAAAATTTTTACAAACACATATTGTTTAAATATTCACCCTACAGTAGTAATTAAATCTAACTATATCGTAGCTAACTATAACATAGATCTGACTATGGAACCAATAGGTTATGAAATGTAAACTCTCAAAAACCAAAGGCGTACTCTCACAACTTACTTTTTGACATAACGCTCCTTTTGCATCCAACGTTGGAAGTCTGTACTAATTATACCTGTACTAATTACAACTAACTGTTAAGTATTTCCTATAACTCTAACATAAGGTGAACTTTATAAATCCGTTTTTCTATCGCCATCAATTCTATAGACAGAGTATTTTATGTATTTGATTAAATCCATTTTAGAGTATTTGATTCGATCCACTACTGCCATTGCACCCTCGTTACTTAAACGGAGATTAGATAAACTGCCGCGTGGCTCTAGATGGCCGTATTCGATCACTGTCCAAAACCGTTCCTTTTCCGTGCGATATTTTGGTTATTGTCAGGAAGAGATTGATGAGTTGGCAAAACACAAAATTTATTACATGTTCAGTCCAACTCAAATAACAAAAGCCAACAATCAGAGGGGGGTAGAATTTGGAGTTCATTATTGCAAAATGACTACTGGAATAAGCGTATTATGGCCTAAGTCCGACGAAGTTCAAGTCATCAATCATGATGTATATAATATGGGGAAGAAACATAGCCTGCTATCGCTGCAGTAAATACAAGCCGTGCCATTATTATTTATATATCATGGCAATTTTCAGGGTTTGCAATAAGCGTAACACGAAAAGTAGGTAATATCTACATTTTAACAAGGAAAAAATATGTTAATAGTAAAAACACGTTTTTAAAAACATGTTTGTATTAAAATTCTCTGTTCCGAGCCAACCCTGAGTGCAGCAGTATGTCATAGTGTAACTTAAAACAGGCTATCATATGTAATTGAATGCTTTTTTAAAAAACAAAATTTTTGTTTGTGTTGTGGAGTCCCCTCGTTGGCAGCTAACCCTGGGTGTGGTAGCCCTATCGCAGTGACACTTAGAATGAGCTATCATAATTGAATACGTATTCAAAATTTTGTTTCTGTGCTGTTGACCGCTGAGGAATCTCCTTGTCGGGACCGTTGTCAGCACCCTGGGTGCAGCGCAGCATACATAGCATGGTGACATTTAGACCGGGCTACAATAATTGAATGCGTATACAAAATTGTATATCTTTGCTGTAGACCTTGGAAGAGTAGCTTCGCCGGTAGCCGATTCTGGGTGTAGAATCAGGTCATACTCACCATAAAAACGCATTGTCATCGGAACTGACCCAACATATAAAATTTCGACTTCATAGGATAAGACAAAGTGGTTCTAATTAGGATAAGAGGATGTGGTCAGCTTGCAAGATTTGACATAAACAAACGAAACAAACAAACAAACAGACATTGCAAGGTAAATAAAATTTTGTAATAAATAAACACACAGCAAGTTGTGTCATGCTTACCTATATGTGATGCTCGGTCCCATGCCGTCAGCTAAGCGAAGTAATAGCTTTTTCCAGGGCAATTTTTAAAACACAGTAAAAAGAAAGCCAAACATTAAACATGTTTACGATAAGAAAAACATATTTAAAAAAGAGAATAAAAAAATGTTAAGTAGACTATTAAAAACGATATTGGCATATAAAACGAAAAAATATAAATATTTAATCAAAAACACAATTAATATAAAAAATATAATAATAGAAAATAAAATACACTTCAATTATGCTTATAATATAATATAATGCTTATAATATAAATAATCATAACATCAAATATAAATAAAAGTTTTGAAGTGTGTTAAAACAAAAAATTGAAGATAATATTAACAGTGATAAGGTAACAAGAGTAAAATGATGTAGAAAAATAATAGTTTCACATGTGGAATAATAATTGATTGGTGTAAAATTATTAGATTTCTATATCATTTTCAAATACTAACGGAAACGTGGTATATTATTAAAAAACGAAAATTTTAATATTATTATAAAATGCTAGCTGCGCCCCACGGTTCCACCCGCGTGGTGATGGAAAATTATGATAATGATGATAGAAAACTATATATCTTTATAGATTATAGCCTATGTGTTATTCTGATGTATAAGCTATATTATTGTAATGTTTCATCAAAATCCATTTAGTAGTTTTTGCGTGAAAGAGTAACAAACATCCATACAAATTTTCTTACAAACTTCCGCGTTTATATATTAGTAGGATAGAATGAAAGTGTTTTTAATTTTTAACGTAATAGTCACAGAAAAAATATAAATAATAATAGTCACAAAGAGGAAGTTAAGAAGAGATTCATATATACGTTTATAAAAAAATCCCTATTATAAACCCCCTGTTATACTCCCTATATAATTACTATTATATCACATACTATATGTTTCTAAATATAAAAAAGATTAAAACGGATTTACCGCTTGAATTTTGCCGAGCGAAGCACATGACTTTTTGGCGATGTCTCAATTGACATTGTTCATGGTGGTTTAAAGAGCTGCCAGTCGTCATCAGTTATTGCGTCCCTTAATTATCTTTACTATCTACGTTCAGTGCAAACGATTATCAAGCACCCAATCTCTGCGATGCTGAGCATTTTCCGCAGGAGATGGAACATGACAATGATGTCATTAGAAACAATGCTTATTAAAAATTTCAGTTGGGTAGGCACGCCAGGGTAAGGAAGGAGGGATAGGGGCTGGTGGAGGGGCTTTTCTACTTGCAGAGAAAGTCTTCGGTTCAAACAATCGATTTTTTTATTTTATTTTTACATTTCATTTTATATATTATATATTTTAAATTTTTTAACATATTTAATTTATTGACAATTAATTATTTAATTACGTAATATGATTTAGGAAACTTGATTTAATGTTTTTTTTTCTCTAACATATATTTAAAATATATAATAGAAGAATATGTAGGAGTAGAAGCTTGAACTTAAACCAAGACTCTGTGCGAAAGGTTAGAAGCTTTCGAAATGTGGATTTACAAGATTTACAGGACAATAAAGAGAAGGAAATTACAATACATGGGCCACATAATGCGTAGTAACAAATACCGCCTTCTCCAATTAATCCTGCAATGAAAAATAAAAGGCCGCCGAAGACCTGGCCGAAGAAGAACCCACTGGCTATAAAACCTCATTGAATGGTTTAACTCAAGCACCACCGAGTTGTTCCGCGCCGCAACATCACGGGCCCAAGTGGCCATAATGACTGCAGACATCCGAAAAGACGAATCATTTTTATAATTTTCTGCTAATAACATTATTGGAAGATGTTGTTGCTGCTTACTATAAATCTGCCATTTGTAAATTGTTTTTAACAAAGTATATATTTTTAGGAATAGGTATTTGATTTATGACTAGGTGCTTTTAGCATCAATCACGAAACGTCAACCCTCCGCCAGTTTGAGTATTACAGAAGATCACCCTCCTTTGGTCCGCCTCCGCATGCTTTTGTCTATCTACCTGCACTTTAGTGTGTGTCATTCGCACCGTGCTAAATCCGGCTTTGCAGCGGTTTCCCAATGTTCGACCAGACTTAGGGCCGGATTTTTTTTTCGGGACTCGTGACAAAATAAAATATTACAAAACATGCCCTGTCTATTATACATTACAGTGCGAATTAATTGGAACAAAAAGTTTTTTCTTCGAAAACTGCTTTATTAGATAAACATACAAAAAAAGTACTGCTAATTGTATGTTGTATGGTGGTACTGGTAGTTAGAGTTTTAACACACTTGTATATTCAAAACAATACTGTTAAAAAAAAAGTTAAAACAGTACTGATAGTTATAGTTATAATATGTTTATACCCAATAAAACACTTTTCGAGAAAAATACTCTTTGTTCCAATTAATTCGCACGGTACTGTATATCGATATACAGGAAGTTTTTAATTATTGACATTCTTGAAGTAGGTGAATCAGTGCGAGCAAATAAGCTACTTTTGATGTTAAATTTTGGTACAACGAAAAAAATCCAATTTGTTTTTGTGAATTTTTAAAACCTAATGATAAATAAAATTTCGACAAACATTAAGGGCGCCGCGCCATCTAGCTATAGGTAAAATATGGCGATATTTTACCTACCGCTAGATGGCGCAACGCTCTCAATTCTCTTTATACTATTTATCAAAACATTACATTTTTCCTTATTACTGTGAGTACATTTCATTATTACATGATATTACATCATTTCATTATTAAATCGAAAGAACGAAACCAGTTATTATGAAAACGATATAATGCTAATTTAACCATCTTCCAAGGATCGTAGCGTCATGAAAATTGGCAGCTGTATGTAGTTCTGATGAAAATACAATAATATGGTACAGTCGAACTGATCTGATGATGGAGTCGGAAGATATGAACTGGAACTTCATGATGGAACATCGTATCATAGCTGTGTTTGGACTTGTTAGAAAAGTCTTGGAATAAACTTTGACCACGATTAGGTTTCAAGGTCTGATGATGAAGCCGGAAGATAGGCTTTGGCATTCTATGATGGAATAACGTATCATAGCCGTGTTTGTACTTGTTAGAAAGGTCTTGTAATGATCTTTGACCACGATTAAGTTTAATTTTTTGGTTTTTACGTGCATTTATAAAAGCGTGTTTTTAGTGTTTTTTTTAAAACTATTAATTTATTATATAATTGGTCGCGATTATATGCAATCGTTTAATATATCAAAGCCTGCGTCTCTATAACAAGATTATAGGACAGGTCAAAAACCTTGAAAATAACTAATAAAAAAAAAAAACTATGGTCTGTTGAGTAATCCAATGTAATGTCGAATCCATTTGCCATACCGGCTAATAATTTGTAAAAAATTATTATTATAAAAGTTGACTATTTTATTCTTTATTAATGTATATGTCGACCTTAACACTTTAATTCATTAAAAGTAGGCAAAATGGTGGATTTGATATTTCATTCATTATCTTTTTAATATCTTCATTGCAATTTTGATAATCGCTCATTTTGTTAATTTTATTTCTCTTTTATTTCATTATTTCGATTTATTTTATTATTTTAAGAATATTTCTATTATAGAACTATTAAAAAATAACTACAGAAACTACAGAAAACAAGTTAAATTTTATTTACAACATTTCTCACTTCATCTTGATGTTTTCAAAGGGGTTGAATATGGAAATAATAATGAAAATGCATGTTTAACTCTTGTTTTCTAATTATTGACGCTTTTTAGAATTTTCCTTAAAAGCCTGTGCATGTATTCCTCCCTCGGGTAATGGTTACTGATAGCTCAATCGCTTTGCCTGCCTTTTGTATTTTTTGCTGGTTTATTCCTTGATTACAGTCCAGGAATATTCTGCTATCATTATCTAAGAGTATCTTTCTTCCATGTACGAAATTTCTGATGGAAGAGGCGAAGATAATTGTACCCAAAAGTATAGTAAACAAAATTGCTAGATATCTGGGTAGTATTCGTATTACTTCTAGTACAAAAGCCGTAAACGGTTTTGCACTTTCTCCAATCTTAGAATATAAAGCTCCCCCTTAAGAATTTCAAATATCAGCATTGACTGTCGCCTGATTCTAAATATTGAGTCATATTTAGCAAGCTCCATACGTCCATATCGCTAAACCATAGGATGACAGACCTTACCGATAAACGATATGCAATGAAATATACCACGCCTTGATACGTCCAAGACACGTGCAGGTCACAAAGCGAAAGGATCCTATTTCAAAAAAACCCAACGGTTGCCATGCTTCCATTATTTTAACGCTTAAGCGTGCTCTTAAGAGCACGATTAATTGCTCTCGGGTAGTGCAAATCGGTAGTGCACTACCCGATTTGCCCCACTACTCCACTTTACCCCCTCCCCCCTCCCCCCGCCGCCGTTTTCATCACCGACAAGATGCACTGATTTTATATCAAGATCTTCAGGCATTGCGGTATTTCAGATTTGGAGATGCGTCGGAATTATCTAAATGCTCCCACACAAGTCGTACCTTTCTGTCGGCCTTTTTGGCGAAGGTAAATCTACCGAGCTGAGTCCTCTGTCCTAGGTGGACGTATGTAATTCTTTACTACTTCGATGGTCCCAATAGAGTCACCGATGTCGACTCAACAACTTTTGTTCTATCTCACTGTCTCGTTGAGGTCGTTCAGTATTTTCTGGAGTTACTCCAGCGTCTCTGCCATAATGACTGTATCAGTATTCTAACGCTACCATCACTATACATATTTGAATGCATAAAGTTAATATTAAAAAAAATAGGAAAGATGAAGACCCAAAAAGAAATTCACTCGCATTTCACCAGATGTAGGCACAATTTAGCATTACCCTGTCAATCTCTGGAATAATTCAAAAGGGATCCAAATTACGTTGGAATGGCGCGTTACAATAAACTGCCTGAGAATATTAAAATTATATGTAGAAACGGAAAAATAGCCCAATTTAAATCGAAATTAAAAGGCTACCTTATTGCGAGACAATTATATAATGTTAACGAATTATAATTAGATGACTGACAATTTCCATCTCGATTTTATTTATTTAACTTGACATTTGTACCATTTTATTGATTATTATATTATTACTATTATTTCTAATTGTCTCCCATAATCAATTATATTTCTTATTTATAGGACCATTTAATTATAATATTATAATTTCATATAATTTCATGACTAACTGTAGTTATAAATATCTAATATAACTCAAGTGTGTGGTGAGTCTCTAATGAAATATTTAGCATACATTTTAAAGTTATTTTAACATTAAGCGGCTATATAAAGTGTCTAAACAACTATGTAAAAGTTTTTGAAGACAATAAATGCGATTTGATTTGATTTTATTTCATCATCTGCAAACCTTCAATACGAAAAATGAATATTTTTTATTTTATTTTTAAATAATACATCGTGTGCGATCCGGAACCGGTAGCGTACAATGTGAAATCACAATCTCCTTTCACAGATTGGTGGGTTTTATCGGCATCACGATCGTCGGCACTTCTGCGCACCTGGGAAAATGTGTCTAGGAATTTAAGGAGTGGGGCGTCGTACATAATAATGCGCACTAAAAGAAGACAACGGCTGCGTAACTTTTGTGATGGTAATTTTATAACTTACACATGTCATGCTTTAACATTAGGCTTTCGAAATCAAACGCACCCCCACCGATATTGCAACCGACTGAAGGTTATCTTATTTTTACTTTACCGGCCTACCAACCGACGAGGAGCTAAAGTATAGTGAACGCGCTAAAAAAAATCGAGGTGAAAACCATTCAGGCCATTGCTCACATAAAACAGAAAGAAAAGAGAAAGGCAGAAAGCAAGTAGGGTGAAGTTAAATCATTTATGTATTGAAGTGAAATTTAAAAATTATATATTTTCCGATGTAGGAAACCCTCTAATGTTTCGATATACATAGTTAAATGCTCGAAAATAGCTTGTTATCGTTTAAATAGGAGAGAAAATAAAATAGGTTTACTTTACAATAATTAACTTGAAGTTGATAAAAAAGAGTAAAAGAAACATAGGAGCAGACCTAAATTGCGTTAGTCTAAAAAGATAAAGATAGTATATTATCACTACGCAAAAAATATGTAGACTGATTATCACTACGCACATCTATAATTTAGGTAATCTTATTTATTATTATGTGCTTTTTTAAACGGTGTGTTTTTATCTTAATACAAAACTTAAATCGTTTAAATTCGTAAAAGAGGATCATAACTTTTTTGGTTGATACTTGGAAAATGTAAGCTTATTTCTATTTATCTCTTACTTTTGTGATTTTTTTATGTTTTTGCTGGCATATATTACATTTTCAAATATAAATTGATAAGCAACATTGACAATATTAATTCCTTTAAAAGTTGGCGCAGTGTGTCCCTACAATCTAGTTCTTATATTAACAGAATATCTCTCTTTTTGAATCACAAAGACAGATTCCACGTCAGCAGCCCTTCCCCATAGCAGTATACCATAGGACATAATATTTTGAAATTAGCGCCATAAGGTGTAGAGCTAAGTCTATCAGCTAACTTTCAAATCAAAGCAGTTTATTGTCTTCAAAACTTAGAAATAATTATTTAGACATAATACTTTCGATTGTACACAATATTTTCGATAGCCAGATAAGTTTGAAATAGTTTTGAAAATCGATACTAGAGGTTTTAAGGAGTCTCAGAACAGTATTTTTTTTTGTTGGATTTTAAAACTCATAGTCAATCCGATAATTATTTGCCATGACAATTACAGTAAAATAATAATAATAGTAACAAAGTAGGTATTAAAGAGCTATATTTAGAACAGCATGACGTGAAATATATCAATTGGCTTTTCATGAAATATATGGTCCTACAAATACAAAATACAATCGATTATCGGAGAGAAAATAAAATAGTCGTAATAATATGCATTTCGTCTCTCTATTTCTGGTAGACAGCTTTCAATTTTTTAATCATTTAAATTTTCGACAGCTTCGTCCTATTATCAATCGTTTTCTTTCGAAAGTTGGTCATAGTCCGAAATGTTTGCTTTCCTTGAATAGGATGTTTCATATACACTTAACCCTTGTCAGGCTGTATAAGTTTACAACGCTAAAAGGCGGCATAGGTACAATTGTACCCTCATATATTTTGTATGAAATTTCTCACTCTGGGCAAAATGTTTAAACGATAAATAACTAATATTTAATACCTACACAATCTATAGGATGTTTAAGTCATGTTTTCTGATATTTATAATTAAAATACCTGTATTCTGATACATAGTATAGTATTTCTGATATTTGTACATAAGTGAATATGGTAATACAGGACTACTTGAATAATTATTTATCAGTGCCTTCAGGTATTAAATGATAGATATATTCGTAATCAAACAAAAATTTATAAAATAAGAAGCATATTTCCTAATAATTTGGTTTCGAACGAACCTACATGCAAAATTATTTCTCAGTATTCTCAGGTAATAGCCATACATTCACCGTTACATCGATCGTTGCTAGCAGGTACAAAATAATACGCATTTAATTTCAATAGTTTCAAAGTTACTGACAATTCATCTATAACTAAATCATCATGAATGATAGTGGAGCTGGACCTAGTAGCGGTCGTAATCCAAAGAGACAATATTACACGTGACCGATTCAAAATGATGCTCAGGTTTATCAGATTTGACAACGAAAACACACGTGCAGAATGTATGCAACATGATAAAGCTGCACCAATACGGGACATCTGGACAATGCTGAACAGAAATTTGGAAAGAGCCTACAAGCCGCATGAATGTATCACCATCGACGAGCAATTGTTTCCATTTAGAGGGCATACTAAATTTATGAAATATATACCTTCTAAACCAGCTAAATATGGCCTAAAGATTTTCTGGGCTTGTGATGCATTGAACGCTTACCCGTTACATGGTCAGCTTTATACTGGAAAACCAACAGGTTGCCATCGACAAGTAAACGTTGGTGAACGTACAGTATTGGATCTAGTTAGCTTGTATAAAGGCTCAGGAAGAAATGTTACCACAGATAACAGATAACAGAATCAGAAGCAGCCAAGCCAGAGATAATAAAATATTACAAGAAAACCAATGGCGTCGACATTAGGGATAAAATGTTGGCAGAGTACACAGTTAAACGAAGAACATTGCGTTTGTCCCTATCATTATTCTATAATATGACTGACGTCACTGGGTTAGCATCCTACGTCATCTATAGAGAACACAACCCACGGCTCAAGACACATGATCAACGAAGACAGTTCCTGAAAGATCTTGCCAATCAGCTATGTATGACTACAATTGAAGCTCGGAGTACAAACCGAATGATAATGAGTAATCATTTCCTTTACAGTGCAGTAGAAATGGTGCTTGGACGACGCATTATGGTAATACCAGAAGCAACTGCCGGCTCTCAAATACCTCATGGTAGACGAGGTATATCCCCTGTTGTTGGTAGTTGCTATGTCTGCCGAGAGCTAAAGAAGAAACATCGTAAGACTGGAAAGTCCTGTGGGGTTTACGTAAAACCAGTTTGCGATGAACATTCACTGGCGAAGACAATTTGTATTACTTGTGAAGAAAATCAGCAAAAAAAAACGACATTGTCTTTATAATATAATATTTTTTTTCACTTTTTTATAAAAATATAACCTTATAAATTAAAAAAAAATCTTGTTCTTTTTTTACATATTATGTTAATACGAAATGAATGAAGGTACAATTGTACCTATGCCGCCTTTTGTGTATGCAAAATGAAAACGACCCCTTATTTTGGAAGGGGGTGGAGATATTATTCTGAAATTTGGTTTATATAGTTAAGGCCAAAAACGTAGAGATGTCATAAAATATCAGCCCTCTGAGACTTCTGGGAAAAAAGTTATGAAAATTTAAAAACGGAAAAGGTACAATTGTACCTAGGCCGCCTGACGAGGGTTAAATCATCTATTTTCCTTGAAATGAAATTAATAATAATTGCGCAGCAGCATGACAACTGTTGATTTCTTTTTAGGAGTTAGAGTGCTATAATTATTAAAAGAAATACATTTAAAAAGTTTTCAGATACACATACTAAAAATACGAGAAATAAATTAAACATTTTTATACCATGTATTAAACTAAACACTGCAAGGCAAGACACAAAATACTCCGGGCCATATTACTTTAACAGGCTACAGGAAAGTTTAAAAACAATTCAAGTGAAAAGTTTATTCAAAAAGTTATAGAATTCTTATTAGACAAAGCTTTTTACTCGATCGATGAGTTTGTTAATTTTAAATAATTTTTCAAATTTTTGGCCATTTTTTTGTCAATTTTAAGTAGCATTTTTAAATTATTCTGACTTTTTCTGATTTTAATTTCTTGATTATTTTTATTCATTATTTTAATTTGTGGTTTTAGTAAATAAATATTAAAAATGATTTTGATGCCCTAAAAGCAATAATGAAGTAACTGTATGTACGTGGTGATAAATTTAAATATTGTAAAAACGGACTAATATACTGTAATTTAAATGTACCTAAATATTAAGTTTCTACAATCTGTTAAGATGTTTTTTTGGAAATAAATTGAATTTGAAATTGAAATTGAAAATATTCGAACGGGTTGTTTGTAATACCCTCGCATTAGGCAGGCATATATAATTATACCCATTCATTAATAAATTGAGTGACAGACAATGCAAATACAGACAGTCTAAAGTATTACTTTTTGTTAACCGTGAAACTGAATAGAAAAAACACATTTAATTGCAGATTTTTAAATTACTATGACTAGCTATTATTTAAATAAACATGATTCTTATTAACATGTTATATTTAACGACTTCAATGCAATTGCGCACGTCTTTCACGAAATCGAAATTAAGCTTGGCGAATAGGAATTAGTAACAAGGCGTCATTAATCTGATTTTTGATTCGTTGTTTTTATGCGAAATTCGTGTTCAAGTGTCAATGTTTCGTGTGGGGTATTTTCCAAGAATTGTTGTTCCACAGAACTGACCTTTTAGGGCGAACGTTTTCCCGCTGTCACCACAAAATATTGATTTATTTATTTATTTTTATTGGAATTATAAAATTAACCATTTACAATAATTATAATATTAAAACAAATGGCAAAAAATTTCCTCTTTCATTCACTGGCTAGTGCTGCCCAAATGGGATATACCCGTTCCCGGGCAAGCAATTTATATTTTTACATTTAAAACAAGGGTCGATGAACCAACCAAACACAATAATAATAATAATAATATATATAACATTATTTTTTTTATAAAAATTACAATATTATATAGGAAATAGAAATACTAAATACTTTAGAATACACATATACACACATACAAACATATAAACACAATATATGTTAAGTCAACTACAACTTATTCTACTACATCGATCATGGCATGGATAGATAAGCGCTCATTTTGCAACAGCCATTTATTTATTTTGTTTTGCTTTTGCTTTTAAACAAATGACAATCGGGACTGGTTTTTATGTCACTGCCTCTTCAGTCCAGTAATGCTTTGAAGTAGACAAAACCCCAATAGTAAATAGAAGTAATCGAAATGATTTGATTTTAGAGCAATTTTAAAGTGTTTTTAAACGAATTCAGTTTGCTACCGAATCGTCATTCCTAGGCTAGTTTGCATGTCAAACTCATGAACCTTTACTTGTTCAGCTGTTAGGGTACGTTTCAGAAATATAGCGTTCTAATCTCCTCGTTTAGTTGCTTTGTTTAATGGGGTCTTTTCAAAGATAATCCCAGTGCAAATTCGAGGTCAACTAACCTAATTAATAGTTGAAAACAAACTGTTAGATAGATTGACACTAAATAATCTGCCTCCAATTAAGACCAACTTTTATTTTTGCATAGCTTGTACGTGGCCTTTTATGTAAATGTAACTAACTATGTGACGAGGTAACTAGCAAAGGAAGTAGAAATAAAAAGATCCTTGAAAATATAGAAAATAAATCGGTTGCGTCACCACAATAACTTCCCTTTCCCCTTAACTGCGCTAACTCAACCTCCCCCGCACGTAAATTCGTAGTATTTTTGTAGCATTTTCCGTGGTATTAAAATGGTATTTTTCGGAAAATGGTATTGTATGTTCTTAAATATATCCGAATTTAAATATTATTTGCGTCGCTTGTACTCGTACATATAAGACATATCACAATCAAAATGTCACAACGGGAATTCGGTCTAACAAGGCATCTATATTCACAATTTATTGTTTCGAACTGCAATATTACGTGATTAACGTATGGCTAGCGCGCCATCTGGTGGACCAAACTACAATCTTTTCAACTCTTGCCATGATCGAATGAAGCCTGCATGCCAAATTTCAGCTCAATTATATGAACTAATATGAGAAGCGTTTTTGATATTCAATGTTCATTATTAATGCTGTAATCATTGTAAAAGCTAACAATGTGAGGCGTCCAATAATGGTTGCCTATGGCGAAATGTATACAAAATGTATATAAATTTATATAAATGTAAATATAAATGTAAATGTGCGCCGCTCTATAGTAATCCGCTCTATAGTAATGCTATAGCTCTATAGTAAACCCCGCTCTATGTAAATGTAAATGTAAATGTAAATATAAATTTATATACATTTTGCCGTAGGCAAACCCGAGCTAATCGCCATTCTTTTGAGGGGTTAGTATCAGATTCGTGATTTTAAGGTTGCATATGTTGGTTACCCGGATGCATTGCTTACGAGTGTATACCTAAATTGTTTTCGCAAATAGTCAACTAAATACATTTTTATTTAAAAGTGACAATTTTCCGCGTCTCGAAGGTAGCGCGAGAAAGCCTCATAAAGGACAATTTCCGTCGAGATTTCATTATATTGGAAATTTTTGCCTGTGTTGCCTTTATCCCGAGGGAATTAGAGGGATAGCCCAGCATAGCTACGCGCGAAGTGAATTACCGCCTTTGTGGGGATTTTATTTAAATTACCTTTTCCACCGCATTATTCCAAGAAGGTATATATTGTAAAATTTTTGGCTGGGGGGCTACTTCATTAAAACCGCTGCTTCGCCAATTTTACTTAATATTTACAGGATTTTAGTCTTTTTAACACGCTTTTATTAGGTCGACCTGTATGTAACTAACTGGGAGCTAACGGGCCCATGATGAGGTGGCCACGATGACCCATGTGTTCAGGGTCGGTCACACTCACGGGTCAACACCCATCCGATGGCCTCCACGCATGGGGTGCGAACCTGGGTAGGACACTGGGTCAACCAGTCTCCCCTGGGAATCAAACCTCTGGCGCTCCTGGACGGTCTGCGCACCGAGCGGCGCAAGCCAATAGATTGTGCTCTCCGACTAACAGTCGGGGGAGTCTGGAAACTGTATTGTTTCCTATAGAGCGGGGGTGGTTGCCTACCTTACGGCGACTGCTCTTGAAATGACCATTGGCCATCCGATCCCGGTTCAGAGTCGGGCAAAGGACGCCTTGGTCCGCGATAGATTCGGTGCACACCGTTTCACCGCCTCGTAAGGGAGAGGACCGCGCAAGCGACCTTGAACTCGGAACCAATCGAGAGACCGGAGAAATCTGGTCACAATTGGAAGTGAGGGCGCGAGTATCTCGAGCCCGCCGGGTTTATTCCTGGCTCACTCGCGGTAAGGCGTTGGACTCTCACGGGTTGTGACGTAGCTTGACGTAGGATTGTACTGTCCAAAGTCTTCTACGTTCACTGCAGGGCGACAGAACGACTAATCGTTAAAACGTCCTGTGGTGACGGGCTCGCCCGTTGTAGTCGACACCGCAAGATGTACGTAACTAACTATGTAAATGAATCTAAGGTAACTAATTTAACCATCTTCCAAGGATCGTAGCGTCATGAAAATTGGCAGCTGTATGCAGTTCTGATGACAATACAATAATATGATACTGTCGAACTGATCTGATGATGGAGACGGAAGATATGAACTGGAACTTCATGATGGAACATCGTATCATAGCTATGTTTGGACTTGTTAGAAAGTATTGGAATGAACTTTGACCACGATTAGGTTTCAAGGTCTGATGATGAAGTCGGAAGATAGGCACTGGCATTCCATGACGGAATATCGTATTATAGCCGTGTGTATGTGAATATCGTATCATAGCCAAAAGCGTGTTTTTAGTATTTTTTAATCACACATAGTCTGATAAAAAAACGGGGGTGTTACCCCAAAACTTTCCCGGCAAGTAGACAAGGCATTATGGAAAGATTTTGAGAGTGACATCCCTTCGGGACGGAGATTGACTGATTTAAAAGAAATAGTTCGCGACGAGCCAGGATACTGAGAGTACAACCCGTTCGATTCAATCGATTACTCAAATATAAAGACCGGCACAAATTATAAGCGATTTCATCCCAACAACGCCATTGGTACCAAATTTCAAGTCTATAAGTCCAATATTTTGACATTGATAATATGACTAGTGAACCGATTTCAATAACTTTGCAACCTTATCAACTCTTGCCATAACTATACACTTGCCAAATCCATCACGAAAGCCAACTTTGTGAAGCAAGTTTCGTTTTTGAGTAAGTCAACAAATGTAAAAGTTGCATTTTATTGTCTGATAAAAAATAACCCATAAACATAGCGGCACATCGGGGGATACTCGCGCCATTTTTTGTGCACCAAGTTTCATTGTTGAGTAGGTAAGTCAACAAATGTAAAAATAGCGTTTCATTGTCTGATAAAAAAAATAACTCAAAAAGATAGCGGCACATCAGGCGGATACTATCTGGGTGTCACTATGGATGCAACATTGACATGGAAGCAACATGTAAGCAACCTAGCCACAAGTACAATGAAACTCGCCTACGTGCTTAGAGAGCTTCGACATATTCTACCAAAGCCCCTTCTCAAAACTGTGTATATGGCGTTGTGCCAAAGCCTGTGGTCCTATGGCACAATCGCATGGGGTGGTTGCACCACACAAGTGCTCCTTTCTCTGATCAATGCAAAGAAGCTGATTCTGAAGGTCATCAACAAAAAAAACCCTAGATACCCCTTAGCGAAACTCTATACAGAATATGGAGTACTTGATGTGAGGCAATTATTCATAAAACAGTTACTAATTCAGTTTCACAGAATTAAGGATCAACAGACAAGAAGCCAACAAATTAAAAACACAAGGCAAGCTACTGTGTCAAATTATAATATTCCAATGTAAGTCTTAATTTGCCCAAAGGCATTTCTACTTCCTTGCGCCGAGATTCTATAATAATTTAAATGAGAGTTATAAGAATGCAAACAACTTAAATTCATTCAAAATACTTATAAAGAATTACCTGCTTGAAAGGGGTCCATTGTATGCTGAGTCTCAATTGCTCTCGCTAATAATTTAAGTTGTTTTATTAAATTATGTATTACTAACTAATATCAAATCTGGTGTATTATTTGCTTATGTATATATCTGTATGTGTAGGTATGTATATATATATATATATATTTATATATGTGTGTATATATGTGTATGTATATATGTATATATTCTTATGTATTATGCAATGCAACGTAAGTTCATAATATTATAAGAGTCAGCACGTCGATACAAAAATCAGCATCCCTAGATACGGGTCTCTGACCTAGTTAGGAATGCGGATAGGCATTTTCACCATAGAATCTGCTCAATCTCTCCCAACTCAACCATAGTATGTTAATGGTGTGTATATGACATAATATATAAAGTTATTGCAAATAAATAAATAAATAAAAATAAAATAAAATACTCGCGGCATAGGTACAGTTCAAAACCACTGCAGTGTATGTGGACTAAATCCTTCTAGCAAATATTATAGTATGTCATTGTATTTACATTGGAAAATGGTTTTTACTGTATTTATTTTGTATTTACTTCGTCCGTTAGGTACGTAGGCTGTCGTAATGGTTGCTACACTATAACAATGCTCTCTAGCCAGAATATTTTCTATAAAAGTTCATATGTATATTAACATTATAAATACATTGTGATGTATATTATATATATTTATATTAACTATAGTTTTACATTTTATTATTACCTTATCATATTTTTTATATTAATTTATTATTTGTATACTTGTATGTATGTATATATGTATGTATGTTATATAACATCATATATCTTAAATACATCTACATAACTCATAATGTGGCTTCCCTATCCCTTTCCCCTTAAACCTGCATTTTTTCATAGCTCATTGCGCTGTAACAAAAGATTTAGTTTAATTGTGAAAAATATAATTGGCCTAAGATTTGTATGATATGTGTTAGCATTAAGTATAAAACGCTGTAAGTTTTCCGAAAAATAAAATAAAATAAAATAAATAAAATTTATGTTTACTTGTTTAATGACATCTACGAGGATCTATTAGGATAGGATTAACACTTAAATAACCTAATTTCCAAAAGAGCACATGATGGCGATAGTAAAGATTACCCTTTACTTTTTAAATTAGCATCAATACAATCTTTTAACCCTTCAGGCCTCGGCCCCTCAGCCGATTGACAAAATGATGTCCCAAAATTTTTTAGTAAAACTTAGTAAAAAAAATGAATTATGAAACTGTCTCACCAAAACATTAATTACTGCCAAACCACTGTACCCATAATTAAAATAAAACATATTAACATAGTAAAACATAATAAAATAAAAGAAATTAAATTAAAATAAAATTAAAACGGGGCCATCACGCTGAATCGTGTTGTGGCCGATATCGGCCAATCGGGGCTTGAGGGGTTAATAATCTAAACTAAAAGTACTCCACTATATCCTAACCCCTCTTTAAGAAATTTATCGTTTCGGATGCCCCACTTCTGAACTCAAAGCTCGGTAATGCCGATAAAAAGTTATGAACGATGGACGCGCTGAATTTCAAAGTAGGGGGATGGTCGAAGGGGATCAATCATAAGTTGGCAAATATTGAGATGAAATGCCGATCGAGATCCTACCCCTGGCAAATAAGGGGTGAAATTCCTTCTTCGCGAATGACGTGACGTTGCAAATTTATTTTAACCCGAATGGTTAGATATGCTACTCCCCTCGTCATTTAAAAATTATAATAATAGAATAGAATAGAATAGCTTTATTGAGCTATGAAAACATTATTTAAACAGTTTTAACCCCTCCCGAGAGGAGGGGTTAAAACTGAATATTACACTGGTTATATAAAAACAGACAACTTCTCGACAAATGGCGTTCTTATGGCGTTTAGGGCATGAAATGCTATTTTACAATATTGATAGTTTTATTTTAATATACGCTTCAGGCGTTTTAGTTGTTAAGTTGACTTTTGAAACGGTATTATTTCCAAATTATGTTCGAATTTAATTAGTGGATCATTTAACATTTCTTTTTTGATATTTTTTTTTGTTTTTGTTTTTTTTTTTTTTTTTGATGCGATTATTTTTTTTTTAATTTTGTTATGTCTTTTAATTTGACACTATTGCCACTATTAATATTTATACTATGGTTTTTCATTTTGAAATTTAACTAATATGTAATTTATCTAATACCTATGTATTTTTACTTGACGATTTCACCAGATTAGGTATCTTTGTTGTAGATATCTAGTCTTTTTTGGAAAATAAATTATGATTATGATTATGATTATAATTATCGCTATAGCGATATCTTATAATATACCATTATGTTCATACATCGTGTTCGTAATATTGAGCGAATAGGAAGGCTTATATCCCTTAATACTACTTTTTCTAATTATAATACTAGTACTCCTCCAATACTATTTATATATTTTTAGGTAGGTTTTGTAATAAAATATCATGTAGGTACAGTGAAACTGTATATTTAAAAGAAAACAACCTGCAAGCGTTTTTTTAAATAACTTTTTCCATGATTTTTTTTAACAACGTGGCTTTTTAACAGCCCATAGGACAGGAAAAACAAAAAAACAAAACTTTAGTAATAAAAATACCGATCTTCATGCCCCAATTCATTTTTTTCGAAATTTATCCTATTACGTAAAAACTGTTTTTTTTTGCACTGTGACATTTGTTTGATTGCAACTACTTTAATAAGCTTTAGTTTTGCAATATATGTTAAAATATTAAATATGAAATATTGCAATTTTTTGGATTAAAAAAATAATACAATATTTGCTGCCTTGAACGAGCTGGCGATGCAGCTGTGAATGAAAAAATACAACACTGTTCTCCCTCTATTTCCTTTCCTCTTTTTTTTCTTATTGGTCCTTTGTGCACAAGCAGAGAATTAAAGAATAAATGTACATATCGTTTTTAGTATATTTACTGTAACAATTCAAGCAGCATTTAAACAGGCGGGGAAAGCAAGATTTAAACAGGTTTTTTATCAGGTGGAATTTTTTTCGAATCTTTTTGTTTACTTTACGTACGATTACGTCCGAGTCGCTCTTCGATTGTTGCTGTCCGTTTCCTGATAGTAGATCAAATGAGGAAGACACCGCAACATAAGCTAATTAATCCAAACAAATATTATTTGTACATAAATAAAAAGTATGTTTCCGTATATTTTTGAAAAATTATTGTCAATAAACTGACCGTCGATCTCTACGGGTTTCAGATAGTTATTATTATTATTTCGAGAAAGGTTACTGCCATACTGTTATACCCCGAACGACGCCATTTTGAAATTGAGAAGATACATCAATTTTTGGAGCTATGACTGCAATCTACGTTACGTTTCTTTATAAAATCTAAGGTGCTAAATCGTAGTACGATACTGAGCAATGTAATACGCTAAATAATCAAACATAACGTAATATTTGTAACATACATGGTGTGTCCCAAAAGTCATGAAATATATTTATTTAAAAAATATTTTTTGACAATACCGGTACAAATTGTTTATATTCTTAAAAGTACCTACTCTCCACGAGCATCTACACATTTTTTCCATCGACTCCCCCATGCCCGGTACACCCACTAAAAGCCCTTGACGGGAACCTCCTTGATAGCTGTTGTCACGGGCGCTTGGATACCGTCAATGCTGTCAAAATGGCGTCTTTTGATTGTGGTTTTGATCCTCGGGAACAAAAAAAGGCGGACGGAGCTAGATTGTGACAATATGATGGCTGCGGCAGCGCTGCCACGTTATGTTTGGCCAGGAACTCACGGACGAGCAGAGATATCTACACCAGGATCGGTCGCCTCACATTCGAGGGGTTAACGTCAAAAGTTATAATAGTTAATAAAAGTATAATAAGTAATAGATAATATAAGTCAGATATGACCACATTTTTGTTAGTTACCCACTGAAAATGCACTAGCCTTAGTGGGGGAACTGTGACATGTAATTTGTATCTTTTTTTACACGCTTTTTTTAGGTCGACCTGTATGTAACTAACTATGTAATGGAAACTTAGGTTGTAATGGAATTTAACCATCTTCCAATGATCGTAGCGTCATGAAAATTGGTAGCTGTATGTAGTTCTGATGACAATACAATAATATGTTACTGTCGAACTGATCTGATGATGGAGTCGGAAGATATGAACTGGAACTTCATGAAGGAACATCGTATCATAGCTTTGTTTGGACTTGTTAGAAAAGTCTTGGAATGTACTTTGACCAGGATTAGGTTTCAAGGTCTGATGATGAAGCCGGAAGCTAGGCACTGGCATTCCATGATGGAGTATCGTATCATAGCCGTGTGTATGTGAATATCGTATCATAGCCCAAAAGCGTGTTTTTAGTGATTTTTTAAAAACTATTAATTTCTTATTATGAATAAAGACTACAAAAAAAAGACGTGTCATTGGGCGCGTTGTAGTAATGCAGCACCCAGTAAGCGGCGACGTTTTTTCGCACGCGGATGACCCTTTTCCTTAATCTTTCCAGAACAATTCGAGCATTTCGGCAGCTTTTTTGTTAAGTTTTGTACACAATTTGATCACCCAGCGTTGTTAGAAAGTATCCGCCATCGCGCGTCGGGACGTGTTCTCGAAACAATGGTGCACTAAATTAGTTATCCTAAGTCATCTGATTCTCGCAGCAGACTGACTGTTGGTGAGCTATGAAGATAAGGGTCCCCCACCCCGTCTAATCAGTTTGAACACGCTGTGTCCAGTAGGGTGTCATGAGACCCGAATAATTTTTAATATATCAGTTGATTTTATAGATTACAATATTATTATTTTACCAATATACTTCCGGACGATATGGAAAGATTTGTTTATATAGTGGGCGCCAGCCCGGAAGAAGAAGAAGATCTATTTCGGATCTATGAACAAGTGCCAGAGTCCTTCCACCGTTTAGAATTCTTCTGGGGCAGGGGTATGTAGGCTGCGTCGGGATTTGCGTCGGTTCGCTCAGTCCATCTCAGGCACGGGGGTATTTAGAATCCCTTAGTGACCCAGTCTACGGTAAGATGACCATCCCTATGGGATGAACGGCCTTTTATGGATATTGAATTGCTAAATTATTTGAACCATTTCCCTTACTAAATAATATATTATTATTCTCGTTCGAACGCCCTCTAGCGGTGGCGCGGCGAGTTACTTAGCAAAGATTGACATCATTTTGCTCAACCTGCATTGTGCTACTAATGCCCGCGTTTCGCCGCTAGATGGCGCGGACGCGACGGCGGATTCGGTTAATTTAAATTAAATCTTGCTGGAATATGCGCAAAATTAACTTGTAACATAAATAAGTGTGCTTTATTTTCCTTAGTAAAGAATTCTGAATTTAATGAATTTTCCCAAATAATAATGGAAACTGATTTTGATATCTTATAAGTGTATCTCAACCAATCCTTTCCTTTTATGGTTTTTTTATTCTATTTTATTTATATGAAAAAAATGAAAATGAAATATATGATATATGATGATATTAAAATTAAAAATTATTCTGATATTGAGATTGATTATGAGTAAAATAAAAGATACTTTTTCGACCCAAATTTACTATTTATTTTTCTATAACCTGTTGCGAAGACATTTCCCGAAACTATATGTGTGATATTGAATATTTATATTATTTATGAAACTTAATTTTAATCCGTCGATCGTCGAAGGCCTTGCGAGATTTTACGAGCGTACGTTACAATTATTACATTTTACCCGTGTTTCGACGAGCATTATTCGTAACTGGGTTTCCCTATTTTTGGCCCTACCATGATTTGGCAATTTTAGTGTCGGGTACGCTGCACTTTCAAATATCGTAAACGACGGTAGTCTTTTGCTCTATTATTTTCCCTGATATTTAAATTTGGAAATATTACGTATTCCCTGACGATGACTCGCATTTATATTTATCTACAATTTGGTATTTTACTTCCTAAGCTATTTTATTAATTTATCTGATTTTTACTTGCCTCGGGAAGAACTCAATGCCACTCTGACTTCGCCACGTTTTAATCCCAAGATTGTCTAACGTGGATTTTAATTATATTTATATATTTTTACAGCCTACATTTTTAAGTAGAGATCGCCGAAATGATTTTAGATTTATTGGCGGTGTCTATCGTTGATCCTATATTCGAAACTACGGATTCCTATATTCAGAAAACGGGTTAGCACGTATATGTCGTGCAAGACGGGTCTGAAGGACTAAAAGTATTGCACGATCGTGGTATTGCAAGTTAGAATAAAAGAAATTGAATTTTACTTTAAAAAAACCGAAAATGAGAATATAATCTACTTGCCCCAAATAGGATGTGAAGATCACGCTGGAATGCTTTGCCTGCGCCGCACTTGATTCTAGTTATAATTTCTAAAGATGACTTTGACTTTTATATTTTATTCGTAGATGTAGGTAGGCCACTTCGCAGTCGTGAAATGAGCTCCGGCGGCCGGTAATCGCCGCGAGGCAAAAACCGACCGCCGCGCTGAAACGACGACCTTCCCAGGCGAGTGCTTCGGGCCAAAAAAAAAAACTCTCACTAGCGATTCTCTACACCCGTGTTCCATCTAATCGCTAGTGATGCCTATTGTGCGATAAAATTCGCTTGTATCCTATATTATTGTTATTTTATTTTTGTTAACTAATTTTGGCAATAATTGTTTATTATATTGTTTGTTAAACCCGTAATGGTTTTATGACCATTACAAGGGGTGTAGCAAAAAATATAAAATATGACTTTTGGGACACCCCATGTATTTTGCTCTTGCGGTGTGTTGCTGCACGCATTTTAATGCCCTCTTTCTCCCTTATTTTATTGCGACATTAATGATTGAAAATTAAGTAATTTTATACTAACTGTTTTAAGTAATCTTACATAATAATAAAATAATTTAATTAACTGATGATGATATCTCAATTCCCCTTTGCATTCCGCCGAGCAGACGACCCGAGAATACAGTGCCCGGATGATATGCAACGGCATCCCAAGAACTTCCTTTATTAAGAGAGTTTGCGGCTTGGAGAGACGACTGAGAATGAATCACGCCGCAAGGAATGTCACATTAATCCGAGTACGGAATTTACACCGAAGCATAGTATATATAAAAGGGGTGTGGTCGATAGACAGTATAAATATTATACAATCGAAAATTTTGAATTTAATGTTTTAATTAGGTAAACACGTGTACAAGAGTTGTCATGTCCCACGAAAAAAATATTATTTACTAGCTGACCCGTGCCCACTTCGTTGGGCGGTAAAACTTTTTACTTGTGATAAAATTATGAGTGTGGTTCGGTTAGTACTAAGTGCTATGATTTATTTCCTGACTGCCAAAAGATGGGTTATATTTTTACTGCATATGTATGTATGTATTTGTATGCCAATTTGACTATATTACCGTTATTTGTGAGTGTCTTCTTGTGAGTGTCTTATTTGTGAGTGTCTTATCCCTTTAACCATTTGTGCGGTAAAAGGGAAATTATATGTCCGAGGGTGATACAGTCAAGTGTCTATGTCTAAATATTAGAAGTCTCAATAAAAATTACGATCAATTTATTATTCTATTAGAGCGTCTCCAAATTGACCTAGATATTCTAATACTCACCGAGACCTGGAATGGACACTACTTTAGGGATAAGCACATTCCTGGATATGAATGCTACCACACAACGCTAAACCACACTCAGAATGATGGTGTGGTAGTGTATATACGAGAAGGTTTTAGTTATATGTCTGTCCAAGAAATTAATCTCCCTGAAGCAAATTGTCTACAGGTTAACATTGATATTGATAGAACTCTACTCTGTGTATATAGGAGTCCATCCAATAACAATATCACAAATTTTATAAAAAAATTAGACGGGGTCTTAATTGAAAATCGAAGCGTAAAGAATTTAATACTTTGTGGGGATCTTAATATTTCAATAGAAGGGAAGGCAAACATCCAAGCTGACCAATATATCAATCTTCTAATGCTACATGGACTCCGCCCAGAGGTTGTCCAGCCAACGCGAGAATTCAATAATAGTAGTACTTGTATTGATCATGTTATGATTCGCTCTAAGAATACGATTTCCACGATCATCTTCCAAAACTCTATTACAGATCATTATACAATATTATTTAAAGTAGGGAAATGGAGGAAGGAGGCTGAACATAAACATGAATTCACAAAGAAAACTATTAACTACGATAATATATTAAAAGACATTAGCAGTCACGACTGGTCTCCTGTTCTCTCTCTGCATAGTACGGATGAAACATATCGGGCATTTATCACTTCGTTAGGTCAAATAGTAAATAAAAATACGTCAATTGAAACTTTTAAAATTAGACACAAACACAAAAAACTAAAGCCTTGGATCACTAAGGGTCTACTCTTTTGTATTCACAAACGCGATAAAATGCACGCTACCTTAAAAAAGCGACCGGATGACCTCATTTTAAAACAAAAATTTACGCGGTATAGAAATATATGTAAGAATTTAATTAAATTAACGAAGCAAAGATTCTACAAAACGCAAATTTCAAACTCGAAAGAAGACCCTCAGAAAATATGGGAAATAATAAAAGAAGCATCAAATTCAAAAAATAAAAAAACTTCGTCTTTGTCCAAAATCCAAATCGAGGATGAAGTTGTTACCCTGCAAAATAACACTAAAAAAGTGCTAAATCACATTAATAAACACTTTTGTGGCGTGGGTCCTATGTTAGCCAAAAAATTTGTCACGGATGAAGAAATTGATTCATGTAATGATACTGGTATCTACCAGGCCTCACTATATCTCAGACCGACTAATGCTGCTGAAGTCACGAAGATAATCGAAAGCCTAAAGAATAAGTCAGCAGCAGGAAATGATGAATTAGGGTCCCATATATTTAAAATTACTAAGTCATATATAAGCGTACCCATCAGTCATATAATCAACGTTAGCTTTAGAAGTGGTGTATTTCCGAGCGATTTGAAAACTGCTAGAGTAATACCAATTTTTAAGGGGGGTGACAAACTGCAGGTGAATAATTATCGACCTATTTCAATACTGAATACAATGTCGAAAATTATTGAAAAGGTGGCTAAATTAAGATTAATGAAATTCTTAGGAGAAAACGCTATTCTGTCAGACAATCAATTTGGCTTTAGAGAAGGCCTAGGGACATCAAACGCCATCTCAGCCTTAACAGATTTTCTTGTACAAGGCATAGACAAGGGAGAAAAGTGCCTGGCAGTATTTTTAGATTTGGCGAAAGCCTTTGATTCGGTGCCTCATAATAGGTTACTACAACAATTAAAAAAAATAGGCGTAGCGTCATCCAGTCTCCAATGGTTTCAGAGCTATTTAACTAACAGAGTCCAGTTTGTGTCGATTCTTAACCACTTTAGTGACGCTGAACCACTAACCTATGGGGTTCCGCAAGGAAGCGTCCTGGGACCCATACTTTTCCTCACTTATATAAATGATCTTTGCCAGTTACCGACAGCAAAAATAATTTCATATGCTGACGACACTGTAGTTATCTTTAAGGGATCAAATTGGGACAGTACTCTCACAAAAGCAAATTTGGGCATGAATGAGATTCGTGATTGGCTAGAAACTGCAAAACTAACACTAAATGTGAGTAAAACCAGTTATATGACTTTTAGCCCTACTAATAGGGGTCAGCCAACAGTAAATCACCACGTAACCATTCACAAATGTCACTCTGAAACCTCGTGTAATTGTGCACCACTAAAGAGATCCCCCACAGTCAAATATCTAGGCATTGTAGTTGACAATAAATTGCGATGGGAAGAGCAAGTCAATGCAGTGTCAAAGAAAGTGAGAACCCTTGGTTATACTTTCAAAGAGTTGAGGAGTGTTCTGGATCGCAGGACGCTAACCATAGTGTATTTTGCATTATGTGAAACCCTTATTAACTATGGTATAATTGGGTGGGGTGGGTGCTGCAAAACCCTCCTGACGCCACTTCTAACAGCGCAAAAATGTATTTTAAAAATCATGCATCGCAAACCATATCAATATTCTTCTAAGGAACTCTTTAAAGAAGCTCAGGTTTTGGATGCTAGGTTATTATTCATTAAAACTGCACTACGTTGGGTTTTCGTGGCCAAACAAAATAAATCTTTTATTATTACGCACACGAAACCCACTAGACAACTCCTGAGTGATAATTTAAATGTACCTAGGATGAAGACGACTTTCGGACAGCGACACTACTCTTTCATAGCTACAAGACTCTATAATAAATTAAGCAGTGACATTAAAACCAGCCCCAGTTGTCATGTGTTTAAAAGCAAAATAAATAAATGGCTGGTGCAAGAAGAGCGTTTATCTATCCATGCCATGATCGATGTAGTAGAATAATTTGAAGTTGACTTAACATATATTGTGTATATATGTATGTATGTGTGTATATGTATATTCTAATGTATTTAGTATTTCTATTTCCTATATAATATTGTAAACTTTATTATTATATTTATTTATTATTATTATATATATTTTAAAATTATTATTATTATTATTGTGTTTGGTTGGTTCAACGACCCTCGTTTTAAATGTAAAAATACAAATTGCTTGCCCTGGAACGGGTATATCCCAGTTGGGCAGCACTAGCCAGTGAATGAAAGAGGAAAGTTTTTGCCATTTGTTTTAATATTATATTTATTGTAAAATGGTTAATTTAATAATTCCAATAAATAAATAAAAATAAAAATAAATATGCAGTAAAAGGGAAAAGTCTTTTGTTTTAAACACTTGACGATAAAATTACTAATTTTGATATGAATTCATAATTGTTGATAATATGACCAATCAACAGGATCTAACGATTAAAATATTTTTTTTTAATATAAAAAACTACTTTTTGTGACTTAAATATAAAATTTAGGCCTATAATGTCGGTCTCTTTTTTGTAGGCATTACCAAGCTCTACAACTTTTCTCTAGAACTCAATCATATATCTCTCATCGTGAAAGCAGCGTTCGTAAGAAACGTTTTCATTCGAACGTTTTTTCTTCGACTTACTTTGCAAATCCAACTACCACGGAAAAGTCTTTTCATTTGTCGGATTAATATATAGCCCATGACACTCACAAATAACGTGGCTTTCTATTGGTAAAAGAATTTTCAGAATCGGTTCAGTAGACCCAGATATTACTTCCTACAACCTCACAAACTTTACCTCTTTATAATATTAGTATAGATAACGTTATCTTTGTTTCACTGCAAATACTTCCCTATTCTTCTTAGGGTGTCTATCCAACTAGTTAACGTTGGCAGTCAGCTATCAACCACTAAATTATTTGCAACTGACTGCAAGCACTTTTATTGCTTCTAATTCTTGAACACAGAAAGTTCTTGGCCCATGTATCTTAACTGAACTTCACAGGAGACTTCACAAATATAATAAACTATTTTTCAACGTAATTTTTCTGCGTAGTTATGGCATAAGCTTTTGTGTGAAAGTTTCATTGACCTCCGCCGCCAGCTGTTTCAGCCACTTCTTTACCGCTTCCTTGTCCTCCTGATTGTCGTTACATTTGGGAGTTAATGGACCCTTGCTGAGTTGGCCACGAAGACCCATTCTGTTCAGGGTTGGTCACAATCACTGGTCAACACCTATCCGACGGCCTCCACGCATGAAGTGCGAGCCTGGGTAGGACTTTGGTCTTATGGTTAGTTTCCCCTGGGAATCAATCTTCTGGCGCTCCTGGACGGTCTGCACACCGATCCTGGGTGAACAGCCGGGCAAAGGACGCTGTGGTCCGCGATAGATTCGGTATACACCGTTTCACCGCTTCGTAAGGGAGAGGACCGCGCAAGCGACCTCGAACTCGTAACCAGTCGAGAGACCGGAGTAATCTGGTCACAATTGGAAGTAAGGGCGTGAGTGTAAGCCCGCCGTGTAACGGTCCTGGCTATCTCGCGGTTAAGGCGTTGGCCTCTTACGGGCTTGTGACGTAACTAGACGGTGGACTGTTTTGTCCTCAAGTCTTCAGCGCTCACTCCAGGGAGATAGAACGACTAATCGTTAAAACTTCCTGAGGTGACGGGCTCGCCCGCTGTAGTCGACAACCCTAGTTGTCGCTACAACGTTTGCGACCCAAAAACTCCTTTAGGCAGTGAAAAGGTTATAGTCCGAATGCGACAAGTAGCATGAATAGATGTAATGCGGGACAATATCCCGTTTAAACAATGGTCAGCAGCTCGGTGGAAACTCGTACCCAGCAGGTTTGAAACTCGCAAGGTGTGGGACATGGCATTGTTATGCAGGTTCTTCCTTTTCCAAAAGAGGGCACTGCGTAAACAACAAAATTGAAATCAACGCGAAATCGTATTTGCTAGCCAGATGTTTCGCTACTCGGCTTACGCAGATGTCCGAATGATCGAAACAGTCGCCATCCTTAACCTGGCCGTAATGCTAAATGTTCGCGTTCGTCGGGACGGACCCCTCTCCATTTATTCCTCGCACCCTCTGCCCGCATTGCCTTGTAGCTCGAGAGGAAATCTACTGGTTGCTATACTGTGGTACAGGTAAGCTACTTATACATTAGCATTAAATTATATAATCTACTCTCTACCCCTGTTAAACAGCAGAAGGATGAAAAAGCTATAAACATATGCTAGTAGGTCAACCATTTAAATTTAAAAAATATGTAAATGTTCATGCATTCATATTCAGAACACATATTTTTTATATTACATAAAGCAAGAGTATGGAAAATAGCAGGTATGAAGTATCTAACTATTGATTATATTGATATTTTATAATTTCTGACATTTTTAGATACCATGATTTGATTTTTTCTTACTATTTTAGTTACTGATTTTTAAAAATATTTTTACTCTTTCTATGTTCTGATTCTAGCGATTCACGATTATTTTATTATGTTTTATTCAATTATGATACTGAACTTACCAGCTTTTCTATTTGTCTTAGGTAAGATAAAAATCGAAATAGGTAAACTACTCAATATAATATCACGCAGAAAGATAGTAATAACTAACTACCTGTTACTTACAGTAGCTTGTATATTACTACCTATAGTATACTATGACAGTTCCAAGAGAGGTAAATTCGCCAATTGGATATGAATGTTATGTAATGTATGTATCTATATCGATGAAAATCAATAAACAAATAAAACGTGTGTAACAATAAATAAACAAAAATAAAACGATGAACAAATATGTATGCAAAATCATATGGTATTGTATCTTATAATGGTAGCAGAATAAAAAATCGATTTAACCAATGTATTCGATAGTGTTAGCCGCAATATTTCGCCCAAGAAGTTTTTATTTAAATGTATTCTGTAGAATAAGTTCTCTTCTTTAGGAATCCAGGTAAAGAAATGGTGTACTATGAATCTGTACATGACATGATCACTGCGAATCAACTCGTGGAATATCTCGTGATGCTCTTTAATCATGTCGGAGTCGTCGCAAAAATACGAGCGTCGATAAATCTTCCCAAATTAACAGGGCTGCGTCTAGACGCGAAATAGCACCTTGTTATGGAAGATAAATGAGCGACATCTTCGAAGTCGAAAACTCCTCCCATTCAAACGAGTTTTGCATACCGATAATAACTTCAGTCCGTGTATCGAGGAGAGTCTTTATAAATAATATGTGTAAAGAGAATTTGCAGAATGCGAAATGGCCTGGGCCTGAAAAAACTCTACAACAATAAAAGGTATGTCAAAGTAGATAGCTAATGTAACCATAATTCATTACTAATCTAAGTAGTAATCAGATACTAATCTGAACATTCGGATATTCTGAATCTTCATTTTAAATATTTTTTTTAGTTTATATATCTTTATATTTAAATTTACGTCTTGTCCAATTGTCCAATTGAACCTCTTTTTGACGTGTCAACATATTTGAGTTAGGTAGTAAGTCTCATTACTACTCTAATCTTTACTTGCCATGGATAGGGTGTCAAGATTTTAGCTATTAAATTGAAAAAAAATAGTATCTAAGAAACTTTTGAACTTACAGTTATTCATTGTAAAATCTTATTACAAAACATTTCGAATGGGTACCCACTAAAAGTTACTCGTCATAATAACTAAAATAGTCAGTAAAAGGTTAAATTATCAAAAGAAGAAGCTTAATAATTGAAATAGTCAATAATTCGAAAAGATAAATAATAAAAGTTGTTCGTATTAATGTCCAAAGTATTCAGTAAAATATCAAATAATCAAATTAAACCTAAATCATATATTTAAAATCTAAAAGTAAAAATATCATTAACATTCACATTGGTGTAATACTTGTAAAATCATATTAAATTAAGAGGCAATTGGTTTAATTGTTATATTTTATTTTATTTTTATCTTAAGTTATAAGTGAAATGTAGGATTATTTGACTATACCGATTTGACTGTTTTATTACAAATAACTATGGTATTTGGATTTGAGTTCTTTCGCTGACATTTTAATTTTCCAAACCTCATTTTAAGTATTTAGTTACTTATAATACTGTTTTTGCATTTTTATTCTTTTTATCCTAAATGTTCTTTATGATTTGATGGTACTTGTCATCGATCATCAATGATCATAAATGATATTTTAAGTTTTCAATATAATAATACTATATTCATTGACGAAATGATATATAGAAAATTATAACTATTTTATTGTCAGAGTTCTTCCGAGTATTCGTGTGCAGGTCCAAAGTATTAAAAAAAACATGCCTCATCCAGACCCAATCACGCTGATCACCGTTGCATCTGGAGTGGCTTTTTTTTACTTATTCAGAACATTGGGGTAATTGATACTTTCTATATGAGTTTAAGCCTAATTAGTTTGTATATTTATTTATTTTTGATTTATTTATTCATATATTAGATACATACAAGTAAGTGTCAATTATTACGGGCAAACCCGCCGCCCCAGCCAGTTATAATGATTCTTGCTATGCTATCTCCCATAGCATGAAACGCAAAGACTTAAGGACCAACACAATCCACAGTCAAACAACGCCAACAGCCCGTAAGAGTTTAACGCTCTACTGCTAGCCAATGGGAAGTGCCACACATCGGGCCTCCTTGCGCCCTTGTTCACATGGTGCAGATGGTCATTAAAGTATACTCCTAAATATACTGTAAGTCCTCTACTCTATATGTTGCGCTTAAATATAGAGGGGGGACTTTTAGCATGTTTAATAGTATGCCTCATTGAACATCTGTGCCAAGTTTTAAAACATTATCAGTTATTTCCGTTGAACGACGAACTTTGATCGTATTATAAATAGGATAGAAAACGAATTTACCGCGTGAAATTTGTAGGACCCGACGTTTCGGTGACGTTGCAGCCGCCGTTGTCTAGGGTAGACTGAAGAGCTGTCAGTCCGTTGTTTTGCGGGTAGGCCGCAAACCGCTGCCGCCACTGCGTAGGTTATAACGGTGGTGGGGGGCCGGGCTCGGAGCGCAGGAAATTTTTAAAATCCGTCTTGCACACAACACTCACTGTATCCTGTTTTACGTCTTTGCGTTCGGCGTTCGGCGGCGGGAACATTTTAAGAAGAGGGTTCCACGTAGAAGAGAGTTTGTAGCCGTCATCTCTATTGAAGTTCGGAGTTCTTCTTATTTCAATGGCTTCCCGGATCATGCGAGGAAAGTAGAATTGTTCCTTGGATAGAACAATGGGATTTTGAAACTGCATCCAGTGGTTACTTCCGCTATCCAATATATGTTCGCAGATCGCCGATTTTTCTCGCTGAACGTTTTTAACAGCTTTGATGCCCCGTATCGCCGATAGTTAGTGACCTATATATGGAATATTTTGAGGAATTAGCCATAAAAACCTCCAAAATTAAACCCATTCTCTGGCTTCGCTACGTGGATGATACCTTCTGCATCCTGAAAGGCAACATTCAAACGGTGAAAGAATTCCTGGGTCATCTAAACTCCATACACCCAAAAATCAGTTTCACCTATGAAGTAGAGAAGGACGGCTCCTTACCATTTTTGGATGTCAAAGTGACGAGGAGAAGTGACAATACTCTCGGACATACGGTATATCGGAAGCCCACACATACGGACAGATATTTGCATGCAAGCTCACACCATCATCCCTACCATCTACGTTCAGTGCAAACGTCGCTCGTGAATCGAGCACGCGATCTATGCGACACTGAGCATTTTCCGAAGGAGATGGAACATGTCAATGATGTCCTTAGGAAAAATGGATACGGAAAATATCACGAGACACGCACACGATCTAATACGGACGAAACTCAAAAACCGAGCAGATCAAGAGCATTCTTACCATACGTCAAGGGCGTGACTGATCGAATAAGTAAGATGCTAAACAGATTCGATATAAAAACGATCTTCAAACCGACCCAAAATATAGCTCGATTTTTGAGGCCTGTAAAGGATGTAATACCACTGCAAACCCCGGGTGTGTATAAAGTCGAATGCAGCTGCGGTCTAGCCTACGTTGGACAAACGAAACGGCCCATAGCCACGCGACTGACAGAACACATCAAAGCTGTTAAAAACGTTCAGCGAGAAAAATCAGCGATCTGCGAACATATATTGGATAGCGGAAGTAACCACTGGATGCAGTTTCAAAATCCCATTGTTCTATCCAAGGAACAATTCTACTTTCCTCGCATGATCCGGGAAGCCATTGAAATAAGAAGAACTCCGAACTTCAATAGAGATGACGGCTACAAACTCTCTTCTACGTGGAACCCTCTTCTTAAAATGTTCCCGCCGCCGAACGCCGCACGCAAAGACGTAAAACAGGATACAGTGAGTGTTGTGTGCAAGACGGATTTTAAAAATTCCCGCGCTCCGAGCCCGGCCCCCCACCACCGTTATAACCTACGCAGTGGCGGCAGCGGTTTGCGGCCTACCCGCAAAACAACGGACTGACAGCTCTTCAGTCTACCCTAGACAACGGCGGCTGCAACGTCACCGAAACGTCGGGTCCTACAAATTTCACGCGGTAAATTCGTTTTCTATCCTATTTATAATGTCAAACAACCGCGATAGTCTTTGAACCTATTAGACTGATATAGTAACATAAATACGCCGCTCTACCATGCGATGAATTATATTTTTTTTCACCAACTTTTTACCACTACATACTAATAAAAAATATATTTCTGTAATTCAAATAAGTGTGGCTTTCAGAATATATTTTTTGTATATCAATATCTTTTATGATTAAAAAGTAAACCTCGTATATTTAAAAAAAAGTTGAGTGATTTTTAGATACCAATTATTTTGTTTCCTTTTTTTTGGACAGGTATTTTTTCTCAGAAAATGAATTTCTGATCATTGAGTTATCCAAAAATGATATGTCACTTGCCCTAATACATATAGTTTGGGATATATAGGGCTCAAAGTAAAGCGCGAAGGAATCAAACTTTTCTCCCCCTCCCCCCGACACCTGCGAGGTGCTAAATGATCGGTCCTGGATTAAATCCACTCAGCACCAACTAAGAAATAAATGTGCCGAGTATGAGCTTTTAATCACAAAAGCCAGGGTTCTTATACAAAATGTTGCTCTAAATCCCCAGCTTGATTGTTAATCATTAGTTGACACATTAGTTGTCTTCATATTAATAATATATGATACTAGCTGACCCGTGCCCACTTCGTTGGGCGGTTAAACTTTTTACCTGTGATGAAATTATGAGTGTGGTTCGGTTAGTACTGAGTGCTATGATTTATTTCCTGACTGCCAAAAGAAGGGCTATATTTTTACTACATATGTATGTATATATTTGCATGCCAATTTGACTATAATACCGTTATTTGTGAGTATCTTCTTGTGAGTGTCTTATTTGTCAGCGTATTATCTCTTTAACTATTTATGCAGTAAAAGGAAAATTATATGCAGTAAAAGGGAAAAGTGTTTTGTTTTAAACACTTGAGACGATATATTTACTTATTTTGATAATAATTCATAATTGTTGATAATAGGACCAATAAACATGACCGAACGATTTAAATTATTTTTTAATATAAAATACTACTTTTGTGACGTAAATATAAAAGTTAGACATATGCTGTTGTTGACTTTTTTGTAGGCATTATCAAGCTCTACAACTTTTCTCTAGAATTTAATCATATATCTCTCATCGTTAAGGCAGCGTTAGCTAGAAACGTTTTCGTTCTACCACTTATTCTCCAACTTACTTTGCAAATCCGACTACCACGAAAAAGTCATTTCATTTTTCGGATTAATATACAGCCTATGACACTCACAAATAACGTGGCTTTCTATTGGTAAGAGAATTTTCAAAATCGGTTCAGTAGATCCAGAGATTACTTGCTACAACGTCACAAACTTTACCTCTTTATAATATTAGTATAGATAAAAAATGTAGGTATATAACATTTCTGTAGAGAATTTTATAAGCTTTATTTTTTACATTACCTATTATTCCGATATCGCTAAAGTTAGCGAGCGTCATTTTTTCAAGATGGCGGCTCGAGTGCAACAGATAGAGTGGGGGACTTTTAGTATGTTTAACAGTACGCAGTCGAAATTTATTCCTATTTGACTGGGTTATTAGCGGTATTTGTAATTTAATTTATTAGATATAATTAAATGGCTTATTTCGTTGTGATTTTCTCTATGCGTTTATAATGTTGGCTTATTGATTTTTGACTTAGCTAAGTTGGTAGCCATAGATAGCTGTCAGAATTAATCAAACGTCGTAAATCATACGAGTTGTAACAAAAACCGCATATTTTGTTGTTTTGTTTTCGCGCCTTTGTGCAGATTATGTTCGCTGCAACTGTTTTTCATGGTTTTCTACTGTTTTTTATGTTTCCTGGTGTTTTTTTGCGATTTTGCGTGCATTCATTCCATACTTTGACAGCTATAACCTAAATTCTCGAAATTCGGTATGTTTTATTTTGACAGCCAATGACGCGCCTAACTCTCACGTGATTGGTCGAGGCCGCTGTTTTGGCCTTTTTTTCTTCTTCTCAATTTAACGGCGTTCAAGCTGTTTTTGACGTAATCTTCGCCGACTTTCGCTCGTGATCGTTCTATTTCGTTTGAACATGGCTCCGAGACGGTCGCATAGGTTCGGTCGTGAGGATTGGCAACCGCCGTAAAGGAAAAGGCCGGAGATTGACCGCCTGGCGGTATTTTTTTTATGTGAAGTGTGTGTGACTTATCTGGTAAGCATTTAATTTCCTTTTGGGTAGCTTTTCATGTAGGATCCTCGCGATTTTAACGGATTTTTCTATTGATCGTAGCTTGCGGCACCTTTAAACATCTGTTTTTATGAATAACTGCTGCTAATTAAGTGACGAAATCGTCGCTAAATGTGACGGGACTTGCCTCCACGTCAGGAAATTTTGCCTACATATTCGGAAATTGGATTTTTATTTGGCTGAGCACATGTGACGCGCCGATGAGCGGGAACTGAAGAAAGGGTGCCGGCGTGGCGATTAAACACGGATACTTTACATAACCTTGTGTTTCTTTTTTGTGCTTCAGTCTTTTGTATGTCTGAGGAAAAAGGTTTTCAGTTGGCCAAATCCAGTGCCGATCAATATAGCCCACCCTCTAAGATCGTTTTTTTTAGGTTAACTTTTCTTTTTTTTTTTTATTTCTTTCGGGTATATTTAAAAAAAAAAATAGTTTCCTTCTTTATCTCTAAAAGTAAGGTGGCGTCCTTTTACATTCATTCTTTTGGGTTTTGGTGGATTCTGCCGTGTTTCTTCAAAACACGGTAGGTTAGTAATTTGAGGTTATAGAGTGCATAGAAGATTGTGTTTCTCGTAAATTATAAAGATTTCGAAGTGAAATTAGTACGTAAATGGTATAATTTACAACACCGCTATATATGTATTTCCTTTTATTTCACAGTCGCTTTTCGAGATTACCCAAGTGACAAATGAAGAACGTCTGCAGACAGCTATTGTCATTAGTTATGGCGATGACTAATTTATCTCGTCTTTCAGCCAAAAGCTTGACAAAGAAATAAATGTTATGATAACAGTTACTCCATAATTTCATTACAAAAGACGAAAAGGCGATGGGGACACAAAAGAAAATACTTAAAAGAATATAAAGTGGATAAGATTTATTAGTGAGTGGGTATATTTTATGTAGTTTTGGGAATGTCATAAAGAAAGGATACACAGTATCAAAAGACATCAATTCTTCGGGATTGCGTTATCGTTAAATATGTTGTTGTTAGCTTAGGCATCGAATATGGTGACACAAGGGAGATGGACGAATTTTAAATTAATAATAATCAGCCAATTTTAAAATTAATGCATGTTTATTGATTAATGCATGTTTATTGACATCAAAGTTCATTAATTGCTATTTTATTGATTCTTATTTCTGAAAAATAATGTCTACCGACTTTGGGAGTTAATGGGCCCTTGCTGAGTTGGCCACGAAGACCCTTTGTCTGTTCAGGGTTGGTCACACTCACGGGTCAACACCTATCCGACGGCCTCCACGCATGAAGTGCGAGCCTGGGTAGGACTTTGGCCTTATGGTTAGTTTCCCCTGGGAATCAACCTTCTGGCGCTCCTGGACGGTCTGCGCACCGTGCGGCGTAAGCCAATCGATTGCGCACTCTGACTAACAGTCGGGGGAGTCTGGAAGCAGTACTGTTTCCTATAGAGCGGGGGTGGTTGAGGACCTTACGGCGACTGCTCTTGAAACGACCATCGGCTACCCGATCCTGGGTGAACAGCCGGGCAATGGATGCCATGGTCAGCGATAGATTCGGTATACACCGTTTCACCGCTTCGTAAGGGACAGGACCGCGCAAGCGCCCTCGAACTCGTAACCAATCGAGAGACTAGAGTAATCTGGTCACAATTGGAAGTAAGGGCGTGAGTGTAAGCCCGCTGGGTAACACTCCTGGCTATCTCGCGGTTAAGGCGTTGGCCTCTTACAGATTTGTGGCGGAGCTAGACAGTGGACTGTTTTGTCAAAGTCTTCTGCGCTCACTCCAGGGAGATAGAACTAATAATCGTTAAAACTTCCTGAGGTGACGGGCTCGCCCGCTGTAGTCGACAACCCTAGTGGTCTACCGACTACCGCTTCGCCTTACCCTTGCAACATTTTCTAGTGTCGTTATACTGCTTCTTGGGCCAGGATGCTTCTTATACAGTATGTTCCCAATCGATCTGAAGTGTTTCACCCATCTGAGGATTGTGTAACGACTCAGAACAGCTCCATGTTGACCGTCATTGAACAGTAAACGAAACAATCGCTGCGTAGCTGTAACAACCACTACTCACGAAACTGTCGTAGACAAACAAACGACGTTGCAAGTCCCACTCCTCCGTAGTAACTGAGTAAATGGAATGGTGTCTTGTGTAGAGCATAACTATACCACCACTATCTTCTCCAACCACTGTGTTCTTAGTACTACCACAGTATACCAACCAGTAGATTTACTCTCAAGCTACAGCGCATTGCGGGAAGAGGGTGCGAGGAATGTGGGCAGAGGGGGACGTCCCGATATCCGAGCCCTTACAATTCGTGACGTATTCGTTTCGATTTAAAATTTGTTCTAAAAGCTACTGCCTGGTATACTGTGGTGCGACGTCTGTCTCCCGTCACCATGTATTTAGTACTAGCTGACCCGTGCCCACTTCGTTGGGCGGTAAAACTTTTTACTTGTGATGAAATTATGAATGTGGTTTGGTTAGTACTGAGTGCTATGATTTATTTCCTGACTGCCAATAGAAGGGTTATATTTTTACTGCACATGTATGTGAATTTTTGCATGCCAATTTGACTATATTACCGTTATGTGTGTCTTCTTGTGAGTGTCTTATTTGTGAGTGTCATCTCTTTAACCATTTATACAGTAAAAGTGAAATTATATGCAGTAAAAGGGAAAAGTGTTTTGTTTTAAACACTTGAGACGATAAATTTACTTATTTTGATATGAATTCATAATTTACGTTAAAGCAGCGTTAGATAGAAACCTTTTCGTTCGACCGTTTTTCCGACTTACTTTGGAAATCCGACTACCACGAAAAAGTCTTTTCATTTTTCGGATTAATACATAACCTATGACACTCACAAATAATGTGGCTTTCTATTGGTAAAGAATTTTCAAGATCGGTTCAGTAGATCCAGAGATTACCTCCTACAACATCACAAACTTTACCTCTTTATAATATTAGTATAGATAATATTGCTCAACTCCATAATACTAATTCGCAACCCTTCTGCGCCGGCAAAATGCTGGTGGCTCTGATAGCATTAACGGCCAAACTAACCGTGGCACAACCGGGCATTCTAGTGGGACTCCCGAAGTGAGCTCGCCTAAACACAGGGGTGCCTATCAAGGGCTCGGCTGCTCTTTGCTTAGCATAATAGAAATATAATCATTTGCGTTAAATGTATGCGCTATGTAACCTGGGCTCAGACAGATGTGTATATAACTTTATAAGCATACAACGGCATTTTATTAATTGTCAATTCATTTTCTGTTGTGCTCATGTATTTGAACCTAGTAAATAAATAAATAAATACATATATTTAAAAAAATCAAAATAAATATCAATTTATTTAGCCACCAAAAAAATCTTTTTTTTATAAAGGACTGATTGATTATAAAACCCAATAATTTAATCAATCATAACGATAATAACATTCAATGCCATATATCTCAATAAAATTCAATGCCATTGTCTATTCAGTGTCGTTTATCGCATTTTTATTTAGGCTAATTATATCACAGCAATAATACTAAGGAATAGAATGTCATCTATCAGTCCAACTCAACATTAAAGTACGTAATACTACGTTTTGAAACCTGTATACCAAATTAAAAATTGACATATTTTTGTAAATAATATTAAAATCAATTTATTTCGATTTAAAATTTCATTTATTATTATATTATAATTCTATACCGTACACGCGTATTTAGAGAGCCATCTACAGTGCGCCGCCATATTGTTATACCACGTAAGACGCCATATTGTATATAAGCATAGAAGAATAATAAATTTGTGGAGCTATGAGTGCCATCTAGAAGTTGCGTTTCGTATTAAAATCCTGGCTTATAATCAATAAATTTTTGGGGTATGCCGTTGGTGGTTAGGTTAGGTTAGGTTAGGTTACTATTTACTTCTCTTATCCACCGCTACTACTACGTCATACGCACCAGTTTCAACCAGTCCGCATGAATCATCCCAACCGATCCGCCCGAGGCAACAACCAGACCCATCGGCACAGTAGAAAGAGCTAAGCAGTATGGAAGCTACGTACAAACGATCGAAACGAACGCACTCACATAGACGCACGCTTTAACAATAAGCTAAGCAGTCGTCGGGGGGAAGTCAGTCGTGGGTGCCAAAATTGATTTTATAGTGTTCAATTCAATGGTGCCACCAAAGGTAAGAATGATTGATTGTTGTTGCTTATCTATACTACTATATACAATTCTTGAGGGCAGTATATGTATGTATGTCTTTCTGTATGTTTTGATTTGGCTCAAAAACAGCTGAACCGATTTAGGTAAAACTTCATCAAAGTGTTCCTTAGAATTTCAGTATTAAAAAAGGTATTATTGGGTTTGTTTGATTTGTCTTGACAAAAACTATAACCTTGTGTGATGCCCAGCATCTGATGATGGACTAACTACCTATCCGCACGCAGTGTTGGGCATTTTTCTTTTGTGGACGCACACAGAGGACGCACTTCTGTGAGCGCCGAAACGCTTCATCCGATTGAGCTGAAATTTGGCATGCAGATTGTGGTTGAAATCCGTCCACCCAGCGTTGGCTCCTGACTAGAGGACTCCTCAACGGTAAACAGCAGAGAGCCAACATTTTGTATACGTATTCATTTATGATAGCAACTTCCAAGTTTCACCATGACATGGCTGATCTACCCTGGGTTGGCTCCCGATGAGGGGACTCCTCAACGATCAACAGCAGAGACTCAAAATTTTGTATACGCATTCAATTATGATAGGCCCTTTCAAGTTTCACTATGACATGGCTGATGTAACCTGGGTTGTCTCCCGATGAGGTGACTCCTCAACGGTCAACAGCAGAGAATCAAAATTTTGTATACGCATTCAATTATGATAGACTCTTCTAAGTTTCACTATGACATGGATGATGTACCCTGGGTTGGCTCCCGATGAGGGGACTCCTCAACGGTCAACAGCAGAGACTCAAAATTTTGTATACGCATTCAATTATGATAGGCCCTTCCAAGTTTCACTATGACATGGCTGATGTAACCTGGGTTGTCTCCCGATGAGGTGATTCCTCAACGGTCAATAGCAGAGACTCAAAATTTTGTATACGCAAAATTATTGTGATTATTGTGAATGAGTATACAAAATTTTGAGTCTCTGCTGTTGACCGTTGAGGAGTTTCCTCGTTGGGAGCCAACCCAGGGTACATCAGCCATGTCACAGTGAAACTTGAAAGGGCCTATCATAATTGAATGCGTATACAAAATTTTGAGTCTCTGCTGTTGACCGTTGAGGAGTTTCCTCGTTGGGAGCCAACCCAGGGTACATCAGCCATGTCATAGTGAAACTTAAAAGGGCCTATCATAATTGAATGCGTATACAAAATTTTGAGTCTCTGCTGTTGACCGTTGAGGAGTTCCCTCGTTGGGAGCCAACCCAGGGTACATCAGCCATGTAATGCTGAAACTTGGAAGTTGCTATCATAATTGAATGCGTACACAAAATTGTGTGTCTGTGCTGTTGACAGAGGAAAAGTATCCTCGTCAGGAGCCGATCTTGGCTGTAAAATCAGGTCATGATCATGCCATAAAAATGCATTGTCATCGTACCCCAAATAAATGATTTTATTAATAATTAAAAATAACATCATTTTTACAAAAAATATAGATTGACAACCCTAGCGCTCCAATGGAGAGTAGGTATTTATTTCAAAAAATGGGCTTAGTTTCCATACTGCTCATGTTTCTACTGTGCCATCGTGGTGGTGGACTGTTCAACAAGAATATATTTGTACTGTGAAAAAAAAAATATTTGTACCGGCAAAACGTTTTTTTCGTCATTTCCTGTGAAGGTCATTCAAGGTCATTCAAGGTCAAATGAAGGTCAAGTCAAGGTCAAGTCAAGGTCATCCATGGGGACTCAAGGTCACATCAAGGTCACTCAAGGTCAAGGTCAATGGTACTTAAGGTCAACCATGGTGGTTACCTGAGGATACTCAAGGAAGTTTCTAAAGTAAAACACCACTTGTATGAAAGAAAATCTTTAATCGCTCTCTATATTTATAAACTCATCATCTGAAATTTGTATGATGTCATCATCACAATTATTATTGAGAGTAATTCACAGGAAAAACCGGCGTCATCCATCTGCCTTGTTATTTTCCCAATCCCATGTGCTATCAGCTAAACAGTTATTCATTAAGCAAGCGCTTCTTGCATTCTACAAATCTAGAGATGACCACGCCCGAACTCAAAACAATCTGGACACAAGAATGTCCGCGAGTATCAATTATATAATTCCGTCAGTCAGGACAACATTTGCCCAGAGACATATATTCTACATAGCCCCAAAATTATATAATTCCCTTAGTGAAGACATGAAAAATTATCCTAACATAAAAATATTTAAAGCAAACCTTAATAGATGGCTACTTAACAAGGGATATGTAAAATCTGATCAACTTCTTTGCAACGCACGACAATTTATTTAGTATAACTTATCTATTTTTCTTAATTAAATTTTATTAAATTACAACTATAAATGTATATACATATTTATTACATATCTATATTTTTTATAAAATTGGTATATTTGTGTGTGGTGTATACAGGTGGTGGGTCCAAATAATTTATTTAAAAAAAAACACTTCATTTCTTAAAATTGCATAAAAATATGCACATCTAGAGACGGGCCAAATTATCGCCTAGTTAGATGTGCTATTGGCAGTAAAGGTCATGTAAGATGTGTTAAACCTCCCTATATTAATTATTAAATAATTTATATTATTATTATAAGATTACATGACCTATGAATGAACTGTATACCTAATCCTATGTACCTAAATAAATAAATAAATAAATAAATCGTCATCGCTGGGGAACATTTCCTCGTACGAGGCGATGGCTGCCAGGTCTTGGTCCGTTAGTGCTCCGGACTGGTCAAAGTACAGGGGTTCATCGCGGAGCAGCTCTTCCCGGGCCTGGTCGTCCGTCACCGAAGACTGATCGACGGCGTTTGTAAGGTCCTCATTCATCAGCGCCCCGCAGTTCGAGCAGAACACGTATAGCGTCATAAATTGGGCCATGTCCGCGGCTGGTACGGTGCAAAACCGCACCAAGGTTTCATGACGGGGCTCCGTACACCCCGGACAAAGACACTGATCGCGTGACCACACGACGACGTCGTTGACAAGGGAGACGTCCGCAACGCGACATCCCCAATCCCACAGGAACTGCGTGTAGATCCTCGACAACTCCTGCCATGGTGTGGCCAGCACAATAAATGATTTGCAACATCAACTCCGCATCTTGGTACACGGCGTGAGCTTGATCAAACATATTGACGTTCTCCATATTGAAAGAGTACTGAATAAAATTAGATTGTGGCGACACTTATATACGAAATAGAACAAAGGAGTGCACGCGAAAGCTAAATATAAAAATTTAATCGCTCATATCAAAATTCGCGTGCGTCATTAAAAACATAATTTTTACTTTTATCGCTAACGGGTTATCGCTAACGCTCGCGTTACTTTTATCATCCGCGGGAATGTTTGGTTGTAATGTACAAATAGGGATTTTTGTTTTATTTTGGGGATAATAATACATGTTTTCGTATTCGCTTTCGGGCTTCAGTCGAAAATGTATAAAATACCGAATTTCGTTTCGGTTTTTGGATGAATATTCCGTCGGACGTCGAAATTCATATTATTATTTGATCTTGTTTAAGAGACGTCTTAATTGGCGTATAATGCCAAATATTTTCTGAACCTCAACAAATAAAACATACGTTTCAACCTTTTAAATAATTAAACGCGACAAAATTTCACATTGTTTGCACCGACCATTACACAACGACCGTGTCAACATGGCACTAATTAGACCTTTAAGTAACTTCATTGTGGACTTAAATAGGCGGTTTTGCCTGATATTTTGCCGGGCGTCATGTTTCAACCAGGAGTCAATTTTGGCTTTAAAATAAGACTTAAGCATATACATTTTTAAAACTTCGTCAAGCATTTTAAATATCCTGGGGGCTATGTATACAAAATGCCTCTCCCCAATCTGTGTTCGCAGATCGCCGATTTTTCTTGCTAAATGTTTTTCACAGCGTTATGTGTTCAATCAGTCGAGTTTCTATGTGCCGTTTCGTTTGTTCAACGTAGGCTAGACCACAGCTGCACTCGATTTTATACACACTCGGGATTTACAGTATCTTTCTCAGGCCTCAGAGATCGAGCTATATTCTGGGGTCTCGTATTCACGAGACACGCACACGATCCAATACAGACGAAACTCAAAAACCAAGCAGATGCCGAGTATTCTTACCAGACGTCAGACGTAAGGGAGTGATAGTTCTAATAAGAAGGATGCTAAACAAATTCGACATAAAAACGATCTTCAAACCGACCGAAAGTGCGTAATTAATACTATATACCAAATTATACTGTATGCCAAATTAAAAATTGACATCTTTACATAAATAATATTAAAATAATTAGAGCTATGACTAAAAAGTTAGTTTTTTATAATATTATTATTTTAATTTGAGATGGGATAGCGCAGTAGGTTTAAAAGCACCATCTATAGTGCGCCGCTATACTGCTATACCACGAACGCCGCGATATTGAACATAAAAGAAGATAAATCAATATTTGGACCAGCTAGGAGTGCCAGCTACACTTTCCGTTTCGTAATGAAATCCTAACTGCTGAAGCGTAGTACGGCGTTGAGCAATTAAATACCCGTATATGATCAATGATTATAATAGCGTAGAAAAAAGGACATACTAAATAAGACATTTCTTGCGGAAGTTTGTCTATGACATTTGTCTATGTTAGCATACGTTTTCCAGTATGCGAATAGCTACTACCTTGGAGGTTTCGACTACAATGGGCGAACCCATAACCCCAGAAAGTTTTAACGATAGTGATCGTTCTGTCTTCTGTGAGGTGAACGTAGAATACTTAGGGACGAAGCAGTACACTGCCGACCTTAAGAGACTATCGCCTTACCCCGAGACAACAGGAATGTGCAAGCAGCGGTCCAACCTCACGCCATCACTACCAGTTCGGCCAGATTTCTCCGGCCGGTGACGCCTTCGAGGTCGCTTGTGCGGTCCTCTCCTTATGTAAGCGGTGATGCTGTATTAACCGAATTACCGAGAGCTAGGCAATGGACTACGGCGTCCATTGCCTAGCTCTCATACGAGATTGGGTGGCCGATTGATCGTTTCAATAGTGACTATCATAAGGTTAAAAACCACCCCCTCTCCTGTCACATATTAAGTGGCATTAATGATGTTAAATGGAAACTGAAATAAAATAATTTAATGAAATAATGAAGTCTTTATTTTTTCTAGTCGCCCGGAGGACGGGTCGGCGAATTAAAATATTTAGAGATATAGATGCAGTATAAATAAATTCACACATTATAAATTCAAATTCAAATAATTTACTCATTCAAAAATATTCATTTGCATTGTATTCATTGCAGAATCTGCCTAACTAGGCCATAGCCCGTACTAAGGAGGACTCTATGTATGGCAATGATTTATTCATATGCACATAGTATTAACATGAAACATACAAAATGTGATATAATATAAAACAGGTAAGTGTATTCAAATTAAACTTAAAATTATATTTAAATATATCGATTTAGCATTGATCATGGAAATAAAAATATAAATAAAATGTCGTAATATGAAGTTTATAGAAAACATAAACAAATAATATAAAAATATAAAATGTATTACAATGTATGACAGTAATAATAATGCAAATACCTTTAATTTAAAATATTACTTATTACCTTTTCCACCTTATTTCTCCCAAGCTGAAGTAAGTGTTGTGTAATTTTTAATTTTAATTGGATTGACTTAATATTTCGGATTTTTTATGGATTCTTTTAGATTGTTATAAATTTTGGGCCCTATAAAGCCAAAGTGTCTTTGGGCAAAGAATGTTCGGGTTTTCCGTACAATGTGCTTACAGGTTGTGGCTTTCCTCGTTGCAATTTTATGCCCTGTTTTAAGGTGAATATCTTTACTGTTTATATGATGGTTAGTGAATATCTTTACTTTCCACTGATGTCTGATGTCTTAAGTTCTGCGGACAAGTCGTTTGAGGAGTACCTTCGGTGCTTCTTGGCGATAACCCGGAAAAGCGCCTTCTGCACTGTCATAAGCGGATTTAGAACAGTGCGTGTAGACCCTCCCCAATATACATAGAATACCGTATGAAATTAAACTATTTGACAGGGCATAGTAGATATTTTCGAGGGATTTTAAATCTAACATCCGAAGTAACTTAAACGCATATAAGTCTCCTTACTTTAGTCGCCACATCGTTTACATGCGCATCCCATTTAAGGGTGTTATCAAATACGAGACGAATATATTTGACTAGAGTTTTAGGTTGTATATTTGTGCTTTTACATTGCATATTACCAAATACATCATTTATAAGATTTGGGGTACATGAATGAATTTCTACACCTGTGTGCGTGCATAAAGCTCCAAAAAGCGGCCACGCTGCTGGATGCGCGACATCAGCTGCCCGCCGAGGATCCTCTATAAAGTCCTGCTTGCCAGTAATAGAAAAGTTAACATAGTTTGTTTATTCGCTATTTAATGTCAATAGATTATTCTGGAGCCAAATATATTGTTTAGACATGTCGCGGAGCAACAATACACACAGAACCCACCTACTCAAAATGTCATAAAAGGAAAGGACCGGAAGAAGACTCCACCCGAAGGCGGCAGGAAGGTGGTGTCGCCGAGGTGCAATGGCGACACCGGAATTAAGGAGATGGCGATGTGCAATGCCATCACTAGGATTACCTACCCCAAACGCCCAATAATCAACACACGTCTTAATTGCCTCCAACGAGGCGTTTATTTTAATCATCACAATCAAGCCGTCAACGAGAAGCTAAAAGCAAACATCGAGATAAATGAGAGAGAAAGTACAAACCGTCGTGAAGGCATACACGCAAATACCAGTAAGGCCCGAAGATATTGAGAAGACCGCCATTACCACCCCGTTCGGATTATTCGAAATGACCAGGATGTCCTTCGGACTCCGCAACGGAGCACAAACCATGCAACGATTTATGGATCAGGTACTCCGGGGCCGCGACAGACCTAATTCTGCGATTTTGTTAACCGTCGGCCAGGTCTTTCCTCGGAAATTAAGGCAGTGTCATCAGCAAATAGAACTGAATTACCTCCTTTCAATGTAATGTTGGAAAGGTCATTTATTTACACTAAAAATAAAATCAGGCCTAGGACACTTCCTTGTGGTACTCCGTAACGTATACGACCTTCAACGCTCTGTGCTCCATTTAGTTTCGTAACTTTTGTTCTATTGGACAAGTAATCGGTGAAATATTGCAATGCTTTCCCAAGAATGCCATTTTTTTATAATTTACTTAATAAAATTGTGTGCGATACTGTGTCGAAAGCCTTCCAAAGGTTCAGAAATACCACAAGGCACTTGCCTCTTTCATCCAGACTTTTTACTATATTATTGGATAGAAAAGCAAAAGCATCCTGTGTAGACCTGTCAGGACGAAATAAAATAAAATAAGGGGGGACGACAATAGAGAGAGAGCAAGGTTAAAAAAAGTATGAAATAAAACAACTACAGGTCGGATCCGGTATCCGGTTGACGGGAAGTGCTTTTTTTTTTTTTTCTCTTTATTTGAAAAAACAACAGATTTACATCAGTCTTACGTACTAGAGATAATATTACATTAAGTTATTTGATATAAATCTAAAAACGTTTTCTACTTATTGATAATTTACCTATTTTGTTATACTATTCTAATAACTTAAATATTTTATTTTAATTTCAGTTTGGTGTTTTTTTTTAGTCCGTTATTTTTGCGGAGGCGAGTTGCTTGATTTGTGATGTACTTAGAAGCATACCATCAAAGCAATTTACAATTTTCACATATGAGTGCATTATGCGGGGCACCGGCGAGAAAGAGCGTTATTGGTTGAACAATGCGGCGGGCGGAAGACATCACAACGACGAGTTCTGTGGGTAGACGAAACGTTCAGCGGGAAACAACTGAGCAGGTCAGGGCAGTCGAGTTTATGGGTAAAGAGTGAATTAATGAGGAGAAGATCTGTAAGAGTACGTCTCGTCTTCAGAGATTGACATTTAAAAAAGAGAGTTTGGGCGTTGTAATCGGCGAATTCTATTTCGTGAAAGAATTTAAAACGCATCCACCTCAGAACCGTTCTCTGAACTCTTTCAATGTCTGAAACATATTGTTCGTAACATGGATTCCAAATCACACTGCCAAACTACAGTCTACTCCGGACAAGCGATGTAAACAGGAGCATAACAACGCGGAAATCCTTGAAAGGCTTCGTTACCCTCCAAATGAATCCCAGCAACTGGTAACCTTTGGAAGTCATTAGCTCGATATGAGTATTGAAGCTAAGTTTACTAATTAAATGTTATACCCAAGTCAGTGAATTCAGAAACTCTTTCCAGTTTATGCGCGTTAATATCATATTGGTAATGTGTAGGCCGATGAGATCTAGAAAAAGACATAGTTTTGCATTTATTTAGGTTTAAGTACAGCTTATTCGTTAGGCAATATTCTTGTAAATTTATTTTTTTTGAGCGAAGAATTCTCAGGTCGGGGTTAAAAAACTTCAGAGTTCAGGTTGGAGGAAATTACAGATTTGAAAGGACAGCAAATATAGCAACGGGAGATTCCGCGGGCTCAGCCAACACGATGAACCTCTCGAGGGAGCTTAGGCACAGACTGACATAGATACTGCTGCCGAAGAGACGGTGCTTGAAGCTGCTACCGGAAAGGCGGTGCAGTAAACTCGTCGTAGGAGGTTGGTGATAGCCTAGTCCGGAAGAAGATCGCCCGTGACAACGCAGCAAACGACGTGTCGCGGTTACCGACAATCGCCCGGGGCTAACGCCGAGGCCCGACGTGAGTCACAAACCCCTGTGTGAGTCCCCGGCGGATGAAAGCGGCCGCTGTCACGCGTATCCGAGGGCAAGGATGAATCCGTTCATAATATCTCCTGTATCTCGCCCGATGATTAGATGAAAAGCTTGTGAAAGCTACGTGCGGCGCGCTCTGGTGCAGGTCTCGGAATGAACGGGCAACGAACGTCCACGCCAATACTGCGCCGCAGCCAACGAGAGCTAAAGCTCCGGGACAGCACGTGGTTATCTGGAGCTGGATTCCGACGAGAGGCCGCGCGAGCGGCGCTACACGCATCGACCCTTCTACGCTGACCACGTGATGGAGTCTAAGATGCATTTGGGGGGAGGTCGTACCCTAGAAGAACCCCTGAAAAACCGCAAAAACGCCACGCAACAGCCGTGCCTCCATCGAAAAACTCCCCTTTTGCCGGTAGTTAGGAAAAAGGAAAACCGCGGATCAGCTCTACCTTCAACATTCCAGCGGGCACGTGTTCATATTGTGGCGTCTTCACCACAACAGTTTGTAAACCCCAGAGACTGGCCCGGTAAATAATGTTGCCATTCGCACAGGCAGAAAATGTTGCCATTTGCAACGGCAGATAATGTTTCCAGCGCAAGTACACGTAGATAGAGCGGACAGACGGTTCGCTCATTCGTTCAAATTGAACCTTCTTACGGAGCACACACTGAGTTTTAATACCGGCTGCGCCGACGGCGCCCGTGGACCACCGACGGTCACGGGGCGCGGCACTCGCGATTCAATCAAAAAATTAATATGATTAGGTCCACGGGCCTAATTCTTTACATTGGTGACCCCGACGTGATATGAACACGCAACCTTCTGATCCCAAAAGGGGAGTTTTGAGGACAAAAAATTCCCAAAAGGGGAGTTTTTCGTCCTCATTTCAGAATGCAAAACGCGATGTGAATTCACAGAAAACTAAACTGCACCTCTCAAAAACCGTCACAGCATTCCCACATATTCCAATTTAAAGACTTACTGATATGTTAGGGGGTTCAAGGCGTCGCCTAAGATCTCGACTTGTAAGCCCGGCGTGCTGATCAAATGTAAAATGGCAACTTCTTATTTCCGCCCTTATATCTAGAATCGATGTCCCTCTATCCATAAAGACGGTTTGTGTAAAATAATTAAATAATATAATTTAATGTATTGTGTGGAATAATTCCTAATTTTATTGTGCTATATAATACGTAGCGTATTATAATTTTCTTTCTTACTAATATTTCTATTTGTTTTATTTTGTCTTTTCGTTTACGTAATTATCTAGAAAATAGAGTATTTATTTTTATATTATTATTTAGTTATGGCAGAAACGCTTATTTTCGTGGTCCTAAACGAGGCGCCAACAAATTAAAAAGTAACTGATGAAAAGTAACCCGCTGATGCGTGAAAGATACACACACTTGGGTGGTCATTACCTCCAACCTGAGGAAGTAAAACAATTTGTCGCCAAAAGCCTGTTGCTGTTTTTAAATGACACGAGGCTTAGCGCAGAACTATAGTAGGTGGCGAACACAATAGATCAGCAATGGTCACAGTTTTACAAGGCTTATAAAGACCTTAACCCCACACAACAACAAAAAAAAAACTGTCAGATGTCAAAAGTTTGACATATCGAGTAAAATAGTAATTATTTGTTCCTTTGAGTTTTCGAACGTGGAAATGTGGTTTCCAGCATTTCCACAGCGTGAGACTCTATAGGAAACAAAGCCTTTTCGGACTCTTCGGGTTATCCGTCGAAATGCACAGTCCATTGGCTGACGCCGCACGGTGCGAACACAATCCAGGGGTGCCCGAATTACGAGTCCCAGGGAAAACCGGCCCGCAGGCACAGAGTCCTACCAGAGCTCGCACTACTTCTGAGATGCTACCGGATGGGTGCTGACCCTGAGTTAAGCCGGCCGTAACACATGGGTCATAATGACGCAACTGCACAGGACCCATTAGCTCCCGAATAGCCACTAACACTGACACATCAAAGAGCGGTTTATTGGCCAATTGGGAAAGCATATAATATGTAAATGTAAATGTGTTTCCTTCCTGGGCCGACTTGAATCGTATGATGTATTTTTGCTACGTTCTGTTAGGATAAAAGCTCATACTTAACGAAAGCCAAAAGAGAGTATATTTTTATTATGCGTATAGGATACAGGAACAGAAGCTTTTCTCCATCATTCTTCACTTATCTGTTTTCACGGCCGCATCGTAAAAACATTTTAGTAAAAGTATGGATAAAATAAAACGGTTTTACGTGCCCCTACCTTTATGAGTTTTATTGCTATCGTTGGCAAAGTGAGAGATTTGGGCGGTGGGTGGGCAAGACAAACTTCCAAATAAAGTTATAAATCGTTTCTGGTCTGCGCGCTTCATTCCATTTACATAAGAGTACATACTAAACTAAAACGCATTTTTCTCGCGAAATAAAGTTTAAAACCCCCAGGTGTCTCACTTGGAGGTGTCAACTACAACTATTGAGCTTCGTTTTGCGCAGTTTTAATCAATGTAGGGATACGCGGTAACGTGCCTTCTAACTGTAAATATGTGAATATGAACTTAAAAGTGAACTTGTAAATATGTGAACGTTCCCGGAATGACTCAGTGAAATAGCGGGGGATCATAAAGATTTGGCTGTGATAAAGCTCAGCTTTATCATAGCCAAATCTTTATGTAGAATTAATTACACTTGTCTCATGCCTATGCCTGAGGATGGTTGCATCTCATGGTAGATCACATGCCTGTTTATTTCGATCATACGGCGCAAGTCATCGATGTTTTTCTTGTTGATAGCGGTGGATGCCGGTGGTACCTTTACGAAGTTCCTTACTGAGATTACTCGACCAATATTGAAATCTGAAATCTGTCAAGATTGAAAACAACGAGGGTTGTCGACTACAGCGGGCGAGCCCGTCACCTCAGGAAGTTTTAACGATTGTTCGTTTTATCTCCCTGGAGTTAGCGCAGAGGCCTTGGACAAAACAGTACACCGTCTAGCTCTGCCACAGACCCGCAAGAGGCCAACGCCTTAACCGCGAGATAGCCAGGAGTGTTACCCAGTTAAGAGCCCTATCACATATTTTTTCCAGAAAGGCAAGAAAAGTGGATTTTTGGCGTTCTAATTCCAAGAAATGAAGAGATTTCTAAAAACTTTAATTACTAAATTACCTGGACCATTTCTTGATGTTGACCATAGCGGCCTTTAATTTTAGATATAACGAATATTATTTACTTATTCAGCCCATTTTCCGAAAGTCGTTATTCGTAAAACGCTCGGAAGGCAAACTTTGAGCTCCTTAATACAGTAATATCACTACAACGAAAACGGTATACTATTTTTTTTTATGTCCGTCATGTATTCTTGATGTACACTACGGCTTTATTTTTTCGTTTTTTGACCACATATCCAAGGTATACATTACTTACAATTACACAAAATTAAAAAAAAATCTTCCAGTATCATTCTAATTTTCTCAGAAATAAAATAAGATTCTTATATAATACTTATACTATATTAAAGTTCACTCTTTTAGCAATACGACATAATATAAATTATTGTCATTAGAAAGGAGAAAACACTGCAAAAAACAATTAGAAATTGTGTATATATTTGCTTGCGCAAGAGAAGAGCGCTCAGTGCCGCGGTTTTCTCCCAGGGTTGAATAGTTATTTATTTATTTATTTATTTATTTATCCTATCTTTTATAGTTACATCCAAAAAAAAATGCGTTCATTTTTTCAACTCATTTTAAAAGAATACCTACGCTATTTTGTAATAAGGCTCTTAAGAGTTTCAAGGCGATAGGTGAGGGCAGCAAACCCCGCCCACCGCCCGGGCAGTTATAACGACGAGGGTCGTCTTGTCTGCCCGGGATGTCGTGCTACGACAACCCTGCGCGTACCAGAAGGGTAAAACGCGCAGGGGGTGAAATAGGGTAAACCACCCCCCCCGTACCGCCCCGAGAACCCATTTATTCAAAAAATAAAAGGTATTTACAAAAAAAATAAAAAATTTACAAAATATTACAAAATTTAACGAGAAAAGAAACAACAATATCGTAAATTTAGGAGCCGGTAAGCGGGGTAGAGGACGCTCCAGAACAATGAACGTGAAGGCGCACTGTTCGTGGGCAGGTCTCGGAGCAGCCACGGGGGGGAGGAATCCCTGGATCCTGCAAAGAACGAAACGCCCCTCGGGGCGGTAAAGAGACGGACACAAAGAGACGGGCACTTCGGGCTGGAAGTAGCCGCCGAATCACGCCACCAAGGAAGAGGGTACCCCCTGGGGGGCATTCCGAAGCCTCATGCTTTCCCAAGAAGCCACCCAGTGCCCCACAAACTCGCCAAACGACTGGAAGCAGCTCCTACAACTGACCAAATACGGGTACCAAATCGGAGAACGCCCAACGCACGCGCCCACTGCATCCATCAATTTCTCCCGTGCAGCCGCTAGAATTGGGCAAGACCAAATTACGTGTTCCGCAGTTTGGCGACCATACCCACAGGCGCACCGGGGGTCATCGGCAAGTCCAAAGTCAAATAGTTTGGCTCTGAACTCTCCGTGGCCCCCAACCAGCTGCGTGGTATGGTGGTCGAACCGCAGAAACGAATTTGCCATCCGCACTGCAACAGACGGGAAAAAGCAATGGGTGAGGCGGCCCGTACCCCCGGCGTCCCATCTAGCCTGCCAGACACGCAAGGACTCCACCCGGCGTGGAGGCCATCGGATGGGTGTTGACCCGTGAGTGTGACCAACCCTGAACAGAATGGGTCTTCATGGCCAACTCATCAAGGGCCCATTACCTCTCGATTGAAAACAGCTATAAATGTCATCTTACTTATTACTTCATCGCCAACAGCAGATTCAAGATGAGCGAGGCTGTCAAATTATGCAGCGAAAATTTTCACGATTTAAATCCATCGTAAGGCTGATAGACAGTTTTTAAAATGACGCCAAAAAAAAAAAAAACAAATTGCAGTTAAGTGAAAAAAACTGTATTCAAATTCAATTGTAGTACTTTTTTTTTTAAACTGGTATGTGGTAAGTGGCCCGTTCTGGAAACTATCAGTGTGACATATTTTTTTATTTTTTTATTTAGGTAAAAAACAGTCATAAACAATTGTTTTAACAAATACACTTAAACAAATAGACCTACATTACCATTAATTTTAACAAAACTTGTAAATGTAGCCACAACAATGTAAATTTCTAGTCGGATCGAACTATTTTCATTTAGTACGAGTACCTAAATTATTAGCTGTAAACTAAAACTAATGAAACAACAAATCACTCAATTGTTTCCTAAAAGTAATTAATGACACTGAGAATATATCTATGTCGTTCAAAACTTCATTATAACACATGCAAGAGCGTCTGAAGAAGGTATTTTTTGCGTAGTTTGAATGAAAAGAGGGAATATAGAAAGTATCTTTGAACGTGAGGTGGAAGACCGCGGGATTTTAAAAAGTTTTTTTTCCAAAAGGGGTGCAGAGTTGATGTGGTTATGAATAATTTCATATAAGAAAATGCTGTCTAAGAGTTTTCGTCTTGAATACAGAAAATGCATTTTGTGTGTTACTCTCTCTGCGTAGTCGGTGCAGAGACATATGTATTTAACACCAATATAACGAGTCAAATAAAGTAAATGCATCAATTTGAAATCCACCATAGAATGCGTATACTTACTCATTATGGAAGAAAATCAACTTTTTAAAGGTTTGGGCACTCTGCAAACGGTTTGGGCATTATTCATTATTATATCCTACTGATTTCATATTGGAAATGATCGGGCACAATTCGCTTCGTCTGCGGAGGCTTTTTAAAATCGATCTTTGTTGATTACAGGTTTTTTAAAATTACAGTACGTCAGTCGAAGTCCATCAGTCAATGGAATTACGCGTTTTATTGCATTTAATGGTAACGTCAAAAACAATAGCACTCTAAACACAAGTCATTCAGGAGTAAATCATGTTTACCACTAATGAGTAAGTAACAACGTTGATATTTATTATATATGATTAGATACAAAAGCCTACATACAGGATGAGCTTTTAATTAGTGACGTACTTGTAGTGGGTCAATCGTTAGGCTAAACTAGGCAACTTTTGATAAGCATTTTTAAACAATGTATTTATTTTAAGTTTTTTTTTAATTGTTTTCTTTTTTATTTGTTCTTTTTTTAATACCACAGAAAGCTTTGAGTACAATGCATTGTCTAGCGGCAGGTAAAATATCTCTAATACTGATTATTAGCGATATTTTACATACTGCTAGATAGCGAAGCGCGCTCAACGCTTCTCAAACTTTTTTTCATAAGATAAGGTTTACAAATTTAACAAAAAAAATGTTTTTTAAATAAAAGATTTTTTTTGTTGTTTCTCAAAATATTTTATCAAAAGTTGCTTATCTCATTGTACTGATTTACACACTAGAGAAGGATGTCACTTATTAAAAACTTCCCCTGTATACAATTCTCAATGGCAACTAGAACTAACATTCATGATGGTAACTATTGAAATTTTGAATTATCGCTTAAATCAAGTGTATTGTCTTCTAAACCTTATACATAGCTATTTAAACATTAGTACACAATACTTTTGAAATATTATATTATATATTTTAATTATAAAATCCAAAAATTATTACTAGTGATTAGGGAATCGAATAAAATCCGCTCAAGATTGAAATTATTCTATAAATCAATACTACAGGTTTCTGAAGAGTTTCACCAAATCATTTATAATAATCGTATTATATACTCAAAACTAGAAGTGCAATCAGATAATTATTTGACATGATAAGAGTTAAAAAAATTATTAAATACTTAATACTATAACATAAAAATATTAAATACTATAACATATTGAAGTCAGAATTATCAATTAAGTTGTCATGAGATGAGTAAATAATACGATCCTACGAATACAAAAAATAATTGATTATCCGAGAGAAAAAACCAGTCATAATAATATAATGGGCATTAAAATAATAGATTAAGAGGGTCCTAAATGAATGTAATCAAAATTAAAATTGTCAGTCATTTAATTAGAATTCGCTGATATCATACAATTCTCTCTCAATAAGCGTTTTTTCTCTCAATTATCCCAATAAATCATAGCAGCGTTTCATGGCTATCTTAAAAATCGTTTGATCAAATAGTATGTTTAGGTATTAATTTAATCAACATCTTTTTAATGTGGTAATTTTAAGTATATTTTAAATGGAGGATAAAAATTTCCAAGTCTTTTTTTGTAATCTATAAGATTAAATATGAATTATATTTAAATAATCTTATCTTATATATAAAAATGAATCGCCGTGCGTTAGTCTCGCAGGATCTCGGAAACGACTCGACCGATTTGAATTACTTTTCTTTTATTTTGTTTGGCTTGATTCAGGGGTGGTTTACAAAAAAAAATATTTAGAAAAAACTCAAAGAAACAACTGAAAATCGAAAAAATCCAAATTGGTCACTTTGGAAACATTGCTCACTTTTTTAAATGGCTATCGCGGCGATCGTATTGTTTGACAGCTGCGCTATCCATAACTGTTATTCATTCCGTACAATGTGTAAAATTTCAAAAAGTCGAAAAGTCAAAATATGCGAAAGTCAAAAAAGTCGAAAAAGCCGGAAAAATCGTAAAAGTCAAAAAAGTCGAAAAAGTTGATAAAGTCGAAAAAGTCGAAGATTCGGATAATTCGGAAACTCAAATAGTCGAAAAGGTCTAAAAAGTCGAATAAGTCAAAAAAGTCGAAAAGACCGAAATAGTCAAAAAAGTCGAGCAAGGCAAACAAATAAAAAAAGTCAAAAAAGTCGAAAAAGTAAAAAAAGTCGATAAAATCAAAAACATTCGAAAAAGCCGAAAAAGCCGAAAATGTCAAAAAAGTCGAAAAAGCCGAAAATGTCAAAAAGTCGAAAAGGGCGAAAAAGTCAAAAAAGTAAAAAAAAGTCGAAAAAGTCGCAAAAATCAAAAAAGTCGAAAAAGACGAAAAAGTCGGAAAAGTAAAAAAAAGTCAAAAAGTCGAAAAAGTCGAAAAAGTCGGAAAAGACGAAAAAGTCAAAAGGTCTAAAATGTCGGAAAAGTAGAAAAAGTCAATAAAGTCAAAAAAGCCGAAAAAGTCGAAAAAGTTAAAAAAGTTAAAAAAGTAAAAAATCGAAAAAGTCGGAAAAGTCTAAGTCGAAGTCAAAGTCGATTTCGATTTCGATTTTCGAGTTTTAACGGGTGTCGCTAGGTTAGGGGTGGTGGGGGGGGGGGGGGGGTTATTGTACGATTAATGATATTAATATTCAGATAAATTACGTACCTGGCTTTTTGACAGGAAAGTCTTGGGGTGACACAACCGGTTTTTTTTATAATATAACCACGAATTTGGACTTAGTTTGGGGGATTTCAATACTGTAGAGACCTCATGGAAATTTCGATCGATTTGAGCGAGCGTGAAAACAATTCCGTGTCGTTTTACAGTGTCCATTACAATGTCGAGAAGAAGAGATAACATAGGTCGACGAAGTCAGTCAAATGTGCGGCAAGCTACAAGTGTAAACCGCACTGATGTGAGATGATTTCATCATCTCGGCCGAACTACAAGATGAAGCTGTTAATCCGAAATTGCTTGCAGTGGTGCCTAAGAATATGATCTTTGGACTTCGCGAAGTTTATAACAACATCTCGCCCTGTATTCTCGATAGTAACTGTGCCAGGCGTTACCCGAGAAACCTGACTGCTCACACCATCACAGGCAATGACGGATACCCATTGTATCGTCGCCGATCAGTTGCGGAACATGGGCGATCTGCAGCTGTGAAGGTAAAAGGGTAAAATGTAAATGTGGTCAATCGTTAGATTGTGCCTTATTGTCCAAAGCTTTTAAAGCGCAAATCAACTTCTGTGGAATACTGCAACTTCATCAACTCGATAAATTACATATGCAAATACGTAAAATAAAGCGATATGACTGTTTCCGCTGTGAGGAATTCAAACGAGGTGTATCTCAGTATCAGACGTGTCGCTATGTCAGCAGCAACGAGGCGATTTGGTGCATCTTTTCTTTCCGACATACGAAAGACAATCTACAGTTGTACACTTGGTAATTCTGGAAAGCGGAATTTAGATTCCCCGTGCATCTGGCCTTCACGATGACAAATCACGCGTGTTGGAAGTTTGCGGAATTAACTTGGAATTTCCGTATTTCGCGCATGGACAACTGTATGTCCCGTGTTCGCCAAGCCATCGGTCGGTCAGCCATCATTTTTGTTTATTTACGCGCCGGAAAACAAAACGAAAAACATATTTTACCAGAATGTTTGTGTTGAATGTGAACTGCATTTATATTTCATCATGAAAATTAAATTCATTAAATATATTTTAATTACAAAACGACTTTCATTTAATCACCAAACGAAACTCAAACCGTACATGATTCGGCCATATTATAGATTTAAATGAATTAGATTTGGAAGGTTCATTAGGATTAGTCATTAGTGAAACGCATTAGTGAAACGCTTATGAAGAGTTACAATCAATTAAATTTTCGGTGGTACGAAGTTCACCGGGTCATCTAGTAATTTATAAAACATTAAAACAATAGAATCAATAATGTAATAATAATAAAAACACAAAATTATTGTACAACTTTTTTCATTTTCTATAACCTTAGTGAAGAGTCAGTATAGTTGCATAACGGCAATGACGCACTAGCGCTTGTATAGTAGCATAGGTTATGCATCTTTACAAAGAACGGAAAAGCATTTCGATTGACAGCAAATGAAGGAAGTAGTTACATCCTTTGGTAGATAGCTCTGGGTACGTAGTAAGACATCTTTTATCTGATGTAAGCCTACACGTAATAAAATGAGGAATTCACAGGACAATAATTTCAACAATGTCAAAGCTGCCTGTCATTTTATCCTCGGTAATTGAATCAATTACCCTAGGCGTTCCTCAGGGATCATGCCTAGGCAATAGGCTATTTGTCGAGTTTGAGAATGACGTCATCAACGACACTGACATGGCTGACGTGCTGTTATATGCTAATGATATATGTGCGACTAAAGCTCAAAAGAATGGCTCGAGATAAATAGTCTCATTTTGAATGTTATCAATACTCTAGGTGCACTGAAACTTACGGGGCCAGGTATCATTATGTCTTATGTTATTCTGTTATTGTGTTGGGCAGAGCTGCTGATATAGGAAATATTTTCTGCTGCAAAAAAGGGTCATTAGCTTAATACATAGAATTGATTCTAGATAGACAAGTCTTGACCTTTTCAAGGTAATAAATATTGTTACCGTTGTCTATCACTTTATTTTTGCAAATATAATGTCGGAAAAATATGAAATTGTTCAATAGTCAGTGACCGCTATAATATAAATATTGGAAATAGAGATACTCCTTCAGTTCTTAAGTTCAGAATATAAAGATTTAAAGTGACTTTCTTTTATGGGACAACGCACCCATTTCTACGTCAGAATTCCATAGGAAATTTTACTGTTGTTAGTAAAATAAATTAAAACGAAATATCCGTATAAATCGTATGAAACTACGATGCTCGACATGTCAATGCACTATCAAGAATGGAAACGCCCCTTACCTGAATTATTTGAATCTACGTAATTATTTATGAATTATTTGAATTATTTATGAATTATTTAAATCTACATATTTCCTAAAACAAAGGGGGCGCTACTCGGTGTCCTAAACAAAGAGCCCATGAATTGAGGACTTAGCCCACAAAAAAACATTTTTATTTATTTATTTATAACGTACAAGAAAAGAAATACAAGGACATGCATACTGGGCCCGATTGCGTTTCTTTGTGAACTAAAACTAAAATTAGTCCAAGCGAACGAGACAGAGCAATAGGTTAGAGCGGAATATGAAACGAACGATCGTCGATAAATATTACCTGTTGAACTTATACTCGACCGAATAAATTCGAGCATATTTCGTGCGGTGTAAGATTTGACCTTGGCGCGCAGTTTTAATGCGAAAAAGCGACAACAGGTCATCTCACACTCCGCTCTAGCGCATTGCCCTGTCTCGTTCACACGGACTAATTTCCGATTTTAGTTCACGAAGAAACGCAATCGAGTCCATTGTTGTACATGAGGAATAATTAAGAACAAACATTATGATAGCGAAAAACATAGCTCTATGAATATAAATATGCTAGCATATCCGAGGCGAAATCGCACAACCAACTAGACCTAAAAGGTCTGTCTCTGGCTGTGCTGTGTTATACCAACTGTATTTTTGTAACTCGCGAACTGACGAAGGTGATCAATTTTCAAATATTTCTAAATCTAACAAATGTGTTGTTTACACAAATTAAATTAAAATTTAAAGTAGAAAAAAAATATGCATGCAATTAAAAGGACTAAAATAAAGTAAACTTTACATTATATTCAATAAATTTAAGTGGAAGATAAGTAATATTATATACAAATATATGAATAAACACTACATTCAAATATATATGTATAAGAAAATGATATTTAATATTGCACAATATTACAAATATATATTTTTTTATATTCACCCTACAGTATTAATCAGATCTTTAGTTTTTGAACGCCCAATATCCAGAAGCTAGTTTTTGAATTTACCTTTAAAAGTTAAATAATTTTTCACGTTTTTCGTGGTTTCACATAGTGAGTTGTAAACTTTCGGGGCGATAAAAAAACATTGCCTTCAGGCAAATGTGCTTTTTACCTTTGGATTTGTGAAAACTTCCTTTTCAGCATTTCTCGTAAAGTACATTTGTTGACTTCTTGCTCTGTACTCTTTAGTTTTGTGAAAGCTTACAAGGCACTGCTTAATATACAGAGAAGAAAAAAACCAATGCTTCTTGAAAACCGCATGACGCGGCAGCACTTAGACACTAACCTATCCAGCAAGTAAACAAATATATTTTGAGGGAGGAAATTAAACAATTTACTCTATGACCAAAAATCAAAATTAAATTATTCTATTGTATGCATTGTTCTGTTAATTACGTAAGTTTATTTCATTTAATTGGTATTCTTCTTTTACTTCCCAACACACTAACCAAGGATAAGGGAAATTGTTAACCGCCGAAAAGGGTGTGTCTGTTTGTTTGAGTGTATTCCTCCACGATAGCACCGAATCGCTTAATCCGATTGCTCTGAAATTTGGCCTGCAAGCAATATTTTAATCACGAAATTTTGAACTTGAAGACTTGGAATTCGGTACATAGTTGCCTTGTTGAGCCGAAATTCAATTGTGAATCTCATATACAAACTATACTATTAATATGTAAATTTCGCCCTATATTTTAAATATATATAAACGCCATCTGTTGGCGTTTGGCTAAACCTCAACCTAAGCCAACAAACGAACCGCGCCATCCGTGGCGGTGGCAAGGGAACCCAATTGGGTTCGTTTGCCGGCCGAGAGAGGGCGATCATCGGTTTTATTTATGGAATTCATATTAAGATATATTCAGTCCTTGGTTACTTGCCAGGAAAGTCTTGGGGTGACAACAACGATTTTTCAGTTTACTTTACCGGTCTACCAACCGACAAAAGACGATTAGGACTATTTCCAAACTGAAGTCTGTCTGTGTGTTTGTGTATGTCTGCCTACCTGTCTATCTGCCTCTGCGCCTTGAGTGGGAGCTAATGGGCCCTTGCTGAGTTGGTCACGAGGACCCATTTCTTCAGGGTAGGTCACACTCACGGGTCAACACCCATCCGGCGGCCTCCACGCATGAAGTGCGAGCCCGGGTAGGGCTCTGGCCTGAGGGCTAGTTTCCCCCAGGAGTCAATCTTCAGGCGCTCCTGGACGGTTTGCGCACCGTGCGGCGTAAGCCATTCGATTGTGCATTCTGACTAACAGTCGGGGGAGTCTGGAAACAGTACTGTTTCCTATAGAGCGGGGGTGGTTGCTGACCTTAAGGCGACTGCTCTTGAAACGACCATCAGCTACACGATTCCGGATGAACAGCCGGGCAAAGGATGCAGTGGTCCGCGATAGATTCGGTTGACACCGTTTCACCGCCTAGGTAAGGGAGAGGACCGCGCAAGCGACCTCGAACTCGTAACCAGTCGAGAGACCGGAGTAATCTGGTCGCAACTGGAAGTAAGGGCGTCAGTGTCGGCCTACTGGGTAACATACATGGCTATCTCGCGGATAAGGCGTTGGCCTCTTACAAGCATGTGGCGGAGATTGACGGTGGACTGTTTGTGTCCTAAGTCCTCTTCACTCACCTGACGGGAGATACAACAATCAAATTTCGTTAAAACTTCCTGAGGTGACGGGTTCGCCCGTTGTAGTTGACAGCTCTAGTTGTCCGCCTTGAGTGTGTGTGTGTGCGTGTGTGTGTATTCCTCCACCAACGCGCCCAAACTCTTCATCCGATTGAGCTGAAATTTGGCATGCTGGCATCATTCGGTCGTGGCACCATAGGGCACGGTAGTCGTACGTCAATTTAGAAATATTGGACTCAGAAACTTCAAATTCAGATGCCATGTTGGACCAATATCACATTGTGAAATTTAAGTGGAAATATCTCGTATACAAGCGGCACAAACAATATTTAAAATCCGCCATATTAAAGAAAATGCTACATCGTTTTTGGAAAAATACTATTTCAATACCACGGAAAATACTGAAATATACGGAGCGCATGGAAGGTTGGTTTGGCGGGGGGAGGGGGCTTGTTTATTTGCTGGGAATATCTTGGGGTGACACAATTAACTTTTTTAAATTGTATATTGTAACATTGCTACATTGACATATGCATATATGTTTGTGGAAAATGTCAATGACAGCTAATCGGCAAATATATTAATAGATTATGAATTATCATTTGAAAGAAAACATTATTATTAGGGAAAAAACCAAATGAATATTCCTGAAAAACTGAAAAGCCCATTCAAATAACTTGTCAGATGCACAGAACAGTGTTTTAGTTACAGCATAGTATTAAAGAATGTGAAATGCATACTATATGATTAATGACTACTTAAATAATAAAAAAGCCTAATGTAAATACAACCTTTTACAGCCCCATAAGACGATAAGGCGCATTTCCAGATGGAAGTCTGTCTGTGTCAGTGTCTATTGTGCCATATTCGCCATTAGGAAGATAATACGTTTATGCGGTATTGAAGCAGCTAAATCCGTTTATTTTGCATATTTCCACTCACTAATAACGTATGGCCTACTGTTTTGGGGAATGGCACCAAACTCAAAAAGAATTTTTCTCCTCCAGAAAAGGGCGGTTCGCAGTTTATATAGAGTCTCACCAAGAAGTTCCTGTAAGCCGCTATTTGTAAAATCAGGAATGATGACTCTATTTTCTTCTTACATTTACCAAAATATTATGTACCTACGCTCGTAGACACCTAACAGAAGCTCCGGCGAATAGTGATTTTCATCATCACGATACGAGGAATAAATCCAATCTCCACATAAACCGACAGCGACTTAGCAAAGTGCGATACAGTTTTATTCACCAAAATTTGTCCTTCTATAATAAGATTCCAGAGCAAATTAAAAGCCTTGCAGAGGACCAATTTAAAAAGATAACTATACATAATTTGGTAAGAAACCCAATTTATGGTATAAGGGAGTTTGAAAATTCTGAGTTTATTTTCCATGTTGATGATTAATGAAATGCGTAAAGTTTTAAACATTATGGTATTACTAGATGACCCGGTGAACTTCGTACCACCTAAAATTGATTTGTTTGTAACTCTTTATAAACGTTTATTGAAACGATAATCAACCTTCCGAATCCAATTCATTGAAATCTATAATATGGCCGAATCGTGTACGGTTTGAGTTTCGTTCGGTGATTTTAGTCGTTTTAGAATTAAAAAAAAAATCAATGTATTTAATTTTCCATGATAAAAAATTAATGCTTTTTCGACTTTTCCGACGTTTTTGCATTTTTCGACTTTCTTGACTTTTTCGACTTTTTTGACTTTTTCGACTTTTTGGACTTTTCCGAATTTTCGACTTTTCGACTTTTCCGACTTTTTCGACTTTTTCTACGTTTTCGACTTTTTCAACTTTTTTTACTTTTTTGACTTTTCCGACTCTTTTGACTTTTTCGACTTTTTCAAATTTTACACAATCGCACGGAATGAATAACAGTTATGGATGGCGCCAGCTGTCAAACAATAGGATCGCCGCGAACGCCATCTATTGAAAGGGGCCCATTTCCCAAAAAGACCAATTTCGTTTTTTTCGATTTTCAGTTGTTTCTTTTAATTTTTCTTAAATATTTTTTTTGTAAACCACCCCTGAATTAAGGCAAACAAAACAAAAGAATAATCATTCAAATCGGTCGAGTCATTTTCGAGATCTTGCGAGACTAACGCACGGCGATTCATTTTTATATATAAGATATAAGTAGATAGAATAAAACATTAGAGAAAAAAGACCGAAGGTGATATACATGAAACTGCTGAAAGGACACACGAAAAAAAGTGTAAAGGACAGTAAGCGAAAAAATCAGGTCATGGAAGGAATTAAAAGTAGGTACCACTTGTATAACATGCCTTGAACACAACCGGTATGACGGCGACGTTTAGCCCCTCATATTTGTTCTTCGGAGGAGAATTAGTCTTAATCGATGGACGATTCCATGCTTACGGTGAAAACGGATTAAGTATAACGTGGGTGGTACGGTATAGCTACGACCATATTTCATATCAAAGAAAGCGTATTTTTCTCAAGAAAATTAGCCCCTAAATCTTCGTAATGCGAAGTTGCAGGTAATAAACAAAATGTAAACAAAAATAACCGAGTTATTTTTTGTTATAAGTGCAGCAGCCATGTCATGGTGAAACTTAGAACAGGCTATCATAATTAAATGCGTATACAAAATTTCGTGTCTGTGCCGTTGACCGTTGAGGAGTTCCCTCGTTGGAAGTCAACCCTGGGTGCCGCAGTCCTGCCTTGATGAAAGTTAGATCGGGCTGTCATAATTGAATGCATATACAAAATTTCGTGACTGTGCTGTTAACCGCTGAGTAGTCCCCTCGTCGGGAGCCAATCCTGGGTATAGAATCAGGGCATGCTTGCTATATAAAATGCATTGTCATCGGAGCTGAACCAACATGTAAATTTTCAACTTCATATGATAATATTTGAGGAGTTCCTTCAATTCCTCATGGATCACATAATCAGAACAAAATTTTGATAAAGATGTGTCGAATCTGGAAGTACATCCTTTCAAATAAAAAGAATTTTCCAAAGCAATTCATAAATGAGGGATTTCTAAAGTAACAAACATTTAAAGAAAAATACGATCGAATTTATAACCTCCCCCTTTTTTTTATGTCGGTTAAAAATAAATCGGCTGTGGTCTACGATCTATAGGACCTGACAGGAAAACGAAAAGAGCTTTATCATTTGAAGGGCATGTTCACAGCAGACTAAGATGTTAAAATTTCAAATCCACACCATAGCAAAGAAGAGGAAGAAATCAAGAATCACACTCATGAAAGCAAAAATGAGAAATATTGTAAAACGGACTAACACGGTTATCATAGCATATTGCAAAGGATAAATAGGTCAATAATTTATCAAAAGAAATACAAACAAAATCAAATAATTTAAAATGTGTGTATAAGGAAAACTTAGTAATATAAATCCACAACATGACAACTCTACAGTTGTGGTAGAAAATTCCCACGCCCACACAACTTCTAACCTCTGCCTTAGAGCCGTCTGTAAATATGATGTCCAAGCCAGGGGACCGGGACGATATAAGGTCAGAATATACTACATTGTTTAGGGTGGGGACTGCCCTACTGGTTTTTTCATCAAAACTGTTTGAGGGATGATGTACGAAGTAGTAAGTCTGTCGGAGAAGGGAAGGTGAAAGTCTTGCTACTGATCTCTCCGCACCGTAATCGATTTCCGGATCGTAATGGAATGCCGCTTGTTCCAGGTTGACAGGAACACTGCGACGGCGCAATCGGTCATGTTGATTTTGTCGTGATTGCTGGCGTTGTGTATGTTGTGCACGAAATTGTTGCATTCTCAATGTATTCGCTTGTCGTTCATTTTCAGTCGCTCTCAAACATAATTCCGACAATGCCAATACGACTATTTTCATTTTCCGTCGCTCGCTGGTTATCAGTGCGGCTTGCACGTGAAGTAGATCGCCGCGCATTTGACTGACTTCGACGACCTATGTTACCTATTCTCCTCGGCATTATAATGAACACTGTAAAAAGACACGGAATTGTTTTCAGTCACTCAAATCTGTCGAACATTCCTTGAGAACTTAACAATATTGAAATCCTCAGACTAAGGCCAAATTTGTAGTTATGTATAAGCCTGCAAAGTCTATTTACCTTTATATAATGGCTGATCAAAGTGAACAAATCTATTCTCCAATCCCACTACCTTTTTTAAAAGAAAAAACGACGTTAAATGTAATAACAAATTCACACAGTCGCGCGGAATGAATTATGAATGGCGTAGCTGTCAAGCAATAGAATCTATTGTTATAAAATATAGAGAGCGCCATCTATTGACAGAAATACGAAGTGGCCATCCCTAGAAGTACTAATTTCGATTTTTTCGATTTTTTAGCTGTTCCTTTGGGTTTTTTCTAAATATTTTTTTTTGTAAACCACCCCTGAATCAAGCCAAACAATATAAAAGATATATAATTCAAATCGGTCGTGTCGTTTCCGAGATCCTGCGAGACTAACGCACGGCGATTCATTTTTATATATAAGAAGATTGACATTCTGATTTTCATATAATTTATTAGACATCTATTCATTTTAAAATAAAATAAAATACGAAGGCATATTGCTGGATTGACAATAAAATATATATTTTTTGCTTATTCTACATAAAATTTATATTTCTATTTTAATATATTATTCTCCCTGACTCTTAAATCACATTAGTATATTTTGATTATTTGTATGTAGGTAATATTGGATATAATATTACAGCCACGATAGTTATGTTTATAGTAATGAAATTTTTAGCATTTAATTTTGTGACGCATCCAAGTGTAGGAATGCCTATCTACTGGAGTAGTTGATTGTATTGTATTGTATTGTATTGCTCCACAATAGCGCCCAAACGCGCTGAAATTTGGCATGCAAATATAATTTGGTCATATCAGGGTTGATAAGATTGTGATTGAAATCGGTCCACACTAGGGACGTACTAGCCATACTTCGATCTCGAAATATTGGACTAATCGACCTGAAATTTGGTGCACAGCTGCCTTGTTTGGTCGAATTTATATTGAATTTTCGCCGGTCAGTATATTTGCGCAAACGATTAAATCGAACGTGTATAATGCGTTGCATTCTCACTATTCGAGCTTGTCGCCGACTATGCCGTTCAATCGGGTCAACCTCCAACCCGAATGGAAATCACGCTCTAAATCCTTGCATAAATCCTTTGCTACTTAGCGGGAAATTTCGAATGAACAACCGTTTTTTTCATTCTTTTTGTTCTTCTATTCGTTCTGTTTCATATGTACAACGAACTGGAAAAATGGATTATGCCTTGAAAATAGGCAATCTATACTAATATAAAAAGAGGTAAAGTTTGTGACGTTGTAGGAAGTAATCTCTGGATCTACTGAACCGATTTTAAAAATTCTTTTACCAATAGAAAGTCACGTTATTTGTGAGTGTCATAGGCTATATATTTATTCGAAAAATGAAAAGACTTTTTCGTGGTAGTCGGATTTGCAAAGTAAGTCGGAGAATAAGCGGTCGAACGAAAACGTTTCTAACTAACGCTGCCTTAACGATGAGAGATATATGATTAAGTTCTAGAGAAAAGTTGTAGAGCTTGATAATGCCTAAAAAAGAGTCAGCAACAGCATATGTCTAATTTTTATATTCAAGTCACAAAAATAGTATTTTATATTTTAAAAATAATTTAAATCATTAGGTCATGTTTATTGGTCATATTATCAACAATTATGAATTCTCATCAAAATAATTAAATTTATCGTCTCAAGTGTTTAAAACAAAAGATTTTTCCCTTTTACTGCAAATAATTTCCCTTTTACTGCATAAATAGTTAAAGCGATAATAATACGCTCACAAACAAGACACTCACAAGAAGACACTCACAAATAACAGTATTATAGTCAAATTGACATGCAAATACATACATACGCAGTAAAACTATAACCCTTCTTTTGGCAGGAAATAAATCAGGAAATAAATCAGGAAATATTCAGGAAATAAATCATAGCACTCAGTACTAACCGAACCACGCTCATAATTTCATCACAGGTAAAAAGTGTTACCGCCTAACGAAGTGGGCACGGGTCAGCTAGTATTGAATATAATATTACAGCCAAGACAACTATCACAATATTTATATTTTTAATAATTATATATTTAATTTTGTGACATCCAAGTGTAGGTATGCCTATCTACTGGAGTAGTTGATTGTATTGTATTGTATAATAACAAAATTAGAAAATAGCCATATTGTTACCTTTGACCGTTCTTTCAAATAGAGCTCACAAAATGCATAGGGGTTTTTTAAATTATAAAATATTTTGTACTATTTATGTATCATTTTGGAATTGATTTCATAATTTTCATACAAATTGAAATTAAATTAGATGTAGATGGCGTGGCGTGAATTTAGTTTGCCGTTGGGGTCGCCACTATGCCGCCGACCGTGTGGTACCTGTGGTAGATCATTGACGACCACTGTTTGCGGTGTTTAGTGTGGGTACCGATGGCGGTTCCATCGGAGGCGTCGTGGTGGAGGAACACACAGACTATTTGTGCGGGCGACGCGACGGTTTATTATAGACTGGCGGGCGGGTGAGCTTGTTCAAGAACGCCCGCGTTTACAACGATGTTTTTACTTAAAGTGATGAGAAAATTATATCTGACTTCACAGTTAGTTCGCGCATGTAGTTATTGCCAACGCAAGCGACCAATTTGCTTTCTGGTGGGGTAAACGACTTATACCATGTGACGTAGACTTTAGAGTAGCAACATTGTAGCAGCTATCGTAGCAGTTCTCGTTACAGACGGTTTGAATATTTGTTGGAAACTAAAGATGCCTGTAAGTTATACATTTTTTAAATTCCAAAATATATCTATCTGATATTTCTGCTCTTGTAGGAAATTTAATTAAATTTCTCTAATGCTGTAATTGCGCATTGATAAAAAATAGATGTGTAGATATTCTTTTTAATGTTGCTATTTCCAAAATACGTAATAACACTTTAATTTCACATCGAACTGACAATTGATTTATATATTTTTTTCTCATCTATAGACGTAAACTGCTATAAAAAAATATTCTGGCAGCTGTACGTAAACATGGTAGCCCCTATTTTTTCTATTTTGTACGCTATGCAACCGCTACGTTTTCTTTCCCTGAAACCAAAATAATTTCTGCACCGTCACTCCTTACCTATTTTCGACTATGCAGGTGTTGCTTCCCTAGACTTTTAAGAAGGACGCATATATGTATATAGGCCATGACTAATGTGTAAATTATAAATGGAAAATACCCACCGCAAATCATTATTGTTGTCGATAGTAAAATTATTGGTTGTTTATAATCAATCGGTCCTTTATATAAAAAATCATTCATTATTTATGTTATTATATAATGCCAATAAACGTTAACCCGAATCAGTCCTTTGATTTTATAGGAATTAACGATAATACAGATAAAAAATTGCCTACAGATAGAGAGATGTTATATTAAATCACATGTACTTAATTATAGATATTATTGCAATATATGAGGAAAAGTTCACAAAAAAATAAAAATAATATTTACACAAAAAAAAATATCGACACTCGTGTATATCTAACTATTAATTAAGTTCGATAGCGCCATATCTCTTCTTATGTCAAATGACCCAAAACATATAGATATAAGCCGCATTAATTCGGCAAATCCAAACGACAACAAAATAAAATTGAAGAACCCGAGGAAACAAATGAACCAGAATGAAATTGAAGGGATCATAATGAAACTTCCTAATAAATTATCAACTTGTTATGACGAGGTTCATCAAAAAGCTTTAAAAGAAACCTGTCAGCTTATCATCATACCACTGTTACACATATTCAATATTAGTTTAGAGGGGTCTTTTCCTAGTCATCTATAAAAACGCAAAAGTAATTCCTTTCTATTAAAAACCAAAACGCAAATGTGGCATCAAATTATTAGCCAATTTCAGTGCTGTTAAACTATCGGTCTAAAATTTAGAAAGCTTTAGACTGATAGTTTAACTAACTTTACCACTAAATATAAGGTTGATTTACTCAATCAACTGGGATATCAAAGTAGTATTAAGCAAGCAATCACAACTGTCTTAAGAACTATATTAGATTCGCTATATTAGATTTGCATTAAGAAATATATTAAATGAAGCACGCTTTAGGTATAAACTGTGCCCTTTTAAAGGTAATTGGTTGTGTGGTCATGACATATATTTGAAAAAGCTAGACTTTCATGAAATCAGGAGCCAGAGTTCGTAAATTCTTTAAAACTCTCTACAAAATCGAACTCTGATATGTTAAAATAAATACTGATAATAATGAGCAGGCATAAAATTTATCTGATAGACTAGCGATTGTCAGAGGAGTACCTTAAGGGTCAATCGTAGGTCTGCTCCTATTTCTTTAATATGTGAATGAACTACCTATGATAATAAGAGATGCTCAAGATACATTGCTTGCTGACGACACTAGCATACAACTGCATGCAGAGCTGCTTCACAACTTGAATAGAGGCAAGTACTTTGGAGCTGTCATCTGCAATGGGCGAACCCGACACCTTAGGCTGTTCACTCGGCATAGTAGATCGTTCTTTCAACTGTGAGCTAATTTACTTCCAGATTTGGCCGGATCTCTCCGTCCTGCGGTCTGGTTACGGTTTCGAGGTCACTTGCGCGGCCTGCACCTGAAATAAGCGGTTGTTCAAATTAAATATTTTGCGGACTCAGACTATGGCCACTCGGGATCGGGTGGCAGACGGATCGATTCAAGGTTTGACGACGTCAGGCCGATAAAAACCCCCCGCTGTCATAGGAAACATATGTTTCCAGACCCCCTGGTTATTCGCCGGCTCGGGCTTTCTCCTTTTTTTCCGCAAATGCAGATAATGCTCTAACCGACCAGTTTCTCCCGAGGTATTCTCCCGAATCCTCTATATTCTAATCTCAACCGCCACCGACTGCAGGATTACAGCCGTGGTAGAAGCTCACAGCGGCCCGGACTGACAGGGTAAGCCCCTCTTCGAGGAGGCTACAAGATTGGAGTTGAATCATGAGTTGGGCAGGCGGTTTGACAAAAAGAGTTGGTCCAACACCACCTATGTTGTACGAAACAATCAGGAATCACAGGCAATTACTATAAGGTTGCAACTGTATTAAATGTCCCTAAAACCATTTATTTGACGTAGAAATCGCATTATCGCCCAACCGAGCTAATCAGCCGTATGGTTCTCATAGCGCCTCGCTCGGAAACACGCCTGATTCATTTTATGAATTAAATTGTCAGTGACACATTAGTTTTGGATGATATTCATGTCAATCCCTTGACTGGGCATTGCGCCAAAATCACGCCCGTTTTTTAAATTTTATTTCTCCTGACATGGGAGTTCCGCATTCAAGTAGCTGCTTGACAATATCCTGGCGGGGTATTTATCATCGCAACAATCGTTTGTCGCACGTAGATAGATGGAGAGTGGGAATATGAAGACATCTTCCTTGTCACCATTAGTGTGGTGGCAACACTGTGATGAATCGCACCTTTTAAGAAATATTTCTGCGACTGATGCTTACGTACATATATTAACGACGCTACGTAACAATACGGTTGACAATATTCGCTTTAAATAGTGATTAAAATAAAACTGTTGAATATATCGCTTAGGTTGACAAGAAATAAATCTAGTACATTAATTTTTAAAAATGTGGATGGAATGGTGATCACAATCATCGGAATCATTTAAAAGACACGCAAAATTAAAATCGTAAGTTTTTCTAATTATTTTTACTGAATGTAAGGTATATTACTTTATAGAGGTGATGGAGAAATGCACATCTATACTAATATTGTAAAGAAGTAACATTTGTAAGTTTGTATGTGCGGGGTAATCTTAGATTTCAAAAAATCAAAAAATAAACTAATGGAAAGCTCTATTAAAACAAGTGTTATAGGTTATATTTTACTGTGGTAAATATTGGTTTTCAATACGAAATCTTGACGTCGTCTTGACGTATATGACACTTTTATCATTTAGTATATAGCGTATCAGATTGCTCTAGGTACGTCATACTACGATGTGGCAACTACGATTTTACTTCGAAATGCAAAGTGATAGATGGAAATCATGTTCCAAAAATTGATTATATATTATACTATTATGTTCAATATGGCAACTCCTGTAGTATAGTAATATGGGCACTGAACTTTTAAGGACACTCTAAACACGCCTATATGGTTTAAAAAAATAATCAAATACTTAAAAAAATAATTTTTAAATTTTTAAATTAAATATTTACGCATTTTAAAGTTTAGGTATACTAATAGATGGCATTCTATCTCTACGTATAATTCCTGTGATGTAATCCAGTATTCAATTGATTGCAATAATAATTGACTTTTATCACTGTTTTAATTATTGGGTTTTATAATATATAATTTCTTTATAAATACACATTTATTAGCAATGTTAATATAGATGGTCAAATTTTTATTAACTATTAGTTTCGCCGTCAATGCCACCAGAACTACCTGCATTTTGCCTTCATAGAAGGGTTGCCAAATCGTACTCTGGATTTGAGCAATTTAATTATACATAGAATCAATGCTTTTATGTAGATAAGGCTTCTTCGGGTTTTTTAAAACAATATATACTTTCTTGGAGTTTGGTTTTATATTTTTTTAGACAGGCAGGCCGATAATTTTCGGGCTTGATTTTGCTTTGTTTATATGAATCGAATCCTATAAACCTAAAAAATATATATAAAATCGAAGACTATCGCGGTTGTTTGACATTATAAATAGGATAGAAAACGAATTTACCGCGTGAAATTTGTAGCACCCGACGTTTCGGTGACGTTGCAGCCGCCGTTGTCCAGGGTAGACTACCCTGGACAACGGCGGCTGCAACGTCACCGAAACGTCGGGTGCTACAAATTTCACGCGGTAAATTCGTTTTCTATCCTACTAAAAAATACACTTTTATGAAATGTTTGTATTTTGTCGTAATAAACATACCGCCTTTGATCTAAGTATTTTTCATTTCTTTGAAACGTTCAGATTGTCCTCTTTTATCTGTATCACCAAAAAAACTAGCAATCTCGGTCCTTGTAAATAATGTAAATATCCTAAATAAACAGGCGCAAGAAATACAGAAGTATCGCCTAATTGTAGCAGATGGCAGCATCTGGCCGATGTAGCTAAATATTTTTATTATTGCCGATTATATTATCCGAGACACAAACCGCGACAGAGGCATCTAACGTTCGGTTTTAGTATTTTCCTGGAAACAGCGTACAAGTTTGTTACCGCTTAAGGACATTTATTTATCCAATGATAATTTACTTTATTTACACCAGTCTAAGAAGTTTTTATACATGCCTGTTTAAAAAAAATAATTTTCAATATTTTCTAAAAGAGTTTACCACAAATAAATAGGAAGAGCGACTATTTTATTAGTTTATACGGTTTTATAGAAGTTTAATGTTTCAGTATTCAGTATTCAATTTATTCACTCAGAATATACAATAAAAGCACGAATAATCACTTAAAGCTAGTTATCGCATATTAAAATTCGTCAGTTGCTAGTAATATCTATCTATACTCTCTATACTAATATGATAAAGAGGTAAAGTTTGTGACGTTGTAGGAAGTAATCTCGGGATCTACTGAACCGATCCTGAAAATTCTTTTACCAATAGAAAGCCACGTTATTTGTGATAAAAAGACTTTTTCGTGGTAGTTGTATTTCCAAAGTAAGTCGGAAAAAACGGTCGAACGAAAACGTTTCTAACTAACGCTGCCTTAACGATGAGAGATATATGATTAAGTTTTAGAGAAAAGTTGTAGAGCTTGAAAAAGCCTACAAAAATATCAGCGACAGCATATGTCTAACTTTTATATTTAAGTCACAAAAAGTAGTAGTTTATATTTAAAAAATATTTTAAATCGTTGGGTTATGTTTATTGGTCATATTATCAACAATTATGAATTCATATCAAAATAAGTAAATTTATCGCCTCAAGTGTCTCAACAAAAGACTTTACCCTTTTACTGCATATAATTTCACTTTTAGTGCATAAATGGTTAAAGAGATAAGACACTCACAAATAAGACACTCACAAGAAGACACAAATAACGGTAATATAGTCAAATTGGCATGCAAATACATACATACATATGCAGTAAAAATATAGCCCTTCTTTTGGCAGTCAGGAAATAAATCATAGCACTCAGTACTAACCAAACCACACTCATAATTTCATCACAAGTAAAAAGTTTTACCGCCCAACGAAGTGGGCACAGGTCAGCTAGTACTATATAAAGAAGTAATATTTGTAAATTTGTAAGTTTTTATGTAGGGGGTAATCTCCGAAGCTACTTATCCGATTTCAAAAATTCTTTCACTAATGGAAAGCTCCTTTATCGCCGAGTGCTATAGGCTATATTTTATTGTGATAGATATGGTTTTCAATAAGAAATCACGATATTTGTAAATCAAGTTGGAAAAAAATAGCTGGTGAGGTATTTATCGGCGTGCGCTGAAGAGAAGGTTTGATATATATGAAAACAATATATTATGATAACAAAATCGTTGTCAAAGAGGACTATAAAAATTCTACTTTCTATAAAATTCGTTATCAGATTTTCTACGTTATATAAAAAACAATTTCACAAATTATAATATGTACTATCGTGCCATCGTACTATCGTGCATATCATGCTATTAACCAATCAGAAATATTTAATTATTTGACAAATTATACACCGTCATAAAAATAATAATAAAATATTCAAATGTAAAAATTTTGACAAATTAGTAATGATAATAGTAGTCAATTCCCAATAGTCAGAATAAAAAAAAACACAATTATATATAGTAGTCAATAATAGAAATAATAATGTCTAAATATATTCCATAGAAGAACAGCAATATATTCAGTTGCCATGTATATATAAATTTGTGTAGAAAAATACACGAACTTACTATAATACACTTATTTGTGATACCAAGTAAACACAACACTATGTAATATTGTTTTTCCTCAATATTGGCATGCAGTCAAAAACCCTAAAATTTGTCTATGGTTTGGAAGGGGGGGGGGGGAGGGCAAACATTTACGGGAATTTAAAAAAACCGCGCCATGGGAGCAAAACGGGCGAGTTGCCCCTCTACCCCATTATGCCCCGCTAACCCCTACTAAATAACGAGAAGTCATTTGGGGCTTTTAAGCAATTGTAATGTAATTTTTTTCTTTCGCCATAATTATATATTATTTTCTTTTTCCAGGTTGACTCCGCAAGATTAAAATGAATTCGACTTCTTTCGATATCTTCGACTACGTTGATAATTTCACCGACTACCCTACTTTATTCCCAACAATTAACAATGAAGCTATTAAAGTTGACTTTATACATAACGACGTAATCAAGGCGATCTTCTGCATCGTCTATACGCTGATTTTCATTCTTGGGATCTTCGGGAACGGCATCGTCTGTTGGATTGTCATCAATAACAACGCCATGCAGACAGTTACGAATTTGTTCATTGCGAATCTGGCCGTTTCTGATGTGTTGCTGTGTTTTATTTCGGTGCCGGTTACGCCTTTGTATACATTCCTAGGGCGCTGGCCGTTTGGGGAGGTGCTTTGTAGGGTGATGCCTGCAGCGCAGGGATGCAGCGTGTTTGTCTCTACATTCACGCTGACGGTGATCGCGATCGATAGGTTCATCGTGATTTTGTATCCGTTTCAACCGCGGATTAAGCTGAATACTTGTGCTTGTATAATTGCTGCGATTTGGTGCGTTTCGATTATGTTTGTAATTCCATACGGTTTGTTTATGAAAGTGGATAATTTTGATGATATAGACTTGTGCGTTGAGTTGTGGCCGTCGGAATTTGTTCGTAAAATATTCGGCTGTGTCGCTTTCGTATTTCAGTTTGTGGTTCCGTTTATCGTTACTGCACTGTGCTACATTTTCGTATCTCGCAAACTGAAGGAAAGGGTCAGAACGAAACCAGGAGCGAAGAACACTTCGAAGGAAGAACTGGAAAGGGATAGGAAAAGAAGGACCAACAGGATGCTCATCGCAATGGTGGCGATATTTGGGGTCTCGTGGCTGCCTTTAAATATGATTAATATCTCGAGCGATTTTTTAATCGCTACTGCTTATATCGAATATTATCAACTGGCTTTCTTCGTATCGCATTGCATTGCGATGTCCTCGACGTGCTACAACCCGTTCCTCTACGCGTGGCTCAATGAGAACTTCCGCAAGGAATTCAAACAAGTTCTGCCGTTCTTCGACACAGCCTCCAAGCGGCAACGAGAAGCGAAAGGACGCGAGAGCACGCGAAAGGAAAGATACGACGTAGTCAAAATGTGCAACGAGACCGATACGCTAGACGAAACTGTTATGAACTCGCAGTGGACGCAGTCTCATCAAACTGAGATGATCGGACGGATATGCGACGTCGACATTGCAAGCCAGAGCGATTCGCATTCGGGATATTCGAAAATTAATTTGATTCCCGAGGAAAGACAAACGCAAATTTTAGTCGAAACACATACCAAATCAAATGAAGTTTAATGAAATTATTGTATTTGCAGCTGTCACTTACAAAATAATTTAGACTACCTAAACAAAATACGTGTGGCACTCGGGGACTGCCGCGGTAAAGCTATTGCATAGCATTTTTAACAACTTATGCAATTATAATTATTTATTTATTTTATATTTTCTGATATCAGATAACTGCGCTCTATCGGAAAACGTTGAAATTATTCCGAATCATTTGCGGACGCGGAAGCAAAAAAAAACGGATTTTTCGCTAAAAATCCTAAATAAAAAGATAGATAATTAAATTATCTTTAAAATGGTGCAGGTTTCATAATAATACGCCAGATAGTATTTGCGTAGTAGTCGTTTTTGTGTTCGGTTAGACCTAATTTCACAAATTAATTACACTATGTAATATAAACAAAATCTAAAATATTCAAATCTACGAATATTAGGAAAATGTTCTTGTTTAACATATATTTTTTGCGAATCGTAAGCAGTACTCGTTTAGACGTAATTATCATTTTAAAATCATTAATTTTCGTTAAGAAATTTCTCCATTCGGTCGCCGCGCTGGCCTACTAGGCCCGCGATAAAAGCTAAACACGACTACCTTTACAAAAGTGAAACGATCGCGCGCCGCTGCACCGTCACCGCACTTTAGTCGGTTGCCCTTAGTGCTCAGGTAATAAAAAGGTTTCTTATGAAATATTTGTGGTTTGTGTATTTATTCGTATAGATATATATATACATATATTGCCGAAATCATCATCATCAGACTTTTCATTTGATACTAAACACGACATATGTATCCTAATTTATTTACATTTCGACATTTAGGTAATTATTTATATGACATTTGGGCACATTAGGTAACTTATGACACTCCGGATTATATGACGATTCTAACAATATGACACACTTCGAAATCGGTTCAAGTCTTTAGAAGTTATTGTGAAATAAAGAAACGGAAAACATACATACATGAATCCTAAACACACAACACTCCTTTTTTGCGCAGTCGTGTAAAATACACAAAATAAACAAAAAGAACTGTAAATAAACAAAAACTATGTAATAAAACTAAAAACGCTGTAAATTAGGGGATTTCCAGAATATCTCTTATCTTGGTTTTAACTATTATTGATACAGAAAACCACTAATTATTGAGATTAAAATAATATAATTAAAACTCAAGTAAAACAAAAATCAAAAATCAAAAATCTAAAATCAAAATAATCAAAAAAACAAAACAATCTAAAATAAAAGTAATTAAAATTAAATAGTCACGTTAAAAAAATATAAACAAACGAAAAAAAAAAACAATAGTAATAATCAAATTAACAAGTAATCATTCTAAAATAAAATAAAAAATCTTAGGCTTCTAAACATCTACCTTTAATAATAAAATATTATAGTGGTCTTTAAATACTCCAATTGATCTCGATCGCAATGCCATTCTCAACCGATTCCATACAACCGCAGAATAATAGGACAAACTGCACGGAAATTTGTGGTTTTGCTGTTTCAAATTATGGCTAGTTGTTCATGTGCTCATATTGAATGGACATGTCGGTTAAGGGATCGGGTCATAAGCGAGATACCGTGAGTAAGGATATCGTGGCTCTTGTTGTTTATTCCGTACTACCTTGAGTATAAGGAGTATGGGCGGAAAAATGTAGCTGCCTTCTTTTACTCATATTTATTATCAAGCATTGATAATCACTGATAAATAGTGGGTATTATCACTGTAGATACAGTTTATACTTGTTTTAATGCATGATTTTTTTATTGTCGTGGTAATTTTTAAGCAATAATTTATTGTTAAGTAACTAGTATTATTTGTATAAATATTAGATATTTCGACAGCTATAAACCGAGGCCAATTTAAGCGATAACATTTTGACTTTGTGATTGTATTTTTTTAATTTTTTTTATTTAAGCCCATAAAAATACATTTAATTACAAACATTTTGGTCAATTTACTTCCTAGCTCGGAGAAAGATTCAGATTGTTTATGCCTTTCCCACATCACTAGGAATAATCTGTATCGAGGTGGTACCAACAGAATTTGTATATTTCCTGCCGAAAGGGGGTGATATCTCCGCTCTTAGGTTTTTATTTTATTTTTTTAACTTCATATTGCAATGGCATATTAAATTTAATTTATTATTATATCGTATAGCGTGCAGAGCGATATATATATCGCTTAATAATCATAAATTTAACAAAAGTCATAATAAAATTGGAGCAGTACAAAAAATAATAAAATAAAATATAAAACAAAATGAAATAAAAAAAATATAAAATATAAATTTAATAATTACAAGGATGAAGGTAGTTACTTTACTCAAAAATTTACATTCTTGAAGAAACCAAATAAAACAGAAAGTAATTTAGTTCAAATATTAATAAATATTCTTACATAGACACAATAATCGCATATACTTTATCATAATTTGGTAGTTTTTATATGTTTGTTTTTCTTTCGCTGTTTCTCATGTAGTTTGATTATTTTGTTTCGTGTAGCTGGATATTGTTTGTAAGTGTTCAATGATGTGTAAAAATTAATATGTTATAAAATAATTCATGTATTTCCGAGATAGCATTTAGTATAGTTTGATATTTCTGTAAAAGGACACTATATTGGAAATACTTCATCGCTCTTTATTAGGTATTTAATTGTTTAGTCATGTTTTCTACTTGCTACAAACATATGCTTTATGAGTTATCAGATTCAGTATTCAGTAAAAACAGAAATTATAATCGAAAAGAAAAGAAATTAAATTATAACATTTAACTGTAGGTAATTATATACTGAATGTGATTACTAAATATGTGCTTGAAATAAAACATTTCCTAATATTTTATGATGGTGTTACTTGAAGCTTTTTAAAATTGTTTTATATGGCGTGTTGAGTAATTAATAATTGATTTGTTTATTATTATTTTTATATTTTTTCTAATTTTATTTATTATTAACTGTTGCCCGCGGCTTCGCTTCGCGTAAAGTTTCGAATCAATTTGTTAATTTAAGTAGGTTGGCGTTTATTTGCATTTTTTTACGTTACGCGAACACGTCGGTCAGAATCAAACACTACGCGAGGCACAGGATAGTACCCGCCTCAGCCCTGACTACCAGATTTTAGCGGATTTCTTTATTCCCTAGTCTGGTCACGGGATCGAGGTTGCATGCGCGGGCTCTACCTGAAGTAAACCGTTATTTAGCTTGAATATTTTGCGGACCGAAGAGCCCTTTGCCCGCCATGGTCACTCAGGTCGGGGGGCTAATAGATCGATTCAAGTGTTGAAGATGTCAGGTCGACGACTACTCTCCGCTGTTATAGGAAATATACGCCTCCAGACCGCCCTGGTTATTAGTTTGGGAGTTAATGGGCCCTTGCTGAGTTGGCCACGAAGACCCATTCTGTTCAGGGTTGGTCACACTCACGGGTCAACACCTATCCGACGGCCTCCACACATGAAGTGCGAGTCTGGGTAGGACTCTGGCCTTATGGTTAGTTTCCCCTGGGAATCAACTTTCTGGCGTTCCTGGACGGTCTGCGCACCGTGCGGCGTAAGCCAAACGACTGTACACTCTGACTTACAGTCGGGGGAGTCTGGAAGCAGTACTTTTTCCTATAGAGCGGGGGTGGTTGCGGACCTTCCAGCGACTGCTCTTGAAACGACCATCGGCTACCCGATCCTGAGTGCAACAGCCGGGCAAAGGATGCCGTGGTCCGTGATAGATTCGGTTTACACAGCTTCACCGCTTCGTAAGAGAGCTGACCGCGCAAGCGACCTCGAACTCAGTAGAGAGACCGAAATAATCTGATCGCAATTGGAAGTAAGGGCGCAATTGGAAGTAAGCCTTCTGGGTAACACACCTGGTTATCTCGCGGTTAAGGCGTTGGCCTCCTACGGGCATGTGGTGGAGCTTGACGGTGGACTGTTTTGTCCAAGTCTTCTGCGCTCATTTCACGGGAGATAGAACGACTAATCGTTAAAACTTCATGAGGTGACGGGTTCGCCCGTTGTAGCTGACAACTCTATTTGTGTGTCTTGTTATTGCATTCGATCGACAAAATTTAAATATTCCATTCCAGCCGATAGTATAATCAGCCGAATGCTTAGAATACTTCTACAAACTTATTTCAATAGAGCATCTAACATTATATTAGGAGCAAAGGGCAAGTGTTTATTAGCGATGGTAATAAAATTGATATTTGTTTTGTTTGTTTCTACTCTGTTTTTTTTTAAGTTTTACAATGGACGGCTGTATTATCATACGACAATATTTTAGAGTAAACCCTACTATGAAGTGTTTATATGTGTATGTAAATATGTCTTGTTATTGCATTCGATCGACAGAATTGAAAACGCAATTCTGTTAATTTTATCCCATAGAAAATGATGACCTAGCCTGGAAACAATCCCGCAACCGTACAATTAACCGTAACGTAACCGTATATAACATTATATTTACTAAAAACCGATCTTGGACGTGTCAAAATATTTGTGTGAGGTAGTAAGTCTCATTACTACCCTAATCTTTACTTAACATACATATTTTGTCAAGAATTTATAGTTGAAAAAAAAATGTATCTAAGAAACTTTGGAACCTACTAAAAGTTATTCATCGTAAAGTCTTATTATAAAACAAAGCAAATCTATACAATTTACAATTTACAATTTACAATTTCAATTTATTTCCAAAAAATCTTAACAGATTGTAGAAACTTAATATTTAGGTTCATTTAAATTACAGTATATTAGTTCGTTTTTACAATATTTAAATTTATCACCACGTACATACAGGTACTTCTTTATTGCTTTTAGTATATTAGTTCAGTAATTAATACAGTATATTAGTTCGTTTTTACAATATTTAAATTTATCACCACGTACATCCAGTTACTTCTTTATTGCTTTTAGGGCATCCAAATCATTTTTAAGATTTATTTACTAAAACCACAAATTAAAATAATTGATAAAAATAATCAAGAAATTAAAATCAGAAAAAGTCAGAATAATTAAAAAATACTACTTAAAATTGTCAAAAAAATATACTAATATTATAAAGAAGAAATGGTTGTAAGTTTGTAAGTTTGTATGTAAGGGGTAATCTCTGAAACTACTCATCCGATTTGAATTTCTTTTACTAGTTTCTGCTCCATTACTTACGAGTGCTATAGGCATGTGCTATTTTATTGCGAAAAATATTGATTTTTAATACGAAATCACAATATTTGTAAATCAAGTCGGAGAAAAATTAGCTGGTGAGTTGATTTATCTGCGTGCACTGGCGAAACGGTTTGTTATACCTATGTTAAACCGATATATAACAAAAACATCCACCTTATAGAGATATCAAACCTTTATATAGCTACAATGACTACTTTCATGTAACAAAAAGAAAAAAATAGGTAGGCAGTGTTTTTTAAAGATATTAGCAATAAAAAAATAATCCTTATCAAAATAAATTATTCCATTATCACGGGTGTTAAATATAGGTAAAATTAGCTATACTGTAAGTTCTTAGATAGTATAGTTAAAAAGATATCATGTAATTAGTAACGCGTGCAAGAACCTAGAAATACTAGCAGGCGGCGGCGGCGGCGGCGGCTGCTTGCTCAGCAAGGTCAGCATTCAGCGGAAGGCGGCTCGGGTGGCGAGGAACAAGACGCGGATCTACAAGATAGGTAGCGTGCATCTGACGGGGTGCACTTAGATATGTATAGGTAGCTTCTAAAAAGGCAAATAAACGCCACCCTACTTAAATTAACAAATCGATTCCAAACTTTACACGAAGCGAAGCCGCGGGCAATAGCTAGTGTAAGATGAAAACGACATAACCATCATGCCACCGGAAAATCTTCACTAATTAAGGGGAAAATATTACCAAAAACGCCAATATTTAAAGTGATATTTAATCCAATAATCCAAAAAAGCCTCCTAATTCCCAGTTCACAATTTTGGTGCGACATACGTGGATTTCTACCTTAAACCCAAATTCATCACCATTAAATGCCACCCGATAGTTACCGCAATGTATGTTGGGTGAAGTAACCCCATTCGACGGTACTCTTGCTACGTTCACGCCCACCTGCAAACTTCAAATGCTTACATTCCTAGTAGCCAGCGAGTTAAGGACGTTTTTCATCGGAACGTGAGCTCTATAAATTGAAAAAGCGCCGAAGCGGGCGAAAACGTGGAAAAATCCGCGCAGAGACTGGCGAATGTGAGGGTATGTAAAATTGAATTCCCCCGTGAGTTGCATTTCCAGCGAATCGTGCCAAATTGTTCAAGTCGGCGACATGAAATACGATAGATCACTAGGAAAAGAATGAAACCCGAGTGCTTCTGTATCATACCTTTTTTTACGTTGAATATATAGAGTGTTTGATTGCTCAACGCCATACTACGTTTTGGGAGCTAGGATTTTACTACTAGTTGGGGAGCCAGCGACAAAAAAGTGCAAGTTTTGTAAAAGCTAATACTGTAATACTACAATAGGAATGTTAGAGAAAAAGTCCGTAAAAGATTTGAAGAACCAAGAGCAAACAACTACTATGGTGAAAGGACGTTAAAGTACCTCCTTCCATGAATCTTTAATACAGATGTTTAAAAAGAGATCTGAGGAAGACTGTGTAAACGTGAGCAAACAGATGTTTAAAAAGAGATTAAAAAGCTACCTGTTGGACGTTTATAGTGAAATTAGTGGTCATAAGTAAATTTGTTATACGTTTCTCTCATTTAAGCTAATACTGGCATAATATAAGCCTGTAGTAAGACCAGTAGTAATACTGCTGTGCATTGTTTTTTATATTATTATGTCTTTTTGTATCACGAAATTAGAAGTGTAACACTAGAAAAATAACAGTTTATCTCGCCAACAAACTGTATACCAGTTTGGCGAGATTTAAATATTAAAAAAAATATATTTTTTCTCTGAATAAAAAATAAATAAAAAAAAACTTCCAGATCAGACAGTAATTTGACCATAGAATTTTGGGGTAAAGTCAGCCGGCCAGATTCCTGGACACCTGGCGCTGGCGTACTAGGAAAGGTCTAATTTAAATTAGCAACCCTAAAGTGTTTTGGAAAAGTTGAAGTTACTTCATAGTTCACTTTGTGTTCAAAAAATCTTTACAGATCGTAGAAACCTATACATTATTACACAATAAAAAATAAACTAAAACCAGTTTGTGCAGTTACAAATTAAAGAATCAGTAGACGGTGGATGCAATAAAGAACTCGAAAGAAATGGTCAGACTGCTTAACAATAGAACGCGTGGCGTCAGCATTACTCCATACGTGTCTTAAAAATTAAGTCCTTGCAAATAAGCCGGTACGTATTTGTCGGTAACTATTACGTATCGGTCTAATGTGATACTTCATTTTGTGATATGTTTGGAGTAGTGCTGACGCCATGAATTTTATTGTTAATTAGTTTGACAATTTGTTTCGAATTATATATTGCATTCACTGTCTACTGATGAATGTTCAGCTTTTCTAAAACACTTTGGGGGCACTAATTAAGATAACACCTGGTTGTTCAACGTGTAAATAGTTGAACAACGGCGGGCTCATAACGGTAAATAAATTATAATAAAATAAATAAATAGATTTTAATATGTGGGTACGTTACATAATGAGACAAAATCGATGCGCGCAAATCCTTTAAACATCAACACGTAATCAGATATATGTCTGTAAAACACCGACTGACCTGTGATGATGATCCTCGCCTAGCTGAAGTCCCAGCACTGCTACGGACCCTCGAGGTGCCTGCTGGTGGATTTTTCACGCAAGTCTCTTCGACAATGCCTCACACACGACTCACTCGACGCGGATTATTCCTTCGCGGAGTTTTAATTATGATTTTGCGGAGCGATTCAAGAAGGCGATAAAAATAAAGCGATAAATAAAGCGGTTCAGAGTCGCGGGAGTATGCAAAACCTCTGAAAATATATATGCAGTCGTCGTGACCGCGCGGCGGATGATTATAAACTAGCGGCGGGTAGGCATTTTTGAGCGAACGCAGTACTGGCAGCGTTGAAGTAGTTCTTCTACTTCTTCAGAGTCAACATCTGTCAGTGAAATCGAACATCCACATATACTAATTAAATGCTGATGCAAAAGATACTTTGCGCGCAACCAACACCTTTCTTAGTACAGCGCCAGGTGTCCCGGAGTCTGGCCTGCTGACTCTATCCCAGTATTCTATGGCCAAAATACTGTCTGATCTTAAAGTAGTTTTTCAAAACTCTTTATCTTTTTTGTCGCTGCCTCTTGGCTATACGAAACACAACCTATAGATATCACCCATAGGGTAAATTCGGGAGAGATGGACCACTTTTAATTGAGAGCCTTATTTATTAGCGTTAGATTTGAGATTAAACAAAAGATAGCCTTGGTCTATCACCAACACTGTATAGATAAGTTTATTGAAAGAGTGCCTGATCGCTCTTTCTGATGCTGTGCGAAAACCAGGCTTCCAAATTTACGTCGATTTTTCCTCAGCGGACAAGAGAGTAGAGAAACACAAACGTTAGTATTTACCAATTTATTAACTTTCTAATTAATGTATACAGAGGCGGACGTATTACGTACGTTCGTATAGGTAGGGCGGTTAAATGAATAAAAGACTAAATATCGGCTTTGGACTATTGTAATATCGATTTGTTTAAAATATAAATATATATTCAAACGGTTCATTAATTTATCCACAGCTTTTATCGATTGCCCTCGAAGTTTTTTAAGGTCATCTCGAGTAATCCGCCCTTTTGGGGTGAATTTTGGGGGTTGCCACAGCGCACTTGGGATGGGGTGCAAGCGATTGTCTGCTTTATTAGAAAACGTTTCGGTTAGTTTTTCTTTGAACCCGAACCGGAGACATCAAACTTTCCCTGCGTCAATTCCCTTGGGCCGCCCTTTAACGTAATGGGACCACTTTGTGGCCCTATTCAACCATACTATGTAACTACCGTAAATAATTCGGTATACAAAGACACGTCTCCGACAATTGATTCTGTCGAGAGAAACTAATTTGGACCATATGTCGAATAATATTACTTGAGTCGGTTAAAAGTATTAGTGGACACAAATAGACTACATGAGAGGTTCCAACAGATGCTGTATCATTTTACAGATACCATTGGTTATATAGGGTGTTAAATTAACTAGTGCCGTACTACGTACTAGGAACTCCACTTCTAACTTTAATTTAATTATTTAGTTTAAGTATTTAGTCAGTTTTAATATGTTTTTGCAATTCTATTATTTTGTGCATATATGGAATATATGCCATTTTTATAAACACGGTATTGTTGCAAGCACATTCAAAAATAAATATTTACCTTAGAACAGGTCCCGGCCTAGTTAGGTGACGTGGCTACTAGACTATGCGATGTATTCTTTTTTCTACTTTTGATTCAATTTCGTAAGTATTTTTATGCATAATTCCTACGCTGAAATTGTTTACTGCTATTTTTAATATTTGCATTATTTATATAAATAAAAATAAACTGCAAACAGCGTCCAACCTCGCGCCCTTTCTACCAGATTTAGACGAATTTCTCTATTCTCCGGTCTGGTGACAAAATGGAGGATGGAAACATTTTTTCGACATTAAATTTGGTGATTATTAATAAAGAATTGGTATATTTTATTTATTGTATTAATTCCATTTACATGTTTTATCTATGGTAGGTACATAAGGAGAAAATAATGACATTCTAATTTAATTAAATCGACAAATTGATTCATCTCAATCCAATGCAACCCAAGACACGTCACACGTCTAACTAGGCTTACGCATGTGTCTAGATGTGTTATTTGAGACTTATTTAAGATTGCGAGTTGACATTACAAGTTACTGACGATTGGAGATTAGATATAAGGTAGAATTTTTTAAAAATACACAATATATTTGCAACATATTGAAGATTAAACTAATAATAATAATAGAAGACTAATAAAGTAATATAATAATAATAATAATAAAAATAATACTTAATAACAATAGATAGCATCTTTCATTAAAAAAATATATTGAACAAATTAAACCACAATTTACAGTTTCCTCTCCGATCCAAAGCGCCCCATCTCCAAAAGCCATTTATTAAATACAGTTTTAATACTTAATCCGCTTGATGGCACCATTATATTGCATTGTTACCGAACTTACAAAAGTAGGTATGCCAAATTTCAGCTCAATCGAATACAAGCAAGTGGTTGAATAATCCTTTGCAAATTCTGAGACGGACAACTTAAATACGAACATTGCAAGTATTAACTTGCAAATGTTTTTATGTTAGTTGTCCGTCTCAAAGTATAAAAATAAAGCATGTAAAAATATGATGTTAACCATATTTACCTCAAAATTTTCATATACCTAACCTCAGTTCTATTTTGTGTGTCCAATTTTAACTCTCAGTTCGGCACTGAATAGCGGATATGTCGCATTTTTAAACGCGACATGTCGTAATTTGAGCCGCAACTCACCGCTCTGAAAATAAGCGCCCACACCCCGCATCGCTTGCAAATCCTCAGAGGTTTAAGCAAGGATGTCATTTTATTTCTGCTACTCTGGCTATATGTAAATTACATCTACCCGGTAAACACGACCACGACAGACAGTCAGACAGACAAGACATGAATGGAGTTTCGCCACCGCAAATTATAGACATAGAGATAGGGAAATTTCAGCGAGCGAGAATATAATTTTATTTCATTGCAGCAAGACGACATAACGAATAATTTGATTATTCGTTACAAATATAATAATAGTTAGATAATGATCTAAAGTTACAAATAATAAAAGTTTTATTTAGCATTCTTATCTATTTTAATTTTTACTACCTTCCCGACCAACCGAATAGAAGGGATGAAGACAGAAACATTTATTTTGAGCCCCCATTAGACGATTAACATTTCCAGATTGTACGGCACGGCACGGCAAGTAGGCAAGGACTGATTTCATCTGAATATAATTTCACAAATAGAATCGATGAGCGTCCTCTCTCGGCCTACGGCAGGCTGGGTCCGATTGTGACGCCTCAGGCAGCGATGTTTGTTTCTCGGTTGATCTCAGGCGATACGGCGTTAGTATTAGATTAGAATATATGGCGGACTTTAAATAATATTAGTGCAGCTGGTGTATGAGATATTTCAACCAAAACGTGACAAACGTTGATAACGTGATTTTGGCCCAATAAGGCATCTCTGTATTAAATTTCAAGTCTCTAAGTCCAATATTCCAACTCTCGCCATGACCAAATGATGCCTGAATACCAAATTTCAACTCAATCTGATTAAAAATTTGTGCGCCATCTTGAAGGAATACATACACACAGACACACAGACAGACTTCAATCTGGAAATAGTCTTAATCGTCTCAAAATAAATATTTCCATCTTCCTGTCAAAAAAAAATATTACGCCTTAACAATACTTTTCCTCCTGTTCAGTAGTATTTTCTTGAATACGACGATATTTAAAACTGTTTTGCGTCGCTTGTAGGTATAAGAGATATTCCAATCAAAATTTCACAACGTTATTTCGGTATCTGTGTACCGAATTTCAAATCCAATATTTTGAGATTAAAGTAGGTACGACTAGCGCGTCCCCTAGTGCAGCCTTCCGCAACCCTGGGGTCGCGACCCCGCACGGGGTCGCGAAATATAATTATGGGGTCGTCAAAAAAGTCAACAAGGTCGATTTTCATTAAAGTTTATGCGTAAAATATAACCTCTCCATACACATTTTGATTCCAATTGCTTTTAAACGGAGAGATTCGATGAACTGAAAAGGAAAGGAGCAGCTGATCGATTTAATGCCCGATGAAAGCCTTCAAGCTATTTTCAAAACCACGGATCTATCCAAGTTCTGGATAATGACGGAAAAGAAATATCCACTGTTATACAAAATATCTCTGCTGAAATTGCTGCCATTCGCATCTACATACATACCTGTGTGGGACAGCTTTCTCTACATTGACCGCTATAAAAACAAAATATCGCTCCAGACAATGTAGAACCTGATTTGAGGGTGTCTATTTCTGATAATATATCACCAAGAATTAATATACTGACTGAATGTGTGCAATCACAAGGTTCAAATTAATTTTTAAACTTACTTACCTAATTTTCTTACTGAATAAAATGTTAAAATAATTGCTTGTCCTATTTAATGCCTTCATAAATATGTTAAAGGCATATTTTCTCGTTTGCTCTAATATTATTTTCCAAAATAAATAAACTTTCCGATATAATTTACGAAATAAAGACAGCTAGAACAGCTAGAACGAAATAAAAACAGCTAGGAAAATTTAAGTTTATCTTGATCTCGTTACCTGAACCAACCTTTGCATTTGTAAATTTGCAAAGTGTTTTTTTCTGGGGTCGCTGAAAACTCTTTTTTTAAATTTTGGGGTCGCAACATCAAAAAGGTTGCGGACCGCTGCCCTAGTGGACCGACTTCAAATCCTGCCATAATCAAATGATGTCTGCATAAAAAACAGCTTAATCGGTTATAGCGTTTGACGACTTTTATTACTTTCCCACTTTTACCGGATTTCAAGCTTCTAACTGCAATAATTCAAGATTGAAGTATGACTAGCGCGCTCTCTGGTGGACCGATTTTAACCGATTTTATTTACAATCTTTTGAAATCTTACACACAGGACCACACGCACACACACACACACACACACAGGCAAACAGACTCATAGACAGACTTCAGTCTGGAAATGGTCCTAATCGTCGGACAAGAGAGTAGAGAAACACAAATATTAGTATTTAACAATTTATTAACTATTTAATTAATGTATACATAGGCGCTTACCATCGAGTGAATTGGTGTGATTGAGAGTGATTTTATACATGAAAAATTGCGGTTTATAAAGGTAACATTTTGACGTTGAAAAATGTTACATGTGTGAATTAATGGTAGTCGCAAAATTATATATCTTGCTAACCGTTACAGATATTTCCGTCTTCATCTCGATTTTTTAAACGCGTTCACAATACTTTCCCTAGTGCCGGAAAAGTAAAATCTGAAAACTATATTAAAAACCATTTATTAGCGGTGACCGTACACTAGATTATCTTTCAAAGCGAAAACGAGTACTTTTCTTCGAAGTGCGAAGCGGTCCTCAATGTATTCATAAAATCATTTCATTAAAACGGTTAAATTAAGAATTAAACGTCTGCTAATGAAATGCAAAGCACCCTTTCAGCGCGAAATAAGAGTGGGTAAGGTACTCGTCGAAGCGTCCCTTAGTAAAACCGTTTGAAATGGTAATAAACTCCTCCTTCGTTTCGCGCGCGAAGGGAAAGATTGAGGTGGGAAATTTTAATTAAAAGTAATCCCGAGTTTAAATCTTTCGCTCGGGAGTGTCGCAGAACTGAGCTTGCATTACACGATTAGATCAGGAAATGAAGTTGTAAAGTTAAATGGCGATTGAAGAAGCGATAGAAGTAAACGTCGATTTTATCAACTACAATGCAAGCATGAAAGACACGAACAGATTGATAGTTTCTGGGAGCAGTAGTCTTCAAGCCCTCCTGGTTCTACAGAGATTGGACAAAACAACATGAACACCACTCAAAATGATGCATCTTGATGCATGTGGCAACACTGCTTCATTGTATAACATAGCTGTCAACACTTCATATTATGAAGTGACTTATTACAATCGTCGTGATTTTAAATATAAGTTCAATATGTGTAGTTTCTATTATAGTCCCAATCTACTCGGTACATTGTACATAACCTGGATTAAAGACTTTTAAAAAAATGTATCACAGTAAATACGTCACTGTTGCTTCAGAATTCAATATAAAAAATAACGCGTTCTCTAGGAAATTTTGCACTTGTGACAAAATAAAACTAAAGAATTGAATTACTCAACAGAAAACATTTATTTATGAATGTTTAATAAAGTAACTTAGTAACAACCATGTAGGTATATCTTATGTTCAATAGGTACTTACTTAAGGTTAAACAAGAAACATCTTACATAATACTGAACTATGATCACAATTTGTCTTATTAGCACAAAATCACTGATTATTTACTTATTACCTACTTTTAATTAAGCGCCAGTATACGCATAAGTGTGAAAAATACTTAAGCAATAGGAAAAAAAATCCTTTAGAAATTGTATACTTTCATAAAAAGCAGATTATTGTGTTAAGCGTATACAGACCCCCAAACTCATCATTTGACCGTTTTGAGCAGGTCATGGATGAAGCACTATATAAAATTACCAATAATAAAAATAAAGATGTTATGGTTTGTGGTGACTTTAATATCAATTTATTAGAAAATACAACAATTAGTAGTAGGCTTAAATCTTTTTTTCTATGCTATAATCTTGTGAATCTTTTCATAGAACCCACGAGAATTACCTCAGAATCCTCAACGTATTGACAACATTTTCACAAATATTGAACCAGTTCATAAATCGACAATGAATACGATAGATTCTGACCACTTAGGCCAATTAGTTATATTGAAAGACATTAGGAACAAAAATATGATACAGAAAGAAATTTAAATGTACCTACTCCCGTCAATGATACTCAGCTTACACAGTTTAGAGATAATGTATGTTCGCGATTAGTAGAAGTTGACTATGATGAAGACCCAAACCGATATTATAAGTCTTTGTTTGATGTAATGCAATCAGAATGCAGTAGAATATTTAAGACTAATACCAAAAAAATGCAAATACTACTATATTCAGTGATTGGGCGACGCCTGAAATTTATAGAAATAGGAATAAACTTTTTGATTTATATGCAGAGAAATCGTTTAATAAAAGTAACGAATTTGCCAAATACCTATGTCAAAAACGTCTCAAAACTTTTTAATAGAGATTGTGCTATTGCAAAATCAAAGTTTATTAATAATAAAATTATAAACAGTACAGATGTCGTAAAAACGACTTAGCAAATTATCAACAAAGAAACTGGGAAAACCAAATCTCGTGACCTTCAATTTGAATTGTTAATTAAAGATAAGCTCATTACCAGTCATAGAGAAGTGGCTTGTGCATTTGAATCGTTTTTTGCAGATATTTCAATTTCAACTACCAAGACGCTCAACTCATCTTCTATAGTGGCTGAATCTTTGCTCATACAGAGCGTTCATAGATGTGATGTAGAATTTAGTTTTAAGTCGATCTATCCCATAGAAATTATTAAAACATTCAAAAATTTACATTTGAAAAAGACACTCGACCTGGATGGACTCTCTGTTAAAATTATTAGTTCTGTAATATATTCAATGGCCCCCATTTATCAGCTCTTTTTAACAGATGTATTGAGACTGGCGCATTTCCTAATCTTATGAAACACAGTAAAATAGTACCATTATTTAAAAGCGGTAGTAAAACCGACCCTACTAACTTCAGACCTGTATCGATACTGCCGACTCTTAGTAAGCTGTTTGAAAAAATATGTTAAACCAGCTACTCATTCATTTCCACACTTATAAATTAATGCATAAGAAAAAAATTGGTTTCACACGGGGTCGCTCAACAACCGATGCAGGTGTTGAGCTTATTCATGAAATTTTTAATGCCTGGGAGGAGTCACGAGATGTAGTCGGCATATTTTGTGACCTTTCCAAGGTCTTTGACTGCGTACAGCATGAAACGTTGGTTAGGAAACTTGAATACTACGGCATTACAGGTAGCTCATTAGCCCTTCTTAAAAACTATTTAAAAGATAGGGTTCAGAAGGTTGATGTTGGCGGAGAGAGATCATCCGGCTCGTTAGTATACATGGGAGTACCACAAGGTTCAATACTTGGACCGTTTCTTTTTCTTATTTATATAAATGATTTACCTTACACAGTTAAACCCAATAGTGAGATAGTTTTATTCGCAGATGATACCTCTTTGCTATTCAAAGTAGGTAGACAACAACATAATTATGACGATGTGAATGATTCTATCTCGAATGTTGTGGAATGGTTCACAGCAAACAATCTGCTACTAAATGAAAAGAAAACAAAATGTATAAAATTCTCACTTCCAAATGTAAAGCAAATAGGGCCAAATATTATCATAAAAAATGAGCACCTAGAACTGGTCGATTCCACTGTATTCCTTGGTATTACTTTAGATAAAAAGCTACAATGGGGCCCACACATTAAGAAATTGGCCGATAGGCTAAGTTCTGCGGCATATGCTGTAAAAAAAAATCGTAATTTAACAGATATAGACACCGCGAGGCTGGTTTACTTCAGCTATTTTCACAGCTTGATGTCGTATGGCATCTTGCTGTGGGGTCATGCTGCTGACGCTAATACAATATTTATACTGCAGAAACGAGACATCCGCGCTATTTATAAATTAGGTGCTAGACAGTCGTTACGCGGAAAATTGAAAGAAATCAATATTTTGATACTTGCATCTTATTATATCTATGAAAACTTAATGTATGTGCATAAAAATAAAGAACTGTTTTTAAAAAACTCTGGTAGGCATGGTGTCAATACTAGAAATAAAAATAAACTTGCTGACCATAAAAGTCGACTCTCCAAAACCACAAAATCATTCAAAGGACAATGTATACGCTTCTACAATAAAGTCCCAGAAAATATGCAAAATTTATCTGTAATACAATTTAAGTCGTTTATTGAGAAGAAGCTGTACTCAAAGGGCTACTATAAAATTAATAATTATCTAGACGACAAAGACCCTTGGAAATAAAATGGTTACCTCGATGATTAATATCACGTTATATGTCACAATAATTTGTTATAATGTCACAATAATTTAATTTTTATATCATTTATGTATGTTTGTATGTATTATTGACGTCAAGAAGTTACGATTTCGTACTATTTTGAATAAGAAACCTATGACTATGACTATGACAGAGTAATACCGAGGAATAAGGTTTTTTTGTAACAGTTCTTTTAAATCATTTTTCTTGTTTGCAGGAATTTCTCTTTTTGAAGTATACTCTGAAACCACATTAATATCTCGTATAGCCTTGGTTATTCGTTGACTAGTCGATCTTTGTTTTTTTATTTTCTTTATTTCAGCTTCACTCCAGCTATCGTAATTACGCAATTTCGTCAATGAACAATTTAAAAAATACCATTTTTAGAGCTACAATGACATATTTACAAAATTCCGTCGTTGTTTCACCAAGAAGGTACCTTACTTGGACAAACATTGACGTAATTACGCAATTTTTATCATTTTTTACCAAGAACTTATTGATTTTTGGAGTAACAACGCCGCAATTGCTCAATTACGTCATTATTGCATTAACAATTATCAAATCAAATGTCATAAATATCTTTACGTCGTTGTACACCCCAAACAGAATCACACTCAGCGGAGCGCCCCGAGCAACTGGCCATTCGGACGTTGTAGCAACAGAAATAGCGCCATTTACTCAATTCAACAATGACACTCGCGCCATCTCTCGGCAAATCACCACAAATTCAATTCTGTCGATGTTTCTCCTGGTGTAAATAGTCTTTCCACATATTTTGACATATTTAATTTGAATTTGAAAAAAGGGTATTTACGTCATTGTTGCACCAAATGAGTGACATGTTAGACGCACTTATACATATAAACATTTCATAGTAGGATTAGTTGTAAGAGATTATCGTATGACAATAAAATCGCCCATTGTGAAAGTTCACATTAAAGAGTAAAAACAAATAAACAAACAAACAAACAGATATTTAAGCCCCCATCTACCACGGAGCATATAACATGAGAAAACCTTCGCAATCCTAATACATTTTTTTCTAAACATCAACAAACAGCGCTTTTTCCCTAGACATTTGAGCTCGTTACTGTATCACAAATGCGGTCTGTACGCGTCACATTCAGTAGAAAAAAATACGAAAAAATGCCGACTGAAACGAGCTTCCCCACATCGTCTTTGCTTTTTTCCAGAGAGCTAGAACCATTATCTTACTCGTATCTCTTTCGTCATTCCGTCGCGTAAATTTATGTTATGTTATACATCTTTCTTTTTTTTTAATATGAGGGATTTAACAGCGAATATGAATATGAGTATTTCCTCCTAATAAATTATGATACAGAATAAAAAGGAAGAGATCGACTTCTTTCAAAATATGTAAACCTTCTGGAATCTGTGACGATATTTCGAGATATCAAGTACAACGGATTAACCTGTCACCTCAGAAAGCTTTAACGATAGTGATCGTTCTGTCTTCCGTAAGGTGAGCTTAGAGGACTTTGAGATGATACAAATCTACCGTCCAGCAAAGTCACGAACCCGCTAGAATCCAACGCCTTAAAGCGAGGCACTTGGAAAGTAACACAGTCGGAAAGTAACCTCGCCCTCTGGCTACCATTTTTGGCACGATATCTCCGTCTGGAATTAACCTTTAGGATACCTCCATCCTCCCGACTGGTTACGGGAACGAATTCGCTTGCGCGGCCTCTACCTGTTGTATAACAGCGGTAATTCAATTTGAAATTTTTCGCGCACCTGAGCGTCCTTTGCTTGTAGTGGCACACGGGATCGAGTGGCCTATAGGTCGTTTCAAGAGCGGCATGACAACAGGTCAATTTCCGCCCCCGCTACTTAGGAGACAGTATATTTGCATAGCCTCCACAGTCCTTCAGTAATTAGTCCGAGTACACAACCGAATGGCTGACGCCGCACGGTGCGCAAACCGTCTAGTAGCACTGGAGGGCCTTCCCCAAGGAAAATCTATCCAGAATCTCTGGGGCCTGGCACGCGAGAGTCTTTCCCGGGGTAGTCCCTCGCACGATGAGGCTCCTAAATAGGAGCTGAATCTTGAGTTGGGACAACCCGAAAACACGGTGGATCTTATGGTCCAAACTGCACGAAACCATTCGCTACCTCTGTGACGATATATACAGATTTCAGTAAAGCCTTTGATTATATAGGGTCTGAGATTGCTTAATGACATAAATGTAATGCCATAAGTTGCCAAAACATTATATAAACAACCCAGATGTGTTGCCTGCATGTCGTCGTCGTAGAAACGACGGCGACATGCAGGTGGCGCTGATAGCATTGTTCGCCCAAACTGAATGTACCGAATTTCAAGTCTCTAACTCCATTTTTTCAGATTGAAGTATGACTAGCGCGCGCCCGATTTTAACCGCAATCTTTTCAACTTTTGCTATTATCAAATGATGACTGCATGACACATTTCAGCTCAGTCGGGTGAAGCCTTTGGGTGCTATCGTGGAAGAATAAATACATACACACACACAGGTACTTTAAAAAAAATATATATTTTGCTATTGAAACTACATCAAATCAATACATTCGGTACAAAATTATTACATTTCAAATATAATGCCAATTACATGTTTCCACTTGAACATACATAATTTAATCACTTAACATATTTGTTTTCTGAATAATAAACGACCATAGGGGGATGTGGGAACTGGGAGGGGGGGTCATAATAAGTAATTAAAATTTAATGTGAATACACGTTCCATATTTTTTAAATATATTTTTTGTGAATATTTGCCATAAATATGATGCCGAATATGATGCCATAAATATTTTTTAAATATATTTTTTAATACATATGATTAATATTATATTATATTATATTTTGCGATTACAGTGATATGATATGCCAACACCATCTTTAATCATTGCTTTCTTAAGAGCGATAGATAAAGAATTGAATATTGAGGGAGGGGGGGGGGGTGTTAAAATGGATATTTTCATTTTCACCTCCAAAAAAAAATTTGCGCGTTCAAAAAACTTTCCCTAACCATTGGTTGGCCGGGAAAGTAAAAGCCTACTTGTTTTTTTTCCGAGAAGATGTTTTAAAATCAAATCGCAAATTTATTTCGTAATTAAACTTTATATAACAAACAGCTACAGTTTCTATTATTTCTTATATTAGTAATAAAAGCCATATCCGAATTACATCAAATTAGAAGATATACTCATACTTCAGTACCGCAATATGGAGCCATCTGAATGGTTATTGATTCTAAAAACTGTAAAAACGGTGAATCACCGCAGTACTGCAGTCGTAAATGAAAACCCAGTAACTTGAAAAAAGACGTTTTGAGAAAAACGCCGTCAAAGTTCAGTTGTTAAATATTTGTTTTCATGAACAAAGTAATTAATATAGATTATTTCTTTTAATCTTAAATGTTAAAAATAGTTAGAACTTCAGTTCTGCATAAAAATATATATTAAATTATAATTGTTGTATTAATTAAATTAGATATTGTGTTTTAAATTAGGAAAATAATTTGATAAATTTTATATTTTTAAGCTATAACACCGTAACTGAGTGGTTACTGTGTTATAGGTAAATTTTACCCATTACTGTGTTCTAATCATGTAAAATAAATAAATAGGTATTTTTAAATAAATAAAAGACTGCAGGCACATTAAACACAGTAATTGAGATACTGTGATTAATTCGTGTCTTAATAAATAAACTTTTAACAAAATTTTACCTAAAACCACAATATCTGAAGAAGCCGTGTTGTAACCAAAAAAATATTTCTTAAATGCTTATAAGTATTTAAAAAGATCACAGTAAATAATAGGTTACTGTATTTTAACTTAAAAAATTATACATACTGTGTTTTTTATTTAAAATATTCTATCAATCAATCAATCAAATAATTTATTGTCCTAAAAACTAATACATAGCTGTATAGACAGTTGTATTACATTTACATTTTACATCAAATTCTTCTATTAATAATCATAAAAAAAAGGTTACTCGTAAGAATAAAGAAGGTATTATTGTAGAATTAAATCGAGTCTCACCATTTAGTTTACCAGATAAAAAACATAGAGTAATTAATTCTTTAAAATACTTACTACTACTATATAAAATCAATAAATGTAATGCCAAAAATAACAAAAATAAAAAAAATATATGACGGTTGTCAAAAAGTAAAATAAAAGGTCTTAGTGCAAATAAAAATAGTCAAGGTATAATTAATATGTGCCTACCTAATAATAGAAATAGTAAATATATTTTAGTCAAATTAAAATCGTTTTAAAACCTATTACAGAAAGAGATATAGACGAGATGCATACAGTTTTTACAAATCGTTAATGTCGTACAATTCTCTTTCAATGAGATATAATTTGAGTTTATTTTTAAATTGGAGCATTTTTCCTTCGCGGCATATTTATTTTCTGATTTTTCAAAAAATATTGTGTTTTTATCTAAGGTATCTCGGTAACTATCCATCGACAGACAAACCGAAAAATTTGCCTTATAGTACTCCAACTCGTGATTTTAAAGAACCAAACTTGTATAAACACAATAAATGAAGTTACTGTGTTTTCATTTACGACGGCAGAGTAGTCCTTAACTTCAAACTCAGAGCGATCCCATAATAGCCAGCACTTCGATATAAAATAATATAAATATCTTTGATAATAATAAAGGTAGATAGCTGTGAAACATGCGAACAGCTTCATCAATCTTGAAGAGATTGACCGCCCCAGGCGCTCAATTACTCGTGTTTCATCTTCGCCTTCATAATGCGTTTAACCTTTGTTCAATGTCACCCATCTATATTTAGATTCGTACCGAAATAGCTTATCATATTAGGTTCTCCCTTATAAAGTTATAAATCCGTAAATTTTGTTTGAAAATTATACGTTTCCTAAACCAAGATTATTATTATTTATTAGTTTCAAATATTCAAGAGCATTACAGACGAATCCAATTCGCCCTTGAATATTAAAGCTAGAGTGTAAGTCTAAAAATAAATGAATTACTAACTAAATTAATGCTAACATTGAACAAGAAAAAAAAAATTATAAAACTAAATAAAAGACATATTATGATAAACATGAGATAGCAGGGAGTTGCCTTTTTAGCTGCCAAAGGGATATTATACAAAAGATGTCTATTTCTGTGGGTAAGGAATTAAGAAGAGCTATAACCCTTCCCACTGGCCTGTCCACAAAAATATTTGTACGATGGTACCGCACATTAAACAATAGATGCGATCTCCTCGCTGTGCAATTTACCGGTACGTACAATTCAAACTTACATAGTATCTCTGGCAAATAAATAGTTCCTTGAATTAATTTATTTGCAAATATAATTAGGGAAATATATCGACGCGTTCCAAGACTGTTGTATCCTACCATTCCTAGAACAAAATCGGACTGAAATAAGTATGGATCAATATTGTATTTTCTGTAATAATTCTGTAATAATCTTAAAAATTTTCTTTAATAAATTTTAAGATATATCGCTTTGCCATTTTGAAGGGCCATTTTAAAGTGGACCGAAATCAGCGAATGCTTTGAATAAGTTTTTCACTGCCCATTCGGAGTAGACCCCCCCTTAAAATATATTTAAATTAAAATAAAAGTGGAAATCTTTCGGAGTAAGTTCTGGTGAGTACGGAAGGTATCGAAGAGTTCAATCGTAATCAAAGTAAACGTGGCCCTACCTAATTTTACGCTCAATTCATCCAAATGAGTCAACCATTGAAGTTTATTATCTAAATAGATACCTAAAAATTTAATATGGTCAACATTTTCAAGTTCATTTTCACCATAGCGGATGCGAATGACGTTATCTCGGGAAGGCCGAAGAGAGAAATTTATTGAATTTGATTTCGAGGCATTAAGAGATAGTCGGTTTACATGGAACCAAATACCTAACATTTTCACCGTGGCATCAATTCGCTTGATTAAAGTATCTAAGTTTGCATCACTGAAAATTAGAGAAGTATTATTTGCATACATGGTAATTTCATCCTTATCTGATATCACGCAAACTGGTGTGTCATTTATATAAACACGGTAAATAAATGGACCCAGGATAGAGCCTTGTGGAACTCCTTGCGTAATTATCAGGGGTTTACTAACAATATTTTGTATTTTAGTTACTTGTGTTCGTCCTTGCAAATAAGTTTTCATCGTAATTGCAAATACATTTTTTTAAGTTTTCTCTCTAGTTCAGCTATTTTAGTAGATTCTTTCGATTCCGCAATGGTTAGGTCAAATAAAGCTTCCTCGTACAATTTTTGTAATAATTTTTTTGTGTTATTTTTCTCAATGTATGAACATACCCTTGAATATTCTCAACAACTTCCAATCTTTCAGCTTCATATTTCCTACATTTAAAATTACATTAGTCTAATTGTTTTTCAGGGTGATCGAGTTTTAGATTTCCGTCAGTTAATTGTTTTTCCAAAAGAATGTTTTCGTTACATATTCGATCAAATTCAATAGACTTTTTGTTGTGTTCATTTAGTAAGCTAGCATTATTGGTCACTTCGATTAATTTGCTACGTAAGCCTTTTATTACCTTATCATGGTCTTTGCCTTTATTCGAATTATGTAGATCAATTGTGACGCTTTGTTTATCACTATTACCTACTACTCCTGCAGGGGTTTATCGTTACGAGTATTCTTTGACGGCTTTCGTTTCAATAGATATTAAAAATACAATACCTAAATGTGTTACGTATTCTAGTATTAGGTAATTAGCCATATTTAACAGGATATACCTCAGAAACGGCTCATAATTGAGACGAACCTTCCTAGTAATAAATATACCAGAGAAAGAGATGTATATGATTGGTATATTGGTTTATGATTTACAGCTATTGAAAAAGTGGCCCCAAAATGCCAATTCTATTTTGGCATTTTAGGCTCATCAGTCATAATTGTTATATTATTCCTTTTAAAGGCGGGTCAGTAAATCCGAAAAGCAAAGCATCCAGTCGTCCAGACATCCAAAATGCAGTATGTATAATTTTAGTCGTTCTGAACTTTATAACATATATCGCTTCGTCCGATTATACCCTGCTCTACCGCTACAGGGTTAAATGTCAAGGAGGTTGTATTTATGCAAGACGGCGTTGCTTCGTGTGCTTCGATGTTTGTCGCCCGGAGCAATTGATTATTCAGCAAGGCGGCAACTACGCCTTTAGCCAAATTTAACCCAAATAACACTAGAGGCGGTCTTGCAAGACGGGACGCTTGGTATATTCCAATAGCCCCTGTTCGAGATCGCTCCTTTGATGAATATTCATGCGGGGTTTCGCTCGATATTTAATTCGGGCTATTCTTGTCAAGGTTGAAAGGATAACAGAATAAAATACTGCCGTTAATGATCGTTTAGCTTCACTTATTCCACTTTTCGACGTAGCATTGGTGGTAACATTGAAAGACAAGGTAAAATCTTATATTTCTTAGAGCACTTTGATGTGAAAAAAATCGCAAAGTTAAGATTCTTGAATTTTTTGATCTGTATATTGATCGAATTCCACTTACAAACTACAAAAATTTGAAATATACTTTTTGAATACTAATTTAAGACAACAAGATCAATAATACATATGTATTTAAATACACATTCAAGAACAGCACAGAAAAGTTAATAAAAAAATATATTTAAAAATTGAAGCAAGAAAAACTTCCAGACTTAGTTGAAGGTTTATTTTTAAAACTCGGTTGGATGAAATAAATATGTCTACATAGGCATATTTTTTTTAACATCTACATCGAAATAAACATGTTTACATGAAATCAAAGACTATCGCAGTCGATTGACATTATAAAATTAAATAAGATAAAAACGTATTTACCGCTCGAAGTTTATACCACCCGACGTTTCGGAACCGCCGCGGTCCAGGGTAGAATGAAGTGCTCTCAATCATTATCTATGGGTAAGTGGCAAACTGCTGCTGTTAATTCGTAGATTATAACGGTGGTGGGGCGGCGGGTACGGCTCGCGGGAATTTTGAAAATCCGTCTTGCACACAACACTCACTGTATCTTATGTCCTTTCGCTTGACGATGGGAATTTAAAACATTTTAAGGAGAGTTTTGTCGTAGAAGAGAGTTTGTAGCCGTCGTTTCTATTAAAGTTTGGGGTTCTTCTTATTTCAAAATTCCCGCGCGCCGAATCCGCCGCGCCACGATGACGATTGGAAGCACTTCAGTCTACCCTGGACAACGGCGGTTGCAACATCGCTGAAACGTTGGATGTTATAAACTTCACGCGCTAAATTTGTTTTTATCCTATTTATAAATATATCTACATACAAAAAGGACTAAAAAGGTCGACGACATAGTGTTTAGAGGCCGATAGATCTTTGCTCATTGCTCCACAGAGAATACGTATGGTATTGCATGAATAAACCAATTTGGGCATTCATGCGCGAGCTATGCAATTTAACGTGTTGTGTACTTGTTTTCTTTGGGATCGGCCAACAAATAAATCAAAATCGGGCTATTATGAATAGCAAAAAGTCCGTATTGAACGCGCAAATATTCTAGTATTCATGCACTGTCCCAAAATAGTACCTCCAACGTTTTAATCGAAACGTTGAAACTGGTATTTCTTTTCCCAGTACATTTAAATTTAGGCGTTCACTGTCAAGGATACTCTCAAGCAATGTATTTTAATAGGAGAGTTCGCGGGCCATCTTTTTTTCAAATTGTGTTATCTACCTTGCAGTTTTCGCAGTCGGGTAGTTATTGATTGTTGAAGCTTGAAGGTTTTCAGGTTGATTGTAGAAGCTTGAGGGTTGATTGATGCGAAATTTTGTTCAGATTTTTTTTAGGTTGATTGAAGGTTGCGTGAATTCGAGTTGGGGTCGCCACTGCGGGATTTTCTCTGATGTCGTGTGTTGTCGATGATCAGAGCCTAACTTTGTGACGTATTGTTTCCTCGGAGTAGTACATGCGGTAAGATAAATATAATGTTTAATATTTAGACCATTTAATTATCCCAAAAAGAAATTAATAGAAGAGATGGCTTACCAGTTGATTACGTCAGGTGAGAACTGAGAATGGATAATTATGTTAATTGTACGTGCTTATATATCTGTAGAATTGCTATTGGTGGGGTAATTATCATATGAATCAATCCTGCGATGGTAAAAGACACTTTTTAACACGCTTTTATTAGATCGACCTGTATGTAACTATGTAGTAGAATCTAAGGTAACTAATTTAACCATCTTCCAAGGATCGTAGCGTCATGAAAATTGGCAGCTGTATGTAGTTCTGATGACAATACAATAATATGGTACTGTCGAACTGATCTGATGATGGAGTCGGAAGATATGAACTGGAACTTCATGATGCAACATCGTATCATAGCTGTGTTTGGACTTGTTAGAAAAGTCTTGGAATGAACTTTGACCACGATTAGGTTTCAAGGTCTGATGATGAAGCCGGAAGATAGGCACTGGCATTCCATAATGGAATATCGTTGTAGTACTGCCGGCGGTTGTAGTACTACCAGAAGAACCAAAGCGAAGAAAGCACTGATCAAGACAATGGGGACACATCAATACGTTTTATTAACGTTTTTATATGCATTTATAAAAGAGTATTTTTAGTGTTTTTTTTTTAAAACTATTAATTTATTATTCCATACATTGTTAATTTGCAACGTATGAAAGACTTGTTTAAAAATGAATTTATTATTTCTTTGAATACTATTAGTCATCGGGCTATGAGACAGTTTTACCTGTTATATTACGTCAACTGCCTGTTGGTATTAAAAATATTTGTTGATTTAAATGTTACATGGATCATCATCATGGGTCACTACATATTTTTCTTTGAACAGTTCCCGCTGGTAGTAATTTTGAAAGTGAGCCAATTTGGAGGGAATATATTGCTTGCCAAATTTTTGGGTGAATGACAAACAATTTACACGCATGGAGCGATTCGATGGATATTACATGCGAAAAGAATGCGCGGCGATGTTTTCCCGTTATGAGACTTAGAATGAATATCGCACCCGAGCTTCAGCCGAGAGTGAAACGCACTGAAACTAAAGATGTGCCGTATATTGGAAGACAGGTTGTTTCATACTCGTGCGGCACATACAGCAAAGGAATAGTCAAAAAAAGCTGTGTGAGGCTGGGGTATAAACAGAATATTCGCTGACTGTTACAGTAATGTCAGCCGATGGGAAGATAACCCCAGGAATGTGAATTTTAGGTAGGTACTGCGGAATAAGCGTAATATTAAGTATTTTCTGTAATACGCAGAGAATATGCTGGTCTCTGCGTTCGCGAATTTAGTTTAATACGGAAATCCGAAATATAACCGAAATATACTTTTCCTCCCATCTATTCGAAAAGGACGACTTGGTTCGCCTTTAAGTGCGCCCAAAAGTGACGTTTTCTATAAGAAACTTTATAAGTGCGCCGCAATTATCTTTGCGGCTCACTTTTTGAATAAAAAGCGCCGCAATTTATCTTTGCGGCGCACTTTTTGAATTTGGAACATCTTAGTCTTCAGCGCCGAAGAAATCGAACGCAAATATTGTTTGAATAAAGACTGGCTGGTACGACGGCCCCTAGTCGCGCCGCCGGCTGAATAAAAAAAAACAAATGAAATTAAAAACGCGCGAACGTCAATTGTTTTTGTCGCCCGCGTTTTCGACAATTTTTACGAATTGTAAGAAATTCATCGTTTTGTTTAGAAAAATGAGTTCTTCAAGTAACAGTGAAAGTGTAGATTTAACTCCTGTTAATTTCAATTTAGTTGATACTCTATGTTTTATTAAATAATAATATTACAATAAAATATGAGGCGCCTTTTATTTTCTCATAGAGGGTGATGAAAAGTAGAGTGTATCACTCGGGCGCAAAATATTTTTGACTCGGGCGCTTTTTTGAATCCTTCGCTACGTTCAGGATTCTACTAAAGCCGGAAGATAGGCACTGGCATTCCATGATGGAATATCGTTGTAGTACTGCCGGCGGTTGTAGTACTACCAGAAGAACCAAAGCGAAGAAAGCACTGATCAAGACAATGGGGACACATCAATACGTTTTATTAACGTTTTTATATGCATTTATAAAAGAGTATTTTTAGTGTTTTTTTTTTTAAACTATTAATTTATTATTCCATACATTGTTAATTTGCAACGTATGAAAGACTTGTTTAAAAATGAATTTATTATTTCTTTGAATACTATTAGTCATCGGGCTATGAGACAGTTTTACCTGTTATATTACGTCAACTGCCTGTTGGTATTAGAAATATTTGCTGATTTAAATGTTACATGGATCATCATCATGGGTCACTACATATTTTTCTTTGAACAGTTCCCGCTGGTAGTAATTTTGAAAGTGAGCCAATTTGGAGGGAATATATTGCTTGCCAAATTTTTGGGCGAATGACAAACAACCTCGCTACGCCCGGGATTCTACTCTAGAATCCCTCACTTCACTCTGGATTCAAAAAAGCGCCCTCGCCGTAAAAATATTATTTTGCTCCCTTGTGATACAATCTACTATTTTGAGCCTGTACACATATTGAACACAAACAGAATGCCATGATAATAACCATGGACACAATATACAATAAATATCCCCCGAAATCATAACAATAGAACATGTACAACGCATCAGAAGCAGTGGACCTTTTCACTACAGCTGCAATGGATTCCCTCTAAATAATTAAACTTAAACCTACAAATAAAGAAACATGGTGGTGTTCGGTGTACGAAGAAATGGATTCCACATACATTCCAGCTATAAACAACAATCGCCCAGGGATAAACAACCATAGCACATTAATTTCGAAAGAAATGTAAAATTTTATTCACAATTAATTCTAAAATGCACTGAAATTTGGAGAAAATAGTCGAGGAGAAATTGGAATCTTTTAGGTCACGAATTCTAAGTGCCAGGTAAGAGAATCTAGATGGGAACAATAGAAAACACAGGGAGATAGCTGCAATAAATCAACACTTGAAGCAAAACGAAAAGATTATGTGAAGGGGTGGCGATATATCTAAGCAATACGACGAAAGCGCTATAAAAATGAAGAGCTGGAGCAGAAATCTTTTATTTATTTATTTCATTTCATAAGCAAACCAACATAACAGTTAAGACCAATCCGTTGCGATGCAATATAAACATAAATATAAAAATTTGAATTTTTCTAAGTACAAACATACCCAACATGTTTAAATACGCATTAAATACAAATAAAGGCATTTAAACTAAAAAAAACAAGTTTACAGAAAACATAAAGAATAAAAACAAATGATCTTATTCTGACATAAATAAGTAGCGGAATGCCCATGCCTTGATGAGATGTGGGCTTGCTGTAAAAGTATGGCTAAAAATGGACGCAATAGAGATCCAAAATACAGTTTCAAGGAAGAGATTGGACTTCATTGACTCAATATGAAACTCGATGGAACAACAACGCCATCTTACTAATACAGTTATTCGGAGTTTGTCGGAAAATGAAAATCTGAAACAGATGTTTATTAAACAAATATTTATTAAATCGGAGACTAATGTCGACGAAAATATATAGTTATATTTAGAAAAAGTTATGAAAAGACTTCCAAAACGTCACCACCACAGTGTTAAAAATGCTAACTTAGCAAGAAACTCCATGTTAAAATCGCTAAGAAGTTTACTTTTGAGGAACATCATATTTTGGCGTAGAGAATTCTTTTTGCTATTACCTTTATTAAAGGAGCAGAACTATTTAGGATTTTTATATTATTCTGTCAATGAACTTAGTATTACTGGAAATATTCCTCTGGGGTTTCTCTGGCGTTCATGCAAGAGGGAAAACGTGGCAAGTCGCGGGGGTTCTTATTTTTTTCCTAGTTCCTAGTAGTTTGGACTTGTACAATGTAATAATATTTTCAAGTTTATTCTATTTGTGCGTATATAAGTGGTGTGTATGTGTGTGTGTTTTGGAGTTGACTCCTTAAGAATAGATTTCATTCTAAGCCCACGGTACGACAATTTGATGGGTAGTAAAATCTAGCGTTAACAAAAAATAATAATTGATTTTTATTTATTTATTTATTTTATTGGACTTATCACATTAACTGTTTATAATAAGTATACTATTAAAACAAATGGCAAAAACTTTCCTCTTTCATTCACTGGCTAGTGCTGCCCAACTGGGATATGCCCGTTCCAGGGCAAGCAATTTATATTTTTACATTTAAAACGAGGGTCGATGAACCAACCAAACACAATAATAATAATAATAATTTTTAAAAATATATAATATTAATAAATATATATAATAATATTTTTTTTATAAAAATTACAATATCATATAGGAAATAGAAATACAAAATATATTAGAATACACACATACATACATATAAACACAATATATGTTAAGTCAACTTCACCTTATTCTACTACATCGATCATGGCATGGATAGATAAACGCTCTTCTTGCAATATATATAGCGATAAATATAGCAATAATTTGCCTACTCCCAGTTTGGTAACATTTACCGTCACCGATCTGGCAGGTGTATTTTCCGCCATTAGTTTCTAAACCATGGTAGGGCATGCCGAACCATTGCAATTGTAATTGATAATAAAAATTAAATCAATTTTAAAATATACATCCTTGTTCAAAAATGTCATTTAATATAAAAACCTTGATCATTTAAAATAATCGTGAGGTAATACTTTAAGGCGCTTTTTCTTTTTCGTCCTAAATTAATGTTATAATTCGTTTAGCAAAGCTTATTTTTCGTGACGTTTGGATAATAAAACGCTGATCCTATTGCAGCGGACGAGCATAAATAAAGAGAAGAATTATTGTGGCTAACCTGTAAGCTTGAGGAAAATGTAACGCAGTCCTATGAGACGACAGTTATCCTTTGAAGATTTAGTATAGAAATACATTATTATGTTACGGGAGAAAAGGTACCTACGAAGAAAAGCTGCGTTAGAAATGGCATTTGGAAAGCGTTATGCGATTACTGTAACAAGTAAATATATTCAAAAGAATAAAAAACACGACTGCCGTTACAGCAAGTGAACTATTGTATTTATATTATTTTTTTATAACGCTTTTTTAATGAAATATTTGTGGTTTATGTATAAATGCATATAGATACATATATATATTCCCGGAAAGTACTCAATCAGATCTTTCAATTGACACTAAACACGGTATATTTATGTTAATTTATTATGTACTTTCATCTCTATACGTTTTGGAATGCGTTAAATTTATCATAAAAAACCTAGCTCAGCGGCCGATAAATTCAGATACCCATAAACACTTTACCAGTTCGATTCTTCCTCGTCCAAATCTAGAAATTTTTAAAAGGCATCCGAACTACGTCGGAATTATATGCTATAATAAGCTACCCTATAGTTAAAAAATATATGCCGCGAAGGAAAAATGCTCAAAATTAAAAATAAACTCAAAATATATCTCATTGAAAGAGAATTGTACGACATTAACGATCTCTAAAACTCTATGCATCTCGACTATATCTCTTTCTGTAATAGGTTTTTAATCGATTTTCAATTTGACTAAAATATATTGACTATTTCTATTATTAGGTAGGCAAATAGTAATTATACCTTGACTATTTTTATTTGCAATATAATCACTAAGATATTTTATTTTACTTTTTGACAATCGTCACATTTTTTTTATTTTTGACATTACATTTATTAATTTTATACTAAAAAAACTTATTTTTATCGGTGGTTTAAAGAATTAATTACTCTGTGTTTTTATCTGGTAAACTAAATGGTGAGACTCGATTTAATTCTACAATAATACCTTCTTTATTCTTACGAGTAACCTTTTATGTTTTGATTATTAATAGAAGAATTTGATCATTAATGAAGATTTCAATCACATCACGGCCAAATGTAAATGTAATACAACTGTCTATACAACTATGTATTAGTTTTTAGGACAATAAATTATTTGATTTGATTTGATTTGAACAGTTAAGTAAAGTACCATATAACACTCAGGATGACATAACGATTCAAACAATACCACAGACTTTTAAATCGGTTCAAGCGTTCAGATATTATGGCGGAATAAATAAACGAAAATATAAATAGATGACCCCAGAACCAATTAGACTCCTTATTTGTCGGCCAGTCGTATTAAAAGCTTCTTTATACTGGCATTTAGTTGTCAAATGTCTCTTAAAATCCTCATTAATATAAGAGCAACACCAGTCTTTCTATTTATTATGTGACGTATATTATTATGACAGTTACTGCTGTCAACTTAGTCATGTCAAAAAGCTGTGCGCCAAAATTAAAAATGCATAAAGAAACTTAGGTCGAATATATTCTCGGGAACAGCGAATCCGGGCCACTAATATATAACCTAACATAAAGCTTAATATCTCGAAAACTAAGAAAGGGCGTAAACACATAATTGCAACATTCATGATGAATATTAAATACACGGAACGCTACTTATTTTTTTGTTACCGCACAGAAACAAAAGCAATAATACATTTTTTTTACAAAAAAAAAGACAAAAAATGCGGCAGCCATGTCATAGTAAAACAGAACGGGCTATTATAAGTAAATGCGTATGCAAAATTTCCTGTCTGTGCTGTTGACCTTTGAGGAATTCCCTCGTTGGAAGCCAACCCTGGGTGCCGCAGTCCTGTCTTGGTGATACTTAGAACGTGCTATCGTAATTAAATGCATATACAAAATTTCGTGTCTGTGCTATTGACCGTTGAAAACTCCCCAGGTCGGTAACCAACCCTAGGTGCAGCAGCCATGTCATGGTGAAACTTAGAACGGGCTATCATAACTTAATGCGTATACAAAATTTCGTGTCTGTTGTTGACCGTTGAGGAGTTCCCTCATCGGTAGCCATCCCTGGATGTAAAATCAGGTCATGCTTACCATAAAAAATGCACTGTGATCGGAACTGAACCAACATGTAAATTTTTAACTTCATATGATTATATACGAAAAGTTCCCTTAAATCCTTATGGATCCCATGATCAGAACAAGATTTTGATGAAAATGGGACCAATCTGGAAGTATACCTTTTTTAAAATAAAAAAATAATTTTCCTATTCGGTTCATATTGACGGAGTTTTGAGGTAACAAACATTTAAAAAATACAACCGAATCGATAACCTTCTCCTTTTTTTGAAGTCGGTTAAAAAGGAATGTAGTGAATTCGCAGTTCGAGTTTCAAAAAGTAATTTATTTGTTTTTAGCCTTTTTGGTGGCATTACTTTACAGCAACCAAGAGGTTTTATTTTGTTTGAAAAGTATCAAATAATCTACAAAATAGTTCTTATTTGAATAATCTAGAATTTTTAGTTTCTGATATATTTATGTTTAGGTTCATAACCTGGATTCATTGCTCCCTATTGTAATTATTTAATTATATCTAATAATAATAGTAAAAAAAATTATTGTATAAATTCAAGACTTTCCCGGCAAGAAACGAAGGACTGGTTTCACCTGAATATAAATTTTATTAAAAAAAAAGATGAGCACCCCTCTCTCGGTCGGCGGACGAGCCAGGTTGGATACCGTTCCATCTGTTGGCCCTTAGCCAAACAACGAACTATAGCGCCCGAGGCGCTAATATTTAATTAAAATGTACCGAAACATTTAAATAATATTATTGTAGCGTGTATATGAGATTATCCAAAAAATTCCACAATATGATTTAGGCACAACAAGGCATCTGCATCCCAAATTTAAGTCTCTAAGTTCAATATTTTGAGATTGAAATATGACTAGGGCGGCCCTTTGGTGGATCGATTACAACAGAAACCTTTGAAACTCTTGCCATGACCAAATGATGCCTGCATGCCAAATTTCAACTCAACCGGATTAAGCTTTTGAGGAATACACACAGCCAGAGACACAGAGAAGTGCGTTCGCATTACTTTCCCTTCTCGGCGGTTGGTGGGCCAGGAAAGTAAAAACAAACTCTTTTATCATACAAGTGCGGGTTTTAAAAAGAATAAATTCATTATGTTATTACATGAAAAGTTAGCGCCATCTACTAGAGGCATTTAGTACTTTAGCCTTACAAAAATAAATCATATTTTGCCTGTACATTATCTCTGAGAGCTCAGAATCGCGCAGACAATCGCCTGACTTCTAGCGATCCTGATAAAATGTATAAAGCCAAAGAGAATATCATTATGGTTTATAAGAATGAGAAAGAAGCAAAATATAAATGTCAGTTCCCTAGTATAATGCGAGTTAGTTTCGTTATCGACTGGTATTGAGATTTTTAAATGGATAGAGGGTTTCCGACCGTTATTGATTTTTGATCTTGAGTTCGGGAACTATCACAATTTATACGTGCGCATATGATGTGAAATAAAATTGTGTGATGTAAATATGAGGACGGATTGAGTAAAAAAAAATTAAATACTGTAGACGCAGTTCGTAAGTTAAATCGGTTTTTATAAAAGCTTTTTCCGTCAATTTATAGACATAATGATGTGAGCCACGTAGGCAAAAAATGGCTGAAATTTCAATTAACCTAGGGATCCTCTCAGGGTAAGCTTCGTTTTTACGTTACTGGGAATGAATAGCTTATATAAACTGAAATGCTTTCAACATAGGATAGATAGTTATACTCTACGATTCGCCGCATGAATATACGAACGTTTCTCCAAATGCACCTTTGAATTTCGTCGGTTGCGGTTTCGCCTCGTAATTGCGGCCTCATCAAAAGGGAAATAGCGGCGTACAGAAATAGAGCAGAGATAAAGCTTCGTATTTGGAAACTTGCGCAGATATTCTTCTCTCACATGACCAACTATTTATTGTATCTAATATTTTGACCATTTCCTTCGAAAAAAAAGTTACAAAACCAAAATAGTATTCATAATTGTCAATAACTAGGGTTGTCGACTACAGCGGGCGAGCCCGTCACCTCAGGAAGTTTTAACGATTAGTCGTTTTATCTCCCTGGATTGAGATCAGAAGACTTGAGGACAAAACAGTCCACCGTCTAGCTACGCCACAAGCCCGTAAGAGGCCAACGCCTTAACCGCGAGATAGCCAGGAGTGTTACCCGGCGGGCCCACGATCACGCCCTTACTTCCAATTGTGACCAGATTACTCCGGTCTCTCGATTGGTTACGCTTGCGCGGTCCTCTCCCTTACGAAGCGGTGAAACGGTTTTTACCGAACTATCGCGGACCACAGCGTCCTTTGCCCGGCTGTTCACCTAGGATCGGGTAGCAGATGGTCGTTTCAAGAGCAGTCGCCGTAAAGTCCGCAACCAACCCCGCTCTATATCAAACAGTACTGCTTCCAGACTCTCCCGACTGTTAGTCAGAGTGCACAGTCGATTGGCTCACGCCGCACGGTGCGCATACCGTCTAGGAGCGCCAGAAGGTAATTTCCCAGGGGAAACTAACCATAAGGCCAGAGTCCTACCCAGGCTCGTACTTCATGCGTGGAGGCCGTCAGATAGGTGTTGACCCGTGAGTGTGACCAACCCTGAACAGAATGGGTCTTCGTGGCCAACTTAGTAACGGCCCATTAAATCCCATAATTGTCAATAGTCGCATTCAATGTAATTACTTCAAGACCCAAGGGAAAGTTTTGTGAAAAAAAACGAGATAAAGACGGAAATATCCATATAACCCTGAAACGATTAGGACCATTTCCAGGCTGTGTATGAGTCTTTGTTTGTGTCGCGCCTAAACCCAGTTTTCACACCAAACGTGATTAACGTTCATTGTAATTTCGTCGGTTATTTAGGTTTTCAATGATTTAATTCTAAAAAGAAGCTGGTAAATGTATCAGAAGTCTTTTATTGTGACCAAATGTTTACAAAAATGTGTCACCTTATATAAATATTATAAAGTACTAAATGCCTGTTTCCCTGTAAAACAAATAACTTTTACTTTTTATCATAAAAAAGCTCAAAAACCTAAAGTTCATCCCCTTTGCGGCAGTAATTAACAAAAAAAAAAACTAATTTATTTTTTCCTTGATTTATACACCATAGAACATCTATTCCGTATAAGTGGAAGGTTTTGAAATTGTGGCGAAAAAGAAAACGATCCACCCTAACGCATATGTAGTATCGCTACATGGTAGATTGCTGCATTTTACCAGGTGGTATACAAGGACGAATGCTCATAATTTTATTGATATCAGTCTGTAATGATAGTTCGACGAAATCAAACTATATCTTAACGCCACAAGATTAACTATCTTACATAGATAAACCCTGGATATATTACACTTCTTTTCTGTTAGGCAGTCTTGTAAAAAAAGGTTTTTTAAGACGATCGAAAACACATCTTATAGACATATAAGATGTGTTTACACATCTTATAGACATATAAACCACATCTTATAGACTAGTCGATACTTAGGCCTCAAACTTTTCAATAAATTGCCCGAAAGATTAAAAGAAATTAAAAACATCGATATTTTCAAGAGATCCATCCGAGTCTATCTGCTTAAAATCAACATGTATGCCCATAACGACTTCTTAAAATATTTTGAAAATACATAGCATCGTATCTACCCATTTAATCTAATACATATTATTTACCGTTAATTGTTTTGTTGTAAACTGTTATCATATAGTCTATGTTTTTGTAAATTGGTAAGTTTAAAACTATATATTGTATATCATCTCTTGTCTAAATTGAGTAACTAATTTAAGATTAATTACTGTCATTCCTACACAATTGTATGGTTGTATTGGAAATAAATACCTTTTACTTTACTTTACTTTACTTTACTTTACATACATACCTAAAAACATAGAGATATATGTATAAAATTCTAATAGAAGTACACATACATAAATATAAACGAAAAGAAATGGTATTAAATATGTATATAAGGGTAATAAATAAACATATATGCATGTATATAAATATACAGGACATGCATGTATATAACATATGAATTTTTAGAATCGAATAATATGGGGAATCCGAAACCATTGCAGATAGGATGCATCAAGAACTCTATAAACGCCCTCGCTGTTTATACAATATAGAACCTCACCGTTCAATATAGAACCCTACTAAAAGCCAAAGGCAAGTGAAGTGTTTAATGGGCAAGCAAGAAAAATGATTTACTATGTAAATAGTTTTATTAAAACTGAGAGTGTAGAATTAACAAAAAAAATGAAACAAGTTACAAAAGAGATTAAAGAAACTCATGATAAATTTAAAAAATAATTAATGTTGCCATTAAGAAAACAAAACTACTTCGAAAGCGTACCAAACCTAATAATATCTGCACATTGACTGAGACCTGTGATCGCTTAGAAAATATCAAACTCGAAAGTTTAAAAAATACTACTCAAGAAATTATTTATTTATGTAATTAATTTAACAACGCATTTACAATAAATATGCATCGCTAATATTCATGTCAATATTTCATAAGTATTAAAAATTATTAAAATAAAAATTACAATTGAACACGGCCGACATGAGCATTAGCATGTAAGTGCTGCTGCTGTCCAACTAAGTGCCAGGACTTGTTCCAGGGCAGCGAGCTCTCTAGATTTGTATTGACATATATTCGGCAATTTAAAAAAAAGAAAAAAAACATATAAATACATATTACCGTCACCATTACAAATTAAAGCTAATAAACAAAACCGCAAATATTAAAAAATAAAATAAAGAAAATAAATAATCGTGTTAAATAAAATTAAAAAAAAATCAAATAATATTAAACAATAATAATCAAGATTAATGAATAAGAAATAGTAATAAAAAAGTCAGTAATAATAATAAGAATTGTCAAGGATAAAATTTAATGATTGAAAATGTCTGGGTATATTAATTTATGGATATTTTGCCGGGCGTCATGTTTCAACCAGAAGTCAATTTTGGCTTTAAATAAGACTTAGGCATATACATTTTTAAAACTTCGTCAAGCATATTAAATATCCTGGGGGCTATGTATACAAAATGCCTATGCCCAAAAGTGGTCTGCATTCGAGGGACGTCGAAATGTATAGCTCGAGATTGCCGCGTGCAGATTCTTTGTTGCGTTCTTATTGCGGTCTCTAAATTAGTTTGATACTCACAGAGCGCCGCTTTCACTTAGAGTTGTGCTACGTCTAGTACATTATATTCTATGCAGAGATCATCTGACGGGAGCTCCAGGGCTTTCTGTTTATAATTTTCAATACTAATTTCTGAGCTCTGATCAAGGGCTCCATGTGAATTTTCGCTGCACCTCCCCACTCTATGATCCCATAGCTTAGGACGGATTGGCACAGCGCATGGTATACTATCTTAAATGTCCGTTTGGTCCTCTAAGGTATTTGAAAGCATACGTGAGTTTCCTAACTTTTGCCGACAGCTCCATTATGTGGGTGCTCCATTGTAACCGGTAATCAATATATATATACCTAGATATTTAATGTTATCAACTTTATTAAGATTGACACAATTACAATTTTCGGGGTTAAGACAATCTCTATAGAGTTTCAGAATATGCTCTTGTTTTGGTTGAGCTACACTGGTGGCAGTAAATGTTATGTACATGGTTGTTTGCGCATTGAGTGATAGTAGTGCACCATCTAACCACAATATTACCTTCTGGAGGCCCAGAGTCGCTTTTTCAAAGGTTTCTTTACAAGTTTATATTTATGGAAATAGTTTTTGCTTATATATTATGGAAATAAACTTTGTAATGGAGATTTTTAAAGAAAATCAAAAAAGAACTGTTAGTGCCACACGGACATCAAAACTCACTCTAAGTAAAATTACCACACAAGCTGCCAATTCCGGGCTAATTGCTGTATTTAGAACGCCTGGAAAGAAAAGTCCCAGAGCAAGCCCTGTCTCAAACATAGATAATTTCGATCAAGGAGTAATAAAACGATGTTTGCATACCTTTCACATAACTAACAAGGAATTTCCGACCATTACCAAAATAAAAAAAAAAAAAACAAGAAGACATACATTATCAGGGTTCAGAACAAAGTCTACGACGGACTATTGACGGTTTAGGTTTTAAATGTTATAGGACGGAAAACAACCGCAAACTACAAATCGAAATAACAAATATGCGATACCAACGAATAGAATACCTCAGAAAAATGAAGAAATACCGACAATTTCACACATTTTTTAAAGCCACAAATATACGACCTAATTAAAACTAATAAAGACCGCTTTAAATCATTTTCTATAGACAAAATTCTAGCAGAGCACTATCATAGTATACTGAGATTACCCCTATATCACCCAGACCTCAACCTGATAGAAATGGTCTGGTCAATTATTAAGCAGTATGTGAGAAGCAAAAATGGGAAATGGAATATAAATATATTTATTTATTTATTTGGAGCTGTTGTTTTAAAAAAAACATATACAAAAAACAAGAACACACAGATTAAAAATTGAAACTGTAAATAGACAAAGACTATGAAATAAAGCTACAAACGCTGCAAATTAGGGGTATCCTCAGGATATCTCTTATCCTGGTTTTCAGGACACACCTATTAATTATTGGTACATATATGATTTTAAAATAAAATAACCAAATCAAATAAATCTTAAAATAAAAAATCCAGATAATCATAATCAAATAAATACACAAATCGAAATAATCAAAATCAAAATATTTAACATCAAATAATATTAAAAGAAAATAACGTACTTAATTACATAAATTTAAAAATAGAGTAACCGAATTAATTAAAAGAAAAGTGGAAGCCATGGAAGCACGAGACTGGAAAATATTTTGCGAAAAATTACAGAAAATCGAAGAAGACTACGGCAAAACTAACCATATAATAGATTGATTGACAGAAGAATTTATTAAAATCGAAGACTATCGCGGTTGTTTGGCATTATAAATAGAATAGAAACGAATTTACCTTAAAGTCGAATGCAGTTGCGGTCTAGCCTACGTTAGACAAACGAAGCAGCCCATAGCCACGCGACTGACAGAACACATCAAAGCTGTTGAAAACGTTCAGCGAGAAAAATCGGCGATCTGCAAACATATATTGGACAGCGGAAGTAACGACTGGATGCAGTTTCAAAATCCCATTGTGCTATCCAAGGAACAATTTTACTTTCCTCACATGATCCTGGAAACCATTGAAATAAGAAGAACCCCGAACTTCAATAGAGACAACGGTTACAAACTCTCTTCTACATGAACCCTCTTCTTAAAATGTTCCCGCCGCCGAACGCCGAACGCAAGGACGTAAGACAGGATACAGTGAGTGTTGTGTGAAAGATGGATTTTCTAAATTCGCGCGCTCCGAGCCCGACCCCCCACCACCGTCATAACCTACGCAGTGGCTGCAGCGGTATGCGGCCTACCCGCAGAACAACGGATTGACAGCTCTTTCAGTCTACCCTGGACAACGGCGGCTGCAACGTTATCGAAACGTCGGGTGCTACAAATTTCACGCGGTAAATTCGTTTCTATCCTATTTATAGAAAACAGCTCAGATAGTGAAAGTACAGATACTGACATATCCGATGATGATGATGAGCAGATGAATGTGTCTGATGATGATGTGGAGGTTCCTTCTACAAGCAGCCAAAGAAACTTGTTTGGAACAGGCGATGACTTAATGGAAGGGATATCACCATTAGGAAGGAAGGGATATCAAAAATGTTTTTTTTATTGAAACAATAGGTATAACGTGGTAAAATGACACCTATTTATAGAAATAAATGCTATTATAATTATTAATGGCTGTTTGATCGGGTCGAGTCGATCAGTGCACAAAATGGTCTGAATATAAACATCAAGAAGACCAAGTTCATGGTTGTCGGAAGTACATCGCCAGCTGCTACCCTCCACGTCAAAAACAAACCTCTGGAGAGGGTTCGCCAATATAAATATACCTTGGCTGTTATAAATAGGATAGAAAACTAATTTACCGCGTGAAATTTGTAGCACCCGACGTTTCGGTGACGTTGCAGCCACCGTTGTCTAGGGTAGACTGAGTCAGTCTATCCTAGACAACGGCGGCTGCAACGTCACCGAAACGTTGGGTGCTACAAATTTCACGCGGTAAATTCGTTTTCTATCCTATTTATAATGTCAGACAACCGCGATAGTCTTCGATTTTATATTACCTTGGCTGTATTGTGAACGATCAAGAAGACCGTAGTGTGGAAGTCAAATGTCGCATCGAATAAGCTAGAGTTGCGTTTATCAGAGTGAGCCACCTCTTCTGCAACCGTAGTCTCAAACTCTCTATTAGATGCCGCCTGGTACGGTGTTACAAATTTTTAGTCCTCCTGTACGGAGTAGAAGCGTGGACACTAACCCAGACTTGTGTAAAAGGTTAGAAGCGTTCTAAATGTGTATTTATAGGACGGATAGTCAGAAATGAGACGATGCTGCAAAGAATGCACAAATAATTGGAATTATGGAAGACCATAAAGAGAAAGGAAATTACAATACATGGGCCACACAATTTGGATTTGCAAGGAAAGATAACAGGCCGCCGAAGACCTGGCCGAAGAAGAACCCACTGGCTACAAAACCTCGTTGAATGGTTCAACTCAAGCACTACCGAGTTGTTTCGCGCGCAACATCACGGGCTCCGATAGGAGATGACACTTTAAGAAGAATAAGAAGAGTTATTCCACGCTGTAACATCACGGGCCCAAGTGGTCATAATATTATCGGCGTAATTATCGGTTTTGATATGCTTTCGTTTTACCATTATCCATAGTGTGCCGTAAACGCCGTTGTAGTACGTATTATGGTTCAATCGCTTACTGATACTAACTGCGTAGCAGCATGCACAGCCATATCGACATTATTGGCTGTCACAAACTGGACTTCATTCCGACTATAGAAAACCCCACCGTTTTATATTATCGTGAATTCTGCGTCTGATGTTTACTTATTCAGGTGTGCACTGATCATAAGTAGGCAAGACAGGCCCCGTCCTAATAAATATGTATCAGATATTCTAGTTAACCGAGTGGAAAGTCTGAGAGCACTGAAAAGAATGACGATGTCAGGCCGTCCTCATCTCATTTACACCATTAGCATACAGATTAAAAAACTTCGCCTTTGAGAGCAGAAAAAAACCATAATTTGCAGGCTTCGCGCTTATAATTTGGTCATTCGATTAATAAAAGTTACAGGCTTGAGTTCGCTATGATAATGGGCGGTGCATATTATTATAAAGTTGCAATATAAGAGACATCGTTAAGGGGCTGGAACAACACCTGGAGAGACCATTGGATGTCGGTCGATATAGCAAAATCGTACTTGGTAAAAGGCATACATAAAGTCGCAGTTACAACGATTCAAGCTTTCGAGAAAGACCCACGCAGATCACGAGTATTCTTATCATACACTTGGAGGTGTCAACTACAACGGGCAAAGCTGTCACATCAGGAAGTTTTAACGATATTTGATCGCTCTGTCCCCCGTAAGGTGAGCGAAGAAGACTTAGGGACGAAACGGTCCAGTATCTAGTTACGCCGCTCCTCCGTAAGAGACCAACGCCTTACCGCGAGAAACCGGGTGTGCACACAGCGGACCAACACTCGCGCCCTTACTTCCAGTTACGGCCAGATTTCTCTAGCCTCTCGACTGGTTACGTTTTCGATGCCCCTTGCGCTGTCCTCCTCCTTACGTAGCAGCGATTCAGTGTCCACCGAATCTGTCGCGGATCACGGCATCCTTTGCCCGATCGTTTCATATCAGTTGCCGTAAGGTTAACAACAGCCCCCGCTCCATAGGAAACAAAGCAGTTTCGAGACTCCCCCGATTACCAGTCCGAATACACATTCGCTTAGCTGACGCCGCACGGTTAGCAAACCATCCAGGAGCGCCCGAAGGACGATTCCCAGGGGAACTGACCCGCAGGCACAGAGTATTACCCGGTCTCGCACTTCTGCATAGAGGCTACCGAAAGAATGCTGACCTGTGAGTTGGGCCGACCCTAAGAAATGGGTCATAATAGCCTAACTGCGCTGGACCCATTAGCTCCTACTCTTATCATACAGTAAGTGGGTGAAAAATCTAATACCTAATTAATATACTAAATAAATTTCAATTATTATGTGTGCAAGTTGAAACTCGGCTATTTTTTTGTCAAATTCAACTTTATTGAAGACTAGCTGACCCGGTAAACTTCGTACCACCTAAAATTGATTTGATTGTAACTCTTCATAAGCGTTTATTGCTCCTAATCAACCTTCCAAATCCAATTCATTGAAATCTATAATATGGCGAATCATGTACGGTTTGAGTTTTTCGGCTTTTTCGACTTTTTCGACTTGTCCGACTTTTTTGCATTTTTCGACTTTTTGAACTGTTGTGACTTTTTCGACTTTTCAGACTTTTTCGACTTTTTCGACGTTTTCAACTTTTTCGACTTTTTGAACTGTTGTGACTTTTTCGACTTTTCGACTTTTCAACTTTTTGAAATTTTACAGAATCGCACGGAATGAATAACAGTTATGGATGGCGCAGCTGTCAAAAAATAGGATCGCCTCGAACGCCATCTATTACAAGTGGCCCATTTCCCAAAATGACCAATTTCGATTTTTTCGATTTTCAGTTGTTTCTTTTAATTTTTCCTCTATATTTTTTTTGTAAACCACCCCTGAATCAAGGCAAACAAAACAAAAAAATGATTATTCAAATCGGTCGAGTCATTTTCGAGATCTGCGAGACTAACCCAAAGCGATTCATTTTTATATATAAGATATACTTGTTACACAAATTAATTATCGAAATAGTTGTCATTACTTAGATATGGTCTATTGCCATTTATAAGGTAGGTTATGAATGCCTTCGCGATAGAAACTTGGTGGCTTCGAAGAAAAATATTCATCGAGCCATTTTTGCACATCTTCAAATTTCCTGAACCGCTGGTCTTTCAAATATAATGACATCGGTCTGAATAAGTGGTAATCAGAGGAAGCCTAGTCTGGAGAATACGCCGCATGCTGTAAAACTTCCCAGCCTAAGGAGAAGATGAGTTACTGGGTTGATTTTGCTGTATGTGGACGAGCGTTGTCATTCAGCAATTTGTAACGGAACTTAAGTCCATTACATGCGATCAACAAATGCATCGATTTCCAGTGAAAGCCACAGGCACAATTCAGCTATTATTTTGACTCGTGCAGCTATCACTCAGCACGATGAAACAATACTTTTACTCGGAATATTTTTTGATTGCATCATTTCACGACCTATATAAATCGGCGAAAAAGCAATCAAGTTATCATTCCCCGAGTGATCACCTTCCCCCGAGGTTGCGACGGCATTCGGCACTCTCTCTCACGAGTTAGGTCAACGAATCCGGCTCTTTGGTTCCCTTTCCTCATTCTCCCTGAGTCTCGAAGCATCAGTCTGTAATCCCACAGACTCGAGCCGTGCCCAGTACAAGATACTAGGAGCACACGCACAATCCTCATCCACTATTCCCACATAGCCTCCGTCGCGCAACCCTCGCGTCTCGATAAAGTAATCCGGACACTCGTTACTTCGGCAAGCGTTGTAACTGGCAATATTCAAACCTTCGATCAAAAAATTCCTTCTACTTCATTCAAAACCGCCTTTCAATACGGAGATAACTCGTAAGTTGATACCACCACCTCACACCGAACAACTTGGAGTCTTGTGAGGGGTGGTCCCTCACAGTGGTGACCCCGATTCAGAACATCTCAATACGCACCTGCGCCTCACATTGGTAACCCCGACTTTCGAATCTACACACCTTCGCCTCACAGTGGTGACCCCGACGCAGAACATCTCATTACTCACCTTCTGCGTTCCTTGGCCCTGAATTGGTCGTTTTTTTCTGCAGAGCATCACTTAATTTGATCCCTTGGTAACATTCAGTTGTAACAGTTTGACCGGGTTACAGATAATCGTAGTAAATGACTCCTTTCCAACCCCTCTTTCTTGGCATGAATATTTACTTTTGTAACTGATGGCTGGCCTGGATCAATCCATGCTTTCCGCGTTTACAATTATTGTTCAAAATCCACTTTTAATCACCCCTAATGATTGTGTGCAAAAAAAATCTTTCTTTGTACCGAGAAAGCCAGTTCATGCAGTTTTTGGTGGCCAATTCGGTTTTTTTTTCTTCAGTCAGTTTTTAAGGAACCAATTTTTCATATTAAGTAATTCTCTTGCCACTAAATTTCCTGGCTGATAAATTCTAATAACTGGTTTCGAATGATGTATTCGAAATGCGGCCATCGTGGTGCGTATATTGAGGTCTAGAGGGTTTAATTTAGACTAATTCCAAATCACCACATCATAGGTATATACTTCCACTATAATTGCCTATCCAGACCTATGAATTTTTTGTCTCTATAAAAACACCCGTTAGATAGTCAAATACGTTATTTTAAACATTGTGATGTATATAATAATTTATTTTACGTTATTGTTAAATTTATAATACTAATGATTTCTAAAAAAAGATAGCCCAATGTTACAGGATAATATTATTCATTATCTTTAAAACATTAGCACGCTCAAAAAAAACATCCAGCTTATGGATGGATTGCAGCATGTATGTATTGCAGGTTTTGTTTAAGGGACCTTTTAAACGCATTTACTTCCATCTTTCTTGTGTAGAGTGCTACCTGGTTAAAGGTTTGAAGGTAAAATATTCAAAGGTTTTTTTTATTTGCGGAAGGCACACTTTAGGCAGGACAATACTATCACGTCTGCAGTACTCGTATTACATTACATTTTCGTAGTGTCCAATTGACGGCTAAAGACCGCTCTTGGACGTGTCAAAATAATTGGGTTATGTAGTAAGTTTCGTTACTACTCTTTACTGAACGTACATAGGTAGTCAAGAATTAACTACTAGATTGTCAAACTATAAATATAAATAATCAAAATATAAGCCTAATATTTGAAGTAGTTGATACGTAGTAAAATTATTTATCGTAATATTCAAATTGTCAGTAAAATGTTAAATAATCAAATTAAATCTACGTTATGCATTTTATACTAAAAGTACAGATATAAGACCATTTAAAATAATCAGACAATAAGGCTCTACTTTTTTAAGTAATTTAAATGGGCACAATATTTGAAAAATCATGGCCCTCAAATTCGGCCAGATTATAGAAAGGGTGGCCTATCAGCATCTCCTTGATGTTTTTTTAGAATTTTATGTCCTCAAGCTGTTTGAATTTTGTAGAGAGTAGATAATATAATTTAATGCTAAGGTAAAAGTAGCTTTTCTGTACATTTGCCAGTCGTATTAGGGGTACGCATAAAAGGAAGCTACCGCGGGTATGATGCGAGTGAATGTCTGCATTAATTGCAGTTTCTGCGAGGTGCTTGTGAATGTGCGTATTCCCGATTACCTCTTCATAGGTAAAATCAGATTTAGCATATATCGTAGAAATTTAAAAATATATTCAGCAGTAAAAGTAAGTATTTTTAATTTGATAAAGTATGGTTCGCAATGTGTATCACGGGATACACTTTTCTGCATGCGGGACATGCATTTCCAGCGTAAACATAATATATATATATATATATATATATATATATATATATATATATATATATATATATATATATATATATATATATATATATATATATATATATATATATATATATATATATATATATATATATATATATATATATATATATATATATATATATATATATATATATATATATATATATATATATATATAGGTTGCAGAAGTATTATTAAGTTGAGCTATTATGTACGGAATTATTATAGCTGGCCAAATAACTTCAGGAATATACCTTTAGCAATATTAATTATAAATTATTATGGCTATATCGCCTTACGTTTCCAAATATTAGCATTTCTTCCCGCAATATACTTCTTCTCTGCCATTAAAAATACAATTTTCCCTATTAACGGCGATTAATACCGGGCCTAATGAGCGCTTCTGACACTAATGGTATTATCGTAATTAAGCTCGATTGGAGTTAAAATGCAAATATTTAACTTAATTTTAATTAGCTTCGCTACTTAGGTTAGTTGCTGTTCGGTGAATAAATGCGTCAGCTGTTTTGGAAATATGTATTAGGTCTTTACTTATGTAATTGTCGCTTTTTCATACTGGCCACTTTGAAATTGGATAACTTTGGCTGGAGTTGGAATTCTACATTCAATAAAATTTTATGCGGGGAAATACTATGATATTATTGAAAAACACAAAAAATAAATAATATCGAAAGAATTGATTTTTGCATAAAGGATAGACAGCAAATAGTCTCATTTACAATATTTTTAAATATATCTATCGAGTTACCAACAACCCTATGTGCCATAATGAATTTAAAAAGTATGGAGAGGAGCCTTTTGTTCAATTTTGCACATTGGCCCATTTTACTTTCCTGGCAAGGAAAGTATTGTGGACGCACTTCTGTGTGTCTGTGTGTCTGTCTGTCTGTCTGTATGTGTTTATTCCTCCGCCCAAACGCTTGGTCCGATTGAAATTTGGCATGCAGGGATCATTTGGTCATGGCAAGAGTTGAAACACCGGTTAAATCGGTCCACCAGGGAGCGCTAGTCACACTTTAAATGCGACACAATCGCAATATCTTCTAAAAGCAACACAAAAAAAAGACATATATTTTAATTACATAATAACGTCGAGCCGCCCGAGGCTAGCCGAGAAATTAACCATATTGGAAATATCTATTTTAATGAGGGAGGGGAGGGGGTGGTTGGGGTGGGGGTGCGACAATATTTTTCCTTTGATATTCTTCTTATTTTGGGGGTACCTATTCCGCCTTATCTAGAATGCTTTAACTTCGAAGAAAATAGATCTAGGAGTACTCACGATGTTTAAAGTTCCGGATGAAAATATTCTTCTTTTTCCGATATTCTTCTTCTACCCTTTGGCATAATTCTGTGTTAAGGCACAGGATTATGCCAAAGAGTAGAGAAATTAGGGTCACTGTGAGGCGCCCATGACACTCAGAGCGCCTTCGGTTGCTAGTGGCTCCGCGTAGTTGTGTGGTGTTAACTAAATTTTATGTCAACTGGCCTGTGTAACTGCCAGTTAAACTCCCATCTGGTAGTCTTCTCAAAGAGGGACTTAACCTATCAGGGTCGCTGCGAGCGTCTACCACTGCTGTAATCTGCAGTTGGGAGTTAATGGGCCCTTGCTGAGTTGGCCACGAAGACCCATTCTGTTAAGGGTTGGTCACACTCACGGGTCAACACCTATAAGACGGCCTCCACGCATAAAGTGCGAGCCTGGGTAGGGCTCTGACCCTATGGTTAGTTTCCCCTGGGAATCAATCTTCTGGCGCTCCTGGACGATCTGTGCCCCGTGCGGCATAAGCCAATCGATTGCGCACTCTGACTAACAGTCGAGGGAGTCTGGAAGCAGTACTGTTTCCTATAGAGCGGGGGTGCTTGCGGACCTTGCGGCGACTGCTCTTAAAACGACCATCGGCTATCCGATCCTGGGTGAACAGCCGGGCAAAGGACGCTGTGGTCCGCGATAGATTCGGTATACACCGTTTCACCGCTTCGTAAGGGAGAGGACCGCGCAAGCGACCTCGAACTCCTAACCAATCGAGAGACTGGAGTAATCTGGTCACAATTGAAAGTAAGGGCGTGAGTGTAAGCCCGCCGGGTAACACTCCTGGATATCTCGCGGTTAAGGCGTTGGCCTCTTACGGGTTTGTGGCGGAGCTAGATGGTGGACTTTTTTGTCCAAGTCTTCTGCGCTCACTCCAGGGAGATAGAACGACTAATCGTTAAAACTTCATGAGGTGACGGGTTCGCCCGCTGTAGTCGACAACCCCACTTGCTGTAATCTGCAGTCGGAGGCACTTGGGATCAGAAGATTGCGGATTCGTGGAAATGCCTTGGGCAGAACTGGGCGGTGTGCGTACCAGGATAGGTCAGCCACACTTACGCAATCCGGATAATAGCCAGGAGGGTCTGGAGACGTATGTTTACGGGTTTATGGATAGCGGGGGTAGTTGTCGACCTGACGTCATCTATCTTTGAAACGATCCATTGGCCACACGATCCCGAGTGACCATGGCGAGCAAAGGGCGCATTGATACGTAATATATTCAAACGTCTACGTCTTCTACGTCCTCTAGTATGGTCTCGAATTCGTGACCATACTAGACGACGTAGAAGTCCGGCGAAATGTGGTAGTAAGGGCGCTACTTCCGCCCGCTGGTTTGACTTACCTGTGTCTTGGTTTCTCACGGGCCTGTTGGCGTAGCTAGATGATGAATTAGGTATTTCAGTATTCAGTATTCAGTATTCAATTTATTCATTCAGAATATACAATAAAAGCATGAATTATCCATTAAAGCTAATTATCGCATATTAGAATTCGTCAGTTGCTAGTAATATATTAATATTAGTAGATATAAAACTTTTAAAGCATAAATATTAAATCGACAATAGTGTTGACAAAAGTCGGCTTTACACGGCAGATAAATACAATTTAAAAAAAGAGCTGAATCCATGTACATGAGTATACGTATAAAATAGATAATTATTATAAGAATATTAATAGTCATCTTAGGCCCTTTATACAAAAAATAATCACAGAATAGAAAGTTTCAAAACAAAAATGGAAAAAAACAACGTATGCAGATGGTCAGGTATGTTACGTTACAGATTGTAATCTACATATTAAATATTAAATTCATAATATTATTATTAAACAATAAGAACTAAAATGAGGTACCTGAAAGTTACATATTAATGTTATTCCCATTTGAAAGAATTGGCATGCTCAAAAAAATCACCCAGCTTATAGAAAGCATGTGTGGATTGCAGCTTTTGTTTAATAAATCTTTTAAACGCCTTTGTTTCCATCTTTCTTGTGGAGAGTGGTAGCTGGTTAAAGAGCTTATAGCTCAAATATCCAAAGGACTTGCTCAAATATCAACTCAATAAGGACTAGGTTGTCCCTAAGTCTCTGCGTTCACCCCGCGGTTAAAAGAACGACCCAATATCGTTATAACTTCCTTGGGAGGCGGGTTCATCCGTAGTAGTTGACAATTCTAAAGTGTTAAGAGCGTCTGAATATCGTCTTCGTCAGAGTATCTTGTTAGGTGTTGCTGTATAGTTGTGAATCGTCTAAAAAAGCTTCACCTACTGGCATCTCATGGTGAAACTCAGAACGGCCTATCATAATTTAATGCGTTTACAACATTTCGCTTCTGTACTGTTGACCGTTGAGGAGTTGGCTCGATGTAAGCCAACCCTGGGTACCGCAGTCCTATCTTAGTAAAACTTAGAACGGGCTGTCGTAATTTAATGCATATGCAAAATTTCGTGTCTGTGCTGTTGACTGTTGAGGAGTCACCTCGTAGAGAGTCAACCCTGGGTGCATTAGCCGTGTCATAGTGAAACTTAGAACGGGCTATCATAACTGAATGCATACAAATAACTGTATACAAAATTTCGTGTCTGTGCTGTTGACTGATGAGGAGTGCCCTTGTCGAGAGTCAGCCCTGGGCGAAGAATCAGGTCAAGCTTACCATAAAATAATGCATTGTCTTCGGAACTGAACCAATATGTAAATATTCAACTTCCTATGATGATACTTGGAGAGTTTTCTCAATTCCTCTTGGATCCAATCATCAGAACAGGATTTTGATAAAAATGGGACCAATCTGGAAGCACATCCTTTGAAATAGAAAAATAAATTTCCAAATCGGTTCATAAATGACAGAGTTCTAAGGTTATGATGAGATAAGATAGACAAATATTTAAAAAAAGATACAACCGAATTTATAACCTACTCCTTTGTTTGAAGTCGGTTACAAATGGATTGATTTTAGATGAAGAAATCCAGAGTGCTAGTACTAATGATCGCGTATCAGCAAATTGCGTGCGAGGAGATAGGTGGAAATGCAGTAATTACGAAGACAGCTATTTGGATTTTGGCTTCACTTCAACAGAAATCGACGATGAAGAGAGAGCGTAGTGTGTGATCGCGTGATCGCGTGCTCGTTTTTCGATTTACGTAAACCGAGCACGCGATCTATGTGACGCTGAGCTTTTCCTGCAGGAGATGTACCATTTCAATGATGTTGTTAGGAACAATGGTTACGGAAAATATCACGAAGCACACACGATCCAAATCACGTGCATTCTTACCATACGTCAAGGGCGTGCAACAGGTTGAATAAGTAAGATGCTAAAAAAAATGGATAGACCATTTCAAACCATTTCAAATTATATCTCGATTTCTGAAGTCTCTAGAGTAGGGGTTCTTAAACTAATTGACCTCGCGACCCACTTTTTAAAATCACAATATTTTGCGACCCAGCGAGTACTTTTTCAGAAAAGTTAGTGAGTGGTTTCATGTAAAAAATAAACAATTCATTTAATTTTGTAAGTACCATAAGCAAGTCTTTATTTTGTAGGAAATTGTAATTTGCGACAATACAAAAAATAGAAACAAAGAACTACGTTTACATACCTACTTACTTACTTACTTTGGAAATCAAAGAGTAGGTACGGCGAAATAATTCAGCTTGACGAAGAGCTTGCTTTCTATTTTTCAAAATTACAGCTTCTACGTCAACTTTAATGCGATATATTTTTAAGCACAGAGAATTTGACAAATCTAGCTTGTTCCTATACTTTGACTTCATACTTGTCGTAGCAGAAAAACCTACTTCACACAAATACGACGTTGTCCCTCTTGGCCGCGCGGTCGCCGGAGGCGAGCGAGATGAGGCTAGAGAGGCGGCGCTGTCTCTTCGCGCGGCTATTTCATCTTCCCGCTCAGTTGCAAGGTTGCAAGGTTTATATTTTATTATTTTCAAGTGCTATCTTTGTTTTATTTTATTATATTGTCTGTATCCTAAATACACTTAGACTCGTCAATCCATCTCGTCGTCTATCTGCCCTACTTTCATACGTTGTGTTCGCGACCCACCTGGAATCGGCTCGCGACCCACCAGTGGGTCGCGACCCACACTTTGGGAACCGCTGCTCTAGAGGATGTAATACCACTGCAAATCCCGGGTGTGTATAAAATCGAATGCAGCGGTAGTGTAGCCTACGTTGGACAAACTAAACAGCTCATAGCCACACGACTGGTAGAACACACCAGAGCTGAACTTTCAGCCCGAAAAACGGCGATATGCGAGAATATATTAGATAATGAAACTAACCACTGGGTGCAGTTTTAAAATTCCATTGTGCTATCGAAAATAACAATTTAACTTTCCCCGCATAATCCGCGAAAGACTCATTTAATAGAACTATGGTTTCAAACTCTCTACTGCGTGGAACCCTCTTCTTCAAATGTTCTCATTGCTTATCGCCGAGTGCAAGGACGTAACACAATATAATATGTACAGTGAGTGCTGTGTGTACGGCGTATTTTAACCGCTTTAATCTGCGTAGTAACAGCAGCAGTTTGCCGCCTATTTGCAGAACAACGAAAGGCGATTGGCGAAACTTTAGTCTACCCTGGACAACGAGGGTTGCGACATCGCCGAAACCTCGGGTGCTACAAACTTCACGTCGTAAATTCGTTTTTCTTATTTATAGCACAGTGTATATTGAGACTCGTCCGCAGGCCAGCTTCCTACTCCGTGGGGGTTACGGGTCCAAAGTCGCTTTCACGACTTCTACCTGCCGTATATTCAGCGGCGATTCAGTTTGAATCTAACGAGGACCAATGGCATCTTTGGCTTGGCTTTGACCATTTGGTCATTTCAAGAGTGGTTGACGACAGGTCAACATCTACCTATGCTGCTTAGGAGATAGTATATTTCCAGAGTGCACAACCGATTGGCTGACGCCGCACGGTGCGCAAACAGTCCAGTAGCGCCGGGAGGAGTTTCTTCAGGGGAGACTGATCTACCAGCCGCAAGGCCTTAGATGCGAGAATCCTACCCGGGGTAGTCCCACACGAGGAGGCTACTGAATAGGAGCTGAATCGTGAGTGTTGGACCGACCCGAAAAAACAAAGTGAATCTTATGGCCCAAGCTGCACGAAATCGTTTGCTACCAATATATTGAGTTACTTATAGACAACACCCATCCGGGGCCGCCGGATGGGTGTTGACCCGTGACTATTACCGATCCTGAACAAATGGGTCTTCGTGGCCAAATTGCAACAGAGCACATTAGCTCCCATATAATACGATATGCTAATATATCATCTCAATCATTCGGCCACTTAACCACCATATAAGTTCGATTCCCAAGTGGAATTTGGTAATTGATCTCTTCTAGCTGGACCCTATACTAAGCAATCACCTCTTGTGCACGGCGAATAGATTATAGTAATATGTCTGAAATTTCATTAATAATTTCTGGAATAGCCCGTCTGCCAGAGCATTCTTACAAAATACAGTAGGCCAGCTTGCGCCCAAGATGGAGCAGGTACAGAGTACTCGTTTACCATACAGATTTCAGTATGTAAATGCTTACGCTCGACAGGGTTGTGTCGCCCATCGTAATGTCAATATTTTAATATTATCCAAATTTATTAATATCATAATTTATTAAGTATAATCAATTAACGCCGATGCCCATACATCGGCCTTACGTGACGCAATTTGTTTTTTTTTTATTTAAGTGTATATAAAATATTTATAAGAAATAAGAAATATAGGAGGAACATAAGAAATATTTATAAACAAAATGATTTTGCGTCTCTCCTAACTAGGCAGCGACTGTTCCAAGGAAGACACCAATTTAAATAATAGAAATTTAATATCTAATTTTTGACAAGGCATTTCTAATGAATTTATTGATTTCATAATCTAACATCAACATGGTTATGAAATTGTTATTGTAAATAAACAAACAAAACAATCATTAAATAATCAAAACATGTCGAAAATATTTATAAAATAAATCCAAATACAAAAAAAATATTAGGTAATAAAAACAACAATCTGAATTCACTAGGTAATTTATATTATCAGAGTGTTGCTATTTTTGAAATGTTATGGGAATATATAAAAATGTTACCCTTTCTTTACTAATCAACAACTGCATGAAGCATTTTTTAAGAACCACCTGTGTGAGCCTTGAAATATCGAATTGTTTTCCTAAAATATTTAAGAATCTCGGTGCAATAAGGGTGTTGTCCAAACGATGTAGACCTCATGGGCACTACATATACATACGTATTGTGGTAACTGCGTCGATATTGTGTTTCTAGCAGGGAAAGATATATATCTTGTTTGCGCGCGATTAAAATTCAACCCGTCGGACGCCGACAGTGCCTATAGGCACTTTGCGACGTCTGTCAGATTTTAAGATTAAAAATACTCAGGTTTAAAATTTAAACTTTTCTGGCCAGCCTATTTGAAATTTCTTATATAATGTCGTATCATCCCCGTAACGTATAGGGGTCTCTTAACGTAAATTACGTGTAATTAACGTAACTCCCTGGTGTAATATAGCAAATTTGGCATTTTTGGTAAATATTTAAGAAAAGTACATTTACATATTTCCTGCGGTTGGCGATCCCCTCTCAGCGCACGACGCAGAACAGACCCCACGCCAGCAAATGAAAATAAGTAAATATATTTAAAAGAATAAAAAACACTACTGCCGCGCGTTACAAAGTCAACTATTTATAATTATTTTTATAACGGTTTTTTTAAGAAATATTGTGGTATATGTATTTATCCATACAAATACATGTATACTTCCGAAATTTTTAAATCAGACCTTTTATTTGTCACTAAACACGATATATGTATGTTAATTTATTGACATTTGGACATTTAGACAACCACTTACTTGATATTTGGACAGTTTGTTGTTATTGGTACCCTATTATACTTCTTTTTTGTTGGGCTGTCGTTTAAAGAGAAGCTTGGTAAGCATGCTTAATGTGTCACTGTCAAGCACGTAAATGCTTGAAAAGCATTTTTATCGTCTAGGGAGCCCTAACTCAAACGAATGGAGAGTTCGGTGAGATATCGCAGCCACAGTGATATCGAGAGCAACAAAGGAGCCGAACAACTGTATTAATTATTAAACTGTGGCTCTACTTCGGTAGATGGAGCGGAATTCTGCTCAGCGTCGTGATGACGATGCAATCCCGGTGGATTAATGATATGGGAGACGAGAGAGAAGCAGAGAAAGGGGGCTGGAGTGAGGGAGATGCAAGCCTTTGTCGGCGTACACTAGAATCAGGAGAGTTCGAAATTAAATGCATTTAATTTACTTCAGAACTCGCAATAAACGTAGAGCAGTGATACTAACTATTATATTATCTCAGTAGATACTTGAGTTTCACTAATTATTTTAATCGTAGATCTTTTCAGCAATTAAACTAGTATTCATCCAGGGCTTTTTCGCTAAACAACTTACGTATTTGTCTTAAATAATTTTTTGAAAATAGGTAGGAACGGCATACGCCATTTTTCAATAAACTTTTGTTTTAACAAAACTGACAACATTATATTTATCTTATTTTTATTATTAAGAGATATGGCTGGAGAGATTTGAATAATGCTGGATTCATATTCCAAGAGTATTACAATGTAAAATAAAGGATAATTCCTGATAATTGACTTTGCCAAAGAGCGCATTTTTTTTATCGACGACTATATTATAGATACTATATTGCTAGATACTATATTGCTAGATATTAATTATTTTATTTTGACAATTTTAGTATACTATTACCTATTTTCATAACCATGACATTAGTTATAAAACATGGTTATAGACATTGTGGTCTTTATTTGGTCGGCAATTTTCATTATTAGATTATTTTCTAAATATCAATGACTTTTAAACCGATTATAAATTACTAAAATTCATTTAAATAGTCACAACTACCACGGTACTTAATTTCCTTAATTAATTACATTGCTTAGAATGTTAGAAGCAATGACGCATACAAGTCTAAAAATATACCTATTGGACTACTGGAGTAGAACGAAAAAATATATTCCTTGTCTTAGTTATAAGTAAAACGCAGTTTTTTTTTAAATTATATATGTATATTTTCCTGATTTGATTATTAATACATATTTATTCTGATTTGACATCATTCGTTGACATTTGATTTTCCTCTCCTAATTTTAAGTTTTTTTTTCATATATTGTTTGCATTTATATTCATTTGTTCATAAATCATTGAATGATAATTTTATTTTTCCAATGTGATAAAAGTACATTCATTGACGAAATCCTATATGCATTTTTTATAAATAGAGTATTGAGCAAGCACATGCAAGGTTACATGTTTACCTTAGAACAGGTCCTGCCCTAGTTAGGTTACATAGTCAATGGACTCGGCGATGTATTAATTTTTTGGTATCGACTAATGAGTGGCTGCCTAATGTTAAGAATATTTTTGTACATATTATCTTAGTTCTGAAATTGTATACTCTCATAATATATATTATTATTTGCATAATTACAATAAATAAAGTAAACAAAATGTTTTAAATATCATTGAATAGAGCAGTTATCATAAATGTTAATTAAATGTTATTTTGGTTTTGTGCCAATCTTAAAATTGTCGGATTAGTGAGATATAAAAAAAAACTTTTTCACATGCGATAGACATATACATACATACTCCTTGATTCGATGATATTGAAATAAATTAAACTATAATATTTCTCTTTTACACGTTATAAAACACAACACTTGTCTGTCTATCTGTTTATGTGCTAATAACTCATGTATGTAGTATATCTACGGACAACATATTGATCGGACTTTTTTCTTTTGACAAAAAACAAATTTGCTGACTAGAGCAGAGAGTGTCTGCATGGAAGCGACAGAAGAGGCCGGGTCGACTGGCGTCCAGGCGAGCAATTTTCACCCAACACGCGGACGACCTCTAAATGCCGCTGCTGAGGATTGCAGGATTCTAGATAAACGCCTTGTTTCAGTGGTTGCACAGATTTATTGTCGGTTTTAATACAAAAGAAGGGCATCTTGCGGTGTCAACTACAACGGGCGAGCCCGTCACCACAGGACGTTTTAACGATTAGTCGTTCTATCGCCCTGCAGTGAACGTAGAGACTTTGGACAGTACATTCTACGTCCAGCTACGTCACAACCCGTGAGAGTCCAACGCCTTACCGCGAGTAAGCCAGGAGTAAACCCGGCGGGCTCGAGAACTCGCGCCCTCACTTCCAATTGTGACCAGATTTCTCCGGTCTCTCGATTGGTTCCGAGTTCGAGGTCGCTTGCGCGGTCCTCTCCCTTATGAAGCGGTGAAACGGAGTGCACCGAATCTTCGCGGACCAAGGCGTCCTTTGCCCGCCTCTTACCCGGGATCGGATGGCCAATGGTCAATTCCAGAGCAGTCGCCATAAGGTACGCAACCACCCCCGCTCTATAGGAAACAATACAGTTCCCAGACTCCCCCGACTGTTAGTCGGAAAGCACAACCGATTGGAGCAAACCCCGCACGGTGCGCAGACCGTCCAGGGGCGCCAGAGGTTTGATTCCCAGGGGAGACTGGTTGACCCAGTGTCCTACCCAGGCCTCGCACCCCATGCGAGGAGGCCGTCGGATGGGTGTTGACCCGTGAGTGTGACCGACCCTGTACACATGGGTCATCGAAAAGAAGGGCACGCGAGCGAAATACAATACAAAAACAGGAAGTACGGCAGCGGAATAGACCGTCCGCTCCGATCGCTGACAAGTTGACGTGTGTGGCGGCGATCGATCAGTCCTCTGTTCACCCGTTTGGTCGCGTTCGGCTTGCCACGGGTTGCCAAGCTATACAGTTTAAACTAAGTACGTAACATATTGTCAATCAAATCAAATCAAATCGCATTTATTGTCTTCAAAAAACTTTACATAGTTGTTTAGACATTTTATATAGCCGCTTTGTTAAAATAACTTTAAAATGTATACTAAATATTTCATTAGAGACTCACCACATAATTGAGTTATATTAGATATTTATAACTACAGATAGTCATGACATTATAATATTAAAATTAAATGGTCCTGTAAGTAAGAATTATAATTGATTATGGGAGACAATTAGAAATAATAGTAATAATATAATAATCAATAAAATGGTACAAATGTCAAGTTAAATAAAAAAAAAACCGAGATGGAAATTGTCAGTAATCTAATTATAATTCGTTGATATTATATAATTCTCTCGCAATAAGGTAGCCTTTTAATTTCGATTTAAATTGGGTGATATTTCCGTTTCTACATATACTTTTGATATTCTCAGGCAGTTTATTGTAACACGCCATTCCAACGTAATTTGGATCCCTTTTGAATAATTCCAGAGATGGACGGGGTAATGCTAAATTGTGCCTACATCTGGTGAAATGCGAGTGAATTTCTTTTTGGGTCTTTATTTTTCCTATGTTTTTTAATATTAATTTTATGCATTCAAATATGTATAGTGATGGTAGCGTTAGAATACTGAGATTTTTGAAGTGACCACGACATGATTCATTATGTTTAAGGTTTATCAATATTCTTATGGCTCGTTTTTGGAGAGAGAAAATATGTTGCCTTAAAGCTACTGTACACTGTGTCCAGAAGGGAATCCCGTAACGAAGAATTGACTCGAAATAGGCAAAGTATATTATTTTGGTGTGTTTAACACTGATCAGTTTCCTTATTTGGCTTAGTAAGAAACATGCGCTGGATAGTCTGTCGCTTAATTCCTCTCCGTGAGCATTCCACCTTAAATTTTCATCTAAAACTAAACTTTTAATATTGGCTACTTACTGTGTTTGCACCGATAATTAAATTTTGACTGTTCATAACCTTATTTTTTCTACAAGATAGGAAGATGGATACTGTCTTGGATGTGTTAAGAGACAGATTATTTTTCTCGAACCAAGTATTCAACAGAGCCAATTCATGGTTTAACGTTTTCACTACATTCTGTATTTTGGCATCTGCAAAGCTTATGCTGGTGTCATCTGCATACAAAGTTATATTTGAGTGAGCTACTATAGATGGGAGATCAATATCATGGTCAAAAATGAGTTAAATGTCAAAACCAGGGATGATATAACATCATTATCCGTAGAACGAAACACGGAAATATCCTGTGTCGAAATTACACAACAGAAATGTGTCATTGTTTGTATTTATAGGGTACCGAACAGTGACTTTAACGTGTTCATGTCTCGCCTCGAATCGATTATGGACAAACTCTCAAACTCCTCCAAGCAGATTGTGGTGTGTGGTGATTTTAACGTTAATATCCTAGAAAACTCAGGCAATAGCAATAAGCTAAGAGACTCTTTTACATCATGTGGCTTTACAATGGCATTTAATACTCCAACCAGGATTAATGGACTCAGTGCGACCTGCATCGATAACATATTTTATAGAACGGCAAATTTTTGCTATATTGATAATGTAATTATACCCTTTTCTGACCATAATGCTCAGATGATCCACTTAGAATCAAATTTGACGAACCCAAACAGTAAGCATGTGTGGAAAAGACAATTCGGCTTTAACGCTATTAACTCATTTATTAGACTATTAACTAAAGAATGCTTTACTACTGATTCATTAGACCCAAATTCTGACTATGACAATTTTATAAAAGTTTTTAATCGTCATTTTGAAGCTTGCTTTCCCTCGAAATACAGACTAGTGTCAACAAAAGGCGGTACGCCTTCTTGGATTGATAATGAGCTTAGAAACGATCTAGGAAAACTTCAAATTCTGCAGGATAATTTAAATCAGAACACAAATTCATTACTTAAGGACTATTATACGAACTGTAAACAAAAATATGACAAAGCAGTAGTAGCGGCTAAGAAAAATACTATAGAAGAAGAGATTAAGCAGTCGAATAACAAAACCAAAACTATGTGGAGTATCATCAATAGGGAGGGGAGAAATATTTCAAGTAAGGCAAATGAACCTATTCAATTACTTCACAATGGTTCTAAAGTCTCTGATCCTACAAAAACGGCAAATATACTCAATGAATATTTTATAAACGCTGTTAAACGCATGACAAATTCTCCTAGTTTATCCTCTTCAACAATTGTAGGTGAGATACCAGCATCAATACTGTTGCATCCTATAACTTCCATTGAATTTGATAAGGCCTTGAATGGCATCAAAACAAAAACATCAATGGATATCTGGGCACACTCGATTAAATTAATAAAGAATATAGCACCAACGATTTCCAACACCTTGAGGTCTATTTTTAATAATTGTATGAAACAAGGTGTGTTCCCAAATCTAATGAAAATAGCAAAGATAGTACCAGTTTTTAAAAAAGGGAGCAAAACTGATCCTGAAAATTACAGGCCAATTTCACTGCTTCCAGCTTTCTCTAAAATTTTCGAAAAATTTTTATATAACAGGCTATATCTATTCGCAAATAAATTCGATATACTAAATAAATATCAATATGGTTTTAGGAAAAATATGTCCACCACCTCGGCGATTTCGGAGATGGTAAATTTCATTATCGACACTTTTGAAAATTCTTCCCAACCCGTGGCAGTTTTTTGTGACCTATCCAAAGCGTTTGATTCGGTTGACCACGAAATACTGCTCAATAAATTAAACAATTATGGGATTCGGGGCAAAGCCAATAATATGATGAAGTCCTACTTAACAGGCCGGTCACAGGTAGTAGAAATAGATGGATTTAGATCTACACCGCAACCGATATCCTGCGGAGTTCCCCAGGGATCGATTCTTGGTCCATTATTATTTTTATTTTTTATTAATGATATAGGCAATTGCTTGCCAGCCTACACCAAAACGTTACTCTATGCGGATGATACAAGTTTCCTGTTTCACGATAACAATCTTAACGACCTAATGACCAATGCCAATCATGCGTTAAACCTAGCAAGTTCATGGTTCACAGAGAATAATCTCTTGCTTAATGCAAAAAAAACCGTAACTATGCACTTCTCCTCAAAATATAAATCGTCTGCTATACCATTTAATATAACTCTAGACAACAGTACTCTAGAATTAAGCAAATCGACAAAGTTCCTAGGTATCATGATCGATCATCATCTTAGCTGGAACATCCATATTAATGAACTGTGTAGTGCGCTTTCTTCGGCAAAATATGCGATAAAAAAGATTAAATTCTTAGCTGGTGAAATCGCTGCATTAACTGCGTACCATGCCTGTTTCCATTCTAAAATGACTTATGGTATACTGATATGGGGGAATGCCACAGACAGTTCTAGGGTTTTCATTTTACAGAAAAGTGCACTAAGAGCAATTGCAGGAGTATCCCGTGACACGCACTGCGAACCATATTTTCTTAAGTACAAAATACTGACTTTTACGTCTCAATATATTTTACAATGTCTACTCTATGCTAAATCGAATATTAACGAACAAGAGGTAAACGGGAATATGCACTCCCACAATACACGCAGACGTGATGACGTTATCCTGCCTAAAGTACGCCTTACGCAGACACAAAAGTCCTTTGGATATTTGAGCTATAAGCTCTTTAACCAGCTACCACTCTCCACAAGAAAGATGGAAACAAAGGCGTTTAAAAGATTTATTAAACAAAAGCTACAATCCACACATGCTTTCTATAAGCTGGGTGATTTTTTTGAGCATGCCAATTCCTTCAAATGGGAATAACATTAATATGTAACTTTCAGGTACCTCATTTTATTTCTTATTGTTTAATAATAATATTATGAATTTAATATTTAATATGTAGATTACAATGTGTAATGTAACATACCTGATCATATACATACGTTGTTTTTTCCAATTTTGTTTTGATACTTCCTATTGTGTGATTATTTTTTGTATAAAGTGCTTGATGACTATTAATATTCTTATAATAATCTATTTTATATGTATACTCATGTACATGAATTCAGCTCTATTTTTTTTTTTTTTTTTAAATTTTATTTGTCTGCCGTGTAAAGCCGACTTTAGTCAACGCTATTGTCGAATTAATATTTATGCTTTAATCGTTTTATATCTACATTTAAACTGACGAATTCTAATATGCGATAATTAGCTTTAATTCATAATTCATGCTTTTATTGTATATTCCGAATAAATAAATTGAATACTGAATACTGAATACTGAATACTGAATAGAATGAAAAGGGTCGGTCCCAGGATGCTTCCCTGAGGAACACCGCTCTTCGTTTCACACTCATCGGAAATGGTTCTCTTCAATACGCCACCTGTGCAGTCGTCTAATTATTCAACTTGTTTTCTTTTTGAGAGATAGCTGCTGAACCATTTGAAGCTATTTCCTCGGATTCCATATCTGTCGAGTTTAGTTAGCAATGTTTGATGGTCTACCATATCGAACGCTTTTGATAAATCGCAAAATACGGTACTTGAATATATTGTGTATATATAAGGTCTAACATAACTTGTTACTAATATTCCTAGGGGAACTTTTATATCAGGTATAGATGACATTTGACAAAAAAATGATTTTTTTATTTTAATTTATATTTTTTTTTAAAAAATAGAAAAAAAATACCTTCTTAATGTGTTTGATATTTTAAACAGCTTTTGTCAGGTGAACATGCCGAAATTATTTATACTTTCAAAGATATTTTTATTATTATATCCGGCGGCGGTGGTAGGCGGATTCGTGGTTTCAGCGGATTTGTAGGTAGCCGACGCCCGAAGGCGATAACCAATAAACAGCTGATTTTTTCACTGCGAACTTTGAATAATAATAACTCTGAAAGTATAAATAATTTTGGCCTGACAGAAGCTTTTCAAAATATCAAACAGATTGAGAAGGATTTTTTTCAAAAAAATAAATTTAAAAAAAAAAAATCTAAATTTTTTTTTTTGTCAAATATCATCTATACCTGATATATAAGCTCCTCTAGGAATATTAGTCACAAATTATGTTAGACCTTTTATATACATATTTAAACTCTACTTATCTAATATATATCCTCCAGTAAGAAACTTTTAATATCAGCTCGCAACCTCAAATAAGTCTTGAATCGCACATCTAGGCACAGGCGTAACCCTAGTTAGATGTGTGACGTTCCTCGGGTTACAGGTAATTAGGACGATTCAACATGTCGCTTTATTTTACTAGAACGTAACTATTTTTCCTTATGTAACCTTAGATAAGATATGTAAAATGAATAAAATAAATAATAAAAAAAAAAAATCTTGGAAAAAAATATGATATCGTTCTTTATTGACACGCCCCAGGAAATGGCTGCTTAAGTTACCTTATATCATATATCCAGAGTGGTGATGCCGGTGGAGTGGGAATCCGTTACCCAGCAATAAGAGAAAACATACGTGAAAGGTAGTAATATATTTCAGATTGAACGAGATTCAAAATCTCTTCTATAGCAATCAATCAACCCCGCTCCCCTTCTTTGCTTACCGATACATCAATAAACTACCCATACGAAAGGGAAATAAACTTTACTAGGATAAGGCATGAAAATAGTTTTTGCCGCTTTCTCACTGACTTTTTATTTTCCTTTCATTGACATATAGAAAAAAACCATAAAGGGAGGGTTGCTAGACCGAGATAAGTTTTTCTAGGATCTTTTATTTCTGTTTCTCCGGCAAAGTATTGTGAACGCGCAAAATTTTTTTTCGGATATATACATTTAGACCTCCCCCCCCCCCCCCCCCTCCGAGACCATTGGACCATTTCCGGATGGAAGTCTGTCTGTGAGTGTGTGTGTGTGTCTCTATTCCTCTGTCTATACCTCTGTGTATCTATGTGTGTGTGTGAATTCCTCAGCGATAGCGCCTAATCGCTTAATCCGATTGAGCTAAAAATCGGCATGCAGGCATAATTCGGTCATAGCAAGAGTTGAAAAGATTACAGTTGAAATCAGTCCACCAGAGGGCGCGCTAGTCATACTTCAATCTCGAAAAATTGCAGTTAGAGACATGACATTTGGTAGGGACACAGATGCCTTGCTGGACCGAAGTCAAGTTGTGAAATTGGTTGGAATATCTCGTATACAAGCGACGAATATAATATTTAAAGCCCGCTATATATAAGATAATACTACGCCACGGAAAATACTATAAAATATCAGATGGGTGGCCGGCGGGGGGCTTGTCTACTTGCCAGGAAGTCTTGGGGTAACACAACCGATTCTTTGTTATCATGAAACGGGGTTAGGGGGTCGATTTCTTCATACGTACTATAAATAATAATATTTTTGTTATTTATTGTATTACATTTTTATTATAAGGTAGCTACGATTATACTATGTCTATTTTATTAAACTACGGTATTTTTTTTTCAATTAATAAATGTATAAATAATTTGAATTCAATGATAGCTTGTCTTTTAAAAGCGTTATATTACTTTGCAATGTTCGTATGTAAGTTGTCCGTTTCACAATTTGCAAATCAAATTTTAACCACTTCCTAGTATCCGATTGAGCTGGAATTGTGCATACTAATACATAAGTTCAGTGACATATCAAAATTATGGTGCTATCGAGCTGATTTGATAATGGAGCCGGGATTTAGGAACTGGAACTCCCCGATAGCAACTGGTATGAGTCGAATTTGAGCTAGTTTTGTTATCATTAGTACTTTCCATTACACATGATGACGAAGGTCTGAAGATGAAGCCGGAAGATTGCCACTGGAACTTCTTGATAGAAACTGCTCAGTCGAGTTTGAGCTCGTTTGTTTTATTGTCTTGAGTATTTTCCATTAAACATGGTGATGATGGTCTGAAATTAGAGCCAGGAGATTTCCTCAGGAACTTATGGAAAGTGCTAAGATAGTCGAGTTTGGCCTCATTGATGGCCGGGCCAGATGACGAGGATCTGAAGATGGAGCCAGGAGATCGCCACTGATACTCCTTTAAAATATTTTTTACTTTTAATTTATTATATATTTATCTTTTCAGAAAACTTACAGCATTGCTGAAAACAATTTTACATATGTGATTCTAACAATAAATTCAATGTTTATAATGTGTTTGGTTTAATTTTATGAATCCAACAATATTGTATAGCACTTGACTATGATATAATTATGGTTTTGTTATTTATTATTTGAATTTAATAATCTGATAATGATTATTATGATTATGATTCATAGTCGTTAGCAGACACCGATCGAAGATTAGAGTTATTTCGTCAGGTGTACCCCAGGGCTCATATCTACTTCTTTTCAGAGCTCACTTCTTTTCAATGTATATATAAGCGATATAGTAAGCTACTTCGAGAACTCTGAGTACAATATATTAAATATGCAGTCGATATGAAGGTCTACTCTGCCATTTCTGATAGTGACAACTGTAAGAGAGTACAGTGCTATATCAATCACCTGGATTTTTAGAGCCGTATCAAAATAAGTACTTCGAAGTGTACGCAGGTAACCTTTAGCCACGGATCTTTAAACTGTTCTTATGGCATAGATTATCCCCTCAAATGAATGGCGATTAGCTCGGGTTGCCTACGGCAAAATGTATATAAATTTATATTTACATTTACATTTACATTTACATAGAGCGGGGTTTACTATAGAGCTATAGCATTACTATAGAGCGGATTACTATAAAGCGGCGCACATTTACATTTATATTTACATTTATATAAATTTATATACAATTTGTATACATTTTGCCAAGGCATCCCTTAAGGGACGCCTCACATTTGACGATAACTTAGAGCACAGGTTTTCCAAAGTGCTGGTTTCAATTAAGGTTTTTATTAATTGCGAGCTCCCAAAAAGCTTTGTATTTATTAACCATTCAATAACTTATGAGCATGTTTTATTGGCTGTATGCTATATACAATTTTTTTATGGTAAAATGTATTGCCACTGTCTTTTCGGGATTCAAAAGGACTACATTAGCATCGAACCAATGGCTGTCTTTACTTTGTAATTATTTGCTACTACGTTTTATATAAGAAATTGGTATCGTAAGTGTATAGTATTAATTTTGCATCTGGTCGAATTGTTTTAACAGCATAGGACCTAAAATTAAGCCCTGTGGTACCCCATACCTAATCGTTCTGGGGTTTGGCTTCTATATCCACAACCTAGGTTCTGCTCTTTACGTGAATGCATGAGTTTACAAGCTCTGTCACTAATCTCATACTAATCTCATATCTATCCAACGATTCCGTGGGAATATGATGACCTACAGAGTCCATAGCCTTTCAAGAATCGCAGAAAATTGTTGGAAGAATCGTTAATTAATCCACTTTATTGAGAATTTCATCCACCAGTGCGCTTAGAGCCATTGTCGTGGATGTCCACGACACGTGGATGTCCACTCTTTCCTGAAGCCGAATTGACATTTCGTGATAACATTTAATGCTTTCCTAAAAAATATGATTATTTCAGAAAAACAAGATTGCATATATACTTATTTTAGAAAAGTAAAGATGAGGGATTTGATATTAAATTTCAAGACGAAAAGTTATTTTATCGGCGCAACTTCAATGATATTCTATGCCTCTGTAAAATAATGAATGGCATATTCGATTACTCTGATCTAATGGGCGAGATCAGAAGAGAGGAATGCCCCAATGAGTACCACCCACCAATTTGACCTGTTTCGATTGCGCGTTTTAAAACTAATGCATTAAGAAATGGAGTACTCACACGCTGCTGTGAGCTTTATTAAACACATTAAAATTGTATTAATATGTTTAATAATTCCATAATCACTTATTAATACTCCGTAATTCAAACCCTAACCGATACAATTAGCTGAATATTCATTTTAGCTATTTTATTAATTATTATTAATATAATTATATTTTATATACGCCATTATTACTATCATAGACGCTCACACTCCACACCCACATGCTTAACACACTCCCACAAACACACACACACACACACACCTTAAAACTAGACCCTTATGTAGTACTAAAATTTAAGGTACTTTAGTTTTATTTAGTAGTTTTTTTAACGTAATTTATGTAATTTTATTGAAATCCGTAACCGGTTTTATTTTTTGTCATCTGTATATTTTTTTTAAAATGTTATTACTCTGTAATACTGTGTCATTTCGCAATAAAGAATTCAATTAAATTGAATATGTTTACATCATTGATTGCTTTCTTTTTTAAACTGGGAGCAATTTCGCTGGTTTTATTGCATTTGCTATTTACAATTGGCAATATTATCGAAATTATAATCTTCACCTTTCAAGTATTTACAATTTCCCCAAATATCTGCCGCTGATTTGGGTTTAATCTTTTTTTTAATGTTTTACGGGTAAAAGAACCTCTAATAGCACACTCGTATCAGCCAACAGCTGTCTCACATTGGCTTATCTTTCGTTTATTTAATCAATGCGGTTGATATACGAGTATTAGCGGTATCTTTAATTTTATTCCTGTTTATTCGAGCTTAAGAGGCCGTACACGAAATTTTGCGCATTTCGTGAATTTACGTAGTTTTATTGCACAACATAAAATATTATTTATATTATTGTCTAATGAGTGAGCTACTTTTTTGAAAATTATTATAGAATTTTGATTAATTGACCTTAAACCGGCGACTGTTTGTCAATTTTTGCTGTAAGAGGTTTAGAATATAACATATTTATGAATCGTTTTGACATCTAAACGGTATAAAAAAATACAATGTAGGTATTGTTGTGAAAGTCCTCTATATAACATGTGAATCACTTTTTACTACTTCCATATAAAATTGTTGATAAAAAAAATATTTAACTTTGTCATTTTTTTTAGAAAATGGGCGAAGAAATGCTTTTGATTTTGGCCTTTTAGAACTCTCGTTCATAAAATAAAAACAACAGAAATAAACTTTAGTTCAATATCAATCCATTTCCTCAAAAAAAAATGCAAAGCATTAATTAAAATTGGCAATAAAGTCTTTTAAAACAATCTAATTCTCGCGTTATGATACTCGCCTATGATACGATTCACGCCTCAAATCAGCTAGTCCCCGCCGAGCGCTTCCAAAGGGTGGACGTATCTCTTTGGCTCCGAAAATCCTACCTACCTATAGTTATACTATACCATTGATTATAGAGGTATCACGGCCCACATCGATTTCGTACACGGCCTCTTAAGTTTACAGGAGGTAAGTTACTACAGAAGCTGCCTGTGACGTAAGCGATTAATTACAACATTACTTCCCCAAAGAAACAACTCAGATTAGTGAGAAATGATAAAGTATACTTGAATTTCCCAAAATTGATAACTGTATATTTAAAAGTTTAATTTTATCAATCCAAACGTGTCTGTAGAGACCAATTCATAAACAAACTTTCCCTTAAAATTATATTAATATTCGCAAACGAGTACATATTAACCTACCTATATGAAAATAATTCCTCGCATCCACGCAAACATTAATTATGGAAGTTATGCGAATAAGTGGAGCTCATTCGTCATATTGCTTGAAACTAAACGCATATATCTCAGCGTTTTCATGAAAAGGCATTTCGTTGACTATATGATCTAAATAACTTGAGAAATTATTAATAACACGATATTATATATGTGAGACTGCTGCTCGAAAATGGTTACCAAATGATAATGGGCAAATTTGTATAAACAGACTGTAACAACTAGAGATTTATAAAAAAATATTCGTACTTGTATATAGAAGTAATAATATCAAAGTTCAAATCATTAATCCATATCGTATTGAAATTATACACATCCGAAATTGTGTATATCTGGATGATTTTTAAAAAAAAAACTAGTAATTAAATATCATTAAAAAGAGTTTTTAATGTCAACAGAGTGAGTGAATATGACGTTACAAGAATCAACAGTTTAATTTAAATCTAATCGTAAAGAAAATATTAATCAAGAAAGCAGAGAACACTCAGAACACCCGACGTAAAACGAAGGAATTACAACAGCCCAGGCGCCAAATCTTACCTTTCACTAATGCACTGAATATCTATCTCTGTCTTGCGTATTTGCTGTGTCTCTTTCATCCATAAACTTGTTTAGACAATCCCAACGTAAAACAAAAAATGCTGAAGGCCCAAGCGCAAAATCTTACCTGACAGCCGAAAACTGATCATCAATCTCTGTCTTACTTATTGGATGTTACTCTGTCATACACTTATATTTTTAGCGCTTTAGCTTTCGGGATAAAATAAAATTACTCAATCGGTAGTATGCAGTTATTTTTACTATAAATAGTTGATATTGCTATATGTTTATATTCTGGTACATATTTTATCTAAGTACCTTTTAAATAAATAATATAAACAACTGTATTGATTAAATAAAACGACGTTAATAAGGCATTTGACTAAGAAAAAGTGTATTTGTAAGACGTTTTTGTGTTATTTATAATGTCAAACAATCGCGATGACTTCGATTTTATATAATACACCTTGGATTTTATTATTTTTACACGACTTTCCAAAAAAAAGAGTATTGTGTGTTTAGGATTCATCTATGAATGTTCTGTTTCTTTATTCCACCTTAGCTTCTAAACGCTTGAACCGATTTAGAAGTGTGTAGTAATGTTAGAATCACTATGTAATCCCTCGTGACGATCGCGAGCCATTCGTGACGCTTTATATAGCCTCGCGCCGAGGGCCGTCTCCGCAATCCGTTACTCTCGGTGCTCGAGCAATAAAAGGTTTTTTTTATTCAATAGATGTGGTTTAGGTATACACCGTCAGTTTTTATTAGTGAATCAGGAATTGATATTCTGAAGGAAAAAAAACGATGTTTTGTAAAGTCATATGTTATTATTACTTTCCTTATCCTTATAGCGGCCGATTTTTACAGGGCGAGTAACGTTGCCCGCGGGCGTTATTTGGCACTTTTTTAACGGCTATAAAATAATAACCTGATTAGATATAGATACAATTTGTTTTGTATCTATTAGACTGATTTTTACACCTTCCGGGTAAAATTTAAAAATCAAAGAAATATTATGATAGGTAATGATATTATTAATTTAAAAGGGCAGTTTTGTGAAGTTGTAAATGAAATATTCATATGTAATCATTGACAATAATTCTTTTTTGTGTGGAAATTTTTGAAATATGGATAATAGCTAAGTGGTATAGTCTACGAAATACTATTTGACAAAAGTGTTGTTAGCACATTGGTACCTTTTTCATAACGATCGAGACCTTTTTCACACCTTTTGTCGAATGTCTAATGGCTTGATATGGTTAGACTAAATCGTCTTGATCGCTTAATAATATTAATTATTTATTTGTATCAATTTTCAAGCAAAAACAATAATAATAACATTTTCTTCCGAATATTTCAATGACAGCTGAATAAGCAATAGAATTAATTAAGGAAAAATCTTTATTGTAGTAAAAAGTAACCAAATTATTTGACAAAATTTACTTATAAAAAATATTTAAACGATTTACTGGCTATTTCTTCTACAATGATTATTATTATTTTATCAGTTTTATACGCAATGATCATTAACTTGGTAAGTAGCTAAAAGATTAGGACTATTAATTAGTAAAACCCTAACAATTCGATTTCAAAATCATTAGTAATTAGTGTGTATTTTAATATATCTGTATGAAGTACACATTTTACAATTATTGTTATAATTGTAAAATTGAAATCTGAAATCTTGAAATCCGAAAATTGAAATCACCGAATTTAACATGGTAATTTAACCGATTAAGACTATTAATAAGTGGAACAGTAATATTTTGTGTTCGAAATCATTAGTATTTAGTAAGTATTTTAATATATCTGTCTGAACTACACATTTTACAATTATTGTTAGGTACCTATACTGCAATATTTACTCTGATCGTTGGTGGTATAAACAAGATGTTATGATCGAACCCGGTGCAGCGGTCAGTTTGTGCCTTTAAAGCGTTTGGTAAAGTGTTCCACGCAGGTATAATCGATCTCCATAGTAAAATAAACGGTTACAACTTGTTGGGAATCACTGTATATTTTATGACATTTTAACGACACTTTTGTCAAATAATATTTCGTAGACTATACATTGCAATCTGGAAAATAGTAGACTGTCTACTTGTGTCCTCGTTTGCCAGATTGCTTCTTTAAAATATCTGCGCAAACTTTGCAGACTCTCGACACCTTTTTTTTTGGCTTACGCTATGAATTCACGCTATTTTTTGTTCACGCTATGAATTTATGCTAATATACACAAAAGACTACGCTCCACGCTGGTATGACGCGAATACCGAACCCAGTAAGTGATTTTGAAAATCGATCACGCCCTCAGTGCGTGATTCGCGAGTTATATATTGTATCACGTACTGAGTATGTGCTCCGTTGTTAAAGTATTAATTAACCTTATTACATTTTTCTACTATTAACGTGCTCATGTTATTTCTAACATAATTTGTTATGCAAGCGTTGTAAACTGTTGAAAGGATATTTAATTAGTTTTGATCAATTAGGTTTTGGACATAGACATAAATCCTGTATTAATATCTGTACCTAAGTTTAAAATAAAACAAAAATAAATAATAAAATAAATGAATACCTTGGAATTCATTATTTTTAAATGAGGATTTAAATTCGAAATATATGTTTTACAGTCACACGCAGTGACGGCTCGTCCTAAGGAGCGCTGGTGCGGTGCACTCCCACAAAAATTTAAGCAATTAAATCAATAATTACCCTGTACACTTTTTTAAAAATAATCCATCGCTAGGAACAATAATCCGACCGACTAAGTGGAGCGCCAGCGAATACGCTCCTATGAACCAATGTTCAATACAACAAACAGCACTGAATGTAACGAGTGCGAAAGAGAAAAATCGACAATCTCCTGCACGTGAAACAAAAGATTTTGTATCGAAATTTAGCAGTATTAAGAGCGCCGCTCCAACGGGTGAACAACGCGCATGCGCTCTCGGCTCGCTATCTCGCTCCCACCGGGACGTAGCCAGTGCGACTACGTTCATACTGTTCGAACGTAAACAAAATTAAATGTCAGTCAGTGTCAATAATTGACACGCGCGCGAGGCAATATCGAATTTTGGCACTGTTTGACTGTAAATAATTAGAAAAATAGCTTGTTTGCATGTTATTTGGCGGTAACAATGGAACAATACAGTGTGTCGTACATAAAAAACTGTGAAAAGACTTTAGAAGTGCGTCTCGAACTAAAATCAAAGGGGCGACCGCGTCCTGAAATAACGCTAACACAAACGTGTAGTACAAAATCTAAAACTTATACACGTGTTTTCAAACCTGAGCAGTATACCAAAACACCGTGGTTATGTGGGTGTGAAGAAACGAACAAATTGTTTTGTTTTCCATGTCTTGTGTTTGGAGCCGGCGCGGGCGGTGGTGCCGAGACTGTATGGACAGAAACTGGTGTTCAAGATTTAGCGCATCTTTCAATTAAAGTGAAAAAACATTCGCAATCTCGATTTCATATGTTAAATGAAGTGCAATTGGCATCTATCGGGCGACAAGATATTCGAAAGGCGCTCGATTCTGCTTATCGAAAATCTATTCGAGAGTTCAATGAGCGTGTTGATGAAAATCGATATATTTTACGTCGCTTAATAGATTGCGTGGTATTCTGTGGTGCATTCCAAATTGCATTACGGGGACACGATGAATCTACGGAATCTCTGAATCCCGGAATATATAGAGGCTTGGTTGATTTTGTGTCAGAGATCGATTTGGCCATGAAGCAGCACTTATCAAGCAGTTCTGTTTTTAAAGGTACGTCTAAATCAATTCAAAACGATATTTTGGATGCTATTTATGAAGTTTGCAGATGTGAAATACAGATACAAATAAAAAATGCAGATTTTGTTGCAATTCAGGCAGACGAATCAACTGATTGTTCTACTATTCAACAGCTGGTGTTTATTATAAGGTATATACATGATGGTAAAATTTACGAACGATTTTTGAAATTTTTACAACCTAAGGGTTATACATCAGAAGTAATAGCGGCTGAAATCATGAAAGAGCTTGATTCTTTAAATATTGATAAAAAAAAATAATTGGACAGAGCTACGACGGAGCTGCCGTCATGAGTGGAAGTACAAATGGCGTCCAAAAGATTATTAGAAATATCTACCCATATGCTTATTATGTACATTGTTACGCGCATCAACTCAATTTAATTTTAGAAAAATGTGCATCGATTAACCACACAGTACGAAGCTTCTTTTGCAATTTGCATGCATTTCCATCGTTTTTCACGCGATCGCCGAAAAGATCCGAATTTTTAAAAGAAATCGTCCACAAAAGAATACCTGCCGCTCCACAGACAAGATGGAATTATAATACACGTACAGTAAAAGTTTTATACGATAACTTAGAGCCCCTGAAAGAGTGTATGCAAGCAATAATGGACAGTCGTAACAGTGACCCAAAAACATTTAATCAAGCTCAAATGCTCCTTTCATATTTAAATGAAGACAATTTTTTATATTGGCTAAACTTTTTCGCGACGCTCATGCCCCACTGTGAAATGCTGTTCAAGTGTTTGCAGTCTCGATCCCTTGACTCAATTAAAATTATGAAAGAAGTCACTAAATTTGAAAAGGTCGTCAATGAATTACGTGATGCTGTTCCACCGCCTTCGCCTAAGAAAAAACGTCGGCCTGATAACGTGAATCATTCAGCTATGAGAAAAGAAGTGTGTGACATATTACGAATGCAGATAAAAGACAGATTTGTTCATACAGACCATGTATTGGCGTCCAAATTGTTTTACACTGACAAATTTTTAGACTACAATAAGAGTTTTCCGGATGATGATTTTAAGAAAGTGGTAAACACGTATGATTTCCTGGAAAAAACTAAACTGAAAAATGAGCTATTAGTCATTTATAGCAGAGAAGATTTTCACAACGCTGACGGCGCCGTTGCTTTACTTCAACATTTTATGGAATTTGCATTAGAATCCGTATTTGCTGAAAGCATGAAACTGCTAAAAATTATTTGTACCATTCCTATGACGTCAGTAGAAAGTGAGCGCTGTTTTTCGACGTTAAATAAAGTCAAAACGTTTTCACGCAATACTATGGCACAAGATCGTCTGAATGCATTGTGTATGATAAGCATAGAAAAACGCTTAATTAATTCCATCTCAGACTTTCACAAGAAAGTGATAGATGTTTTCGCTGGACAAAAAGACCGGCGAATGGATTTTATTTACAAATAAATGTAAGTAATTATATCCTGTTTTTTTTATTGCACACCCATAAAAAATATTCACGAGCCGCCTCTGGTCACACGTATAACACACGTACGTTTTTTTAATCGCAATTTGTGGATTAAGACATATTGCCTTTTAATGGTCGATGTATTCAAGGTAAATTTATTGAATTACGTCCGCTGCGCTAATTACTCGTAGCCTTAGGCGAAAACGTAACCAATTTATAGCCGCCACTTGGTGAATTAATTTACCGCTATAAACTACGGCCGACACATTCTTTTCGGTCGTCGCCAAAAATCTTGTTAAACCGAGCTCTCGTAAATTGCGATAATTTAACTAGAGAAAATGCCATTAATCGTAGCTACAGACACTCTATAAAATGACAAGAATTGCTGCTTATAATAATAATCTCGTAGCACAATCTGAGAGGAATATCAGATAGCGAGCAAGCCAGACGATCTTCACAATTCGTCTGAAATGAGATTGGATAAATTGAGATACACGATAATTAAATAAGAAAAGATATCAAGTATTAGACATATTATTTTTTTCTTTCACGATAATTTTAGAAACTAATGCCGATGAACGAGAGAGCATAAAATGTGAATCAAAATTAGGGTTATAAAACCCCAGGAAGGTTACAATACAAATGCATAAAGATAAATCTTCATACTTGGTAATACGTAGGATCTTGATATATTATATTTACTAACTCTTAACTACCTACCATTAATATTTGCAGTTTAACCACCTACGTACGTGCGGTCATGGTGACGGCTTGCGAATGGAGAATGTTCACTAATTTTTATTTTTAGCTATCCGTATTGTCTTCTAAATATAACAAAATCGTGTGAAAAAAATATTTCCATACGTCCATTAGTTTTCGAGATATGGAATTTTTTATTCCGCAGGCGCTCGCTGCGTGTGACGTCATAGTTCAACACTATGCTCTAATAACGAGAGCGCGCGAGCAATCGGAGTGTTGGAAAATGACGTCACACAGTAGCCGGCCGCCCGAGCGCCGGATTCAATTTTACAGATTTTTAAATGTGTGCAAAACAAAAACTACTTGGTATTTTTGAATGAAACAAAAACTAATGTATTTGTATACATATAAGCTCTAATATGACGAAGTTTCAAGCGAATTTGCAGACCCAGTAACATTCTCCATTATTGTAGCTGTTTATCTACGGCAATTATGGGAAATGTTAATGCACAAAATGCATGTTTAATATCTTAAGTATTGTAATGAAATAAAAGATAACCAGGAAAAATAACATTCTTCACTAAATATTAATAATTTTGGCAAACTAAAGTTGAAACATAAAAATTACTCGTCTTTGGAAAATGACATCACAATTATAACTTTTTTATACCAATATTTAATTTTGTAATCACACTACATATTTAAATAGATTAATGAACAATAATAATATCATTTTCCAAAAATCACGATTCCTAAACACTTAGATTTATTTTGCTGTATGTATGGCGAAGTTTTTGTGAGCAGTTAATGCAGATCGGTTCCTTGCATACATAAAGATAAAATGTCTTGCTTTTCTTTTTAGTAGCACAAGTCGAAAATGTCTTACGCAATTCAAGCTTCTTTGCATTGCGATTGCTTGGTATATCCTCCCCGATATTTATTATTTTTTTTGTTTTTTTTTAGTTTTTTTTTTACCTACAAGTCATATGACTTTTCATGGAACCCACCTTGTTGACTATTGGCACTATCTTCTAGGTGGGCATTTGTAGCATCACGCAGTTAAACACTCAGGCGATCACCCATCCCAGTATTGACCGCGCCCGCCGCTGCTTAACTTCGGTAACAACGAGGAGAACCGGTGTCAACGGGGCTACGGACGCTACAAAGATATTCTTAAACGGACTTTCTAGATATTCTTGGTATATCCTTGGCATTCTTCCCCGATATTCTTGGTATATCCTCTCCGAGATATCGAGAACTCTATTCACCGTGTACGAATAGAGTTCTTGATATTTAGCTGAATGTGTTCATTGTTTTCTCGGCGCTCTATGTGTGGCCATGTAAGCTGTTCTGCAATTTCTTTATAAACATGGACCTGCTTCCAGCCATATGTGATTGGTAGCTTAGATTTACGACATAATAATTTGAAATGGATATATCCAGTGTTCTGTAAATGATAGCCAGAGTTCATCTTGTTGGTTGAATGGAAGATATTGTAATAAGTCCGCCATTGCACCGTGTTTTTATTGTGCATTAAAGAGATTTTCATTCATTTCATTCATTCATTCATTCGTCTTCGTGTTCGACGAGCCGTGGAATAATTTAAACATACATGGTTCAATAAAGCAACTCGATTTTCTTAGACTGTAGTATCATCTCCTTTTTTAGTGTGTTAATAAGCTCACTCTGTGGTGTATACTTTATAGTACCTACTATCAGCTCTTTGATTTTCTTAAAGATTCATTTTCACAGTCCTCGGAGCACATGATCAGCAGAAACGTCTTACTATTAATTGTTTACTATTGTTTACTATTAATTTGTTTATACTAAAAATGTTTTATTATTAATTTATTATTTCTCTGTATTATTAGGCATTACTGATAAATAAAAAACATTGTTTACTTGTATATTTCTAGATATAAAAGTATTAACGGTTCTAACATGGAATTCTTCATAAACTAAATACAAGTAGGTCATTAAAGTGCGATCGGTCACACTAAGTATACCCTCCTCTTGAGTGAAACTTGGGCGTAAAAGTCGGCAGCTGTTTAAAGGTCAGAAGATCCTACCTTTGCAATCCCCAAGGAAAAGGAAACGTGCCTTATCATATTTCAAATACATTAATGGTACGACTTTAATAACATATTTAATACCAATTCGGAGTTTAAAATTTAAAAAAATGCAGTATTTAATTTTGTAAATTCTTTGTTTGTCGCTCTTGAGATGATTTTTGAGATGATGTCGCATTTGATGTGGCATTGGTGATTCGAAAAGGAAAAGATATATATTATTTTATTTAAAATAAAGAGTTTTTTTATTTTATTTGCGTCCGGAAGACGGGACGACGGAATACAAAAATAATTATAATTTGCATTTGAAGCTAAGGAACTACCACGAATATAAATTCCTATATAAAAAGGAGAATAATTACATTATAATAGCGTACTTAAAACCGTATAAGTAAAAAGAAAGGACTACCGAGAGAGATATGCTAAAACATTAATTAAATATTAAACAAGGCTACTACTATGGGTCGGATCGGGGATTCGATTTACTGGGAGAAGTCAAGCAAAGAGTTCTCAGGTTGTTGTAAAATTTGAGTTTAAGATGGAGGGGAATTATAGACTTCAAATTACAGCAAATTTAAGAAACGAGAGATTCCACAGGCTCGACCGACGCGTCGGACGTCTCGAAGGGGTATGGGCACAGACTGCCCACGTAGACTGCTACCGGAGACGGTGCTTGAAGCTGCTACCGGAGAGGCGGTGTAGGGCGCAGCAACCGGAGAGGCGGCGCTGGAAGACTTGTCGAAGACGGCTGATAGAAGTCTAATACAGAAGAAGATCATCCGTGAAGACGCAGCGAACGACGTGACGCGGTTACCGCCAACCGCCTGGCGCAAACGCAGAGGCCCGGCGGGCGACGGGATGCACAAACCCATGAGCGGGTCCCCGGCGGATGAGGACGGCCGTTGTCACGCGCACCCGGGGGCGAGGATAATCTCGTTCCTGAACTCTCCCGGTATCTCTGAGGAATATTCTCGATTCCAAAACACTAAAAACTGTTTATTATGCTTTATGTGAATCGCTTATTACTTACGGCATAATTGGATGGGGTGGATGTGGTAAAAACCTGCTAGAGCCATTTCAAGTTGCTCAGAAATTTATAATAAAAATTATTCTACGTAGACCATATCGCCATCCCACTAATGAACTTTATAAGGAAGCTAAAGTTCTTGATTGTAGGCAACTTTTTCTAAAAACTTCTCTCTTAAGGCTATTTTGGACAATAACTCAAATTTAGGAATAATTCAGAACCGGCGACCAACGAGACAAGTTTTAGAAAATAGCTTAATAATACCCCGAAGGAAAACATCATTTGGACAAAGACATTACTCTTTCATTGCGCCGAGATTTTACATCTTGCGGTGTCGACTACAACGGGCGAGCCCGTCACCACAGGACGTTTTAACGATTAGTCGTTCTGTCGCCCTGCAGTGAACGTAGAAGACTTTGGACAATACAATTCTACGTCCAGCTACGTCACAACCCGTGAGAGTCCAACGCCTTACCGCAAGTGAGCCAGGAATAAACCCGGCGGGCTCGAGATACTCGCGCCCTCACTTCCAATTGTGACCAGATTTCTCCGGTCTCTCGATTGGTTCCGAGTTCGAGGTCGCTTGCGCGGTCCTCTCCCTTACGAAGCGGTGAAACGGAGTGCACCGAATCTTTCGCGGACCAAGGCGTCCTTTGCCCGACTCTGAACCGGGATCGGATGGCCAATGGTCATTTCAAGAGCAGTCGCCGTAAGGTAGACAACCACCCCCGCTCTATAGGAAACAATACAGTTCCCAGACTCCCCCGATTGTTAGTCGGAGAGCACAATCGATTGGCTTGCGCCGCTCGGTGCGCAGACCGTCCAGGAGCGCCAGAGGATTGATTCCCAGGGGAGACTGGTTGACCCAGTGTCCTACCCAGGCTCGCATCCCAAGAGTGGAGGCCATCGGATGGGTGTTGACCCGTGAGTGTGACCGACCCGGAAACAGAATGGGTTTTCGTGGCCAACTCAGCAAGGGCCCATTAGCTCCCGCCGAGATTTTACAATCTGATCAATATGGAAATAAAAATGAATTTGACATTTAGGGAATTCAAAAATAAATTAAAGAAATGGTTATCGAATCATGATAGCCTAACCATACATCAAATGCTAGAAATAATAGTTAAATAAAACTTAGGTGCACAAATTATTAACATATTTTTAAACATGTATGTTGAGTATATTTTAACATTGAACTAACTACCAAAAATTATTTGACTTTGACAATGAATTGTACTTTTTTGACTAGGTATTTTTATATTAAATCCTATATTACTTAACATATATTAAATAGTAATGACTGTTTCTTTCTTTTCTCACTTCTAACTTTATTTATATTATTTAATCGAATTTTATATTATATTTATTGCCGATTATTATATTATCTTTTAATATTATTTTTTAATTTTTTAATTTTATTCTGAAGACCACATTTTAGGGCAATTTAGTGTTATTAGCTTTTTACTAAAAACTTGTACATTTGTAAGCAATCAAGCAATCAAGCAAACTTGATTGTAATGTTAGAGTCCTGTCCACCCTAAAACGGGCTAGTCCCAGTTGGGTGACAGAAATACGCAAACAAATAAGCAAAAGGTTAAGGTTTTGCCATTCGGTTCCTGTTATTTTTGTAAGCTAATCAATGTTTTATAGCAATTAATTCTTAAATAAATAAATAAATAAATCTCGTCCGATGATCTGATGTAAAGGCTGGTGAAAGCCACGTGCGGCGCGTAATGCGGCCGGGCGCTGGTGCCGGAGCGGACGGGCGACGAAAGTCCACGCCGATACCGCGCCGCAACCAGCGAAAGTTAACGCGTGATCAGCACGTGTTGATCTGGAGCAGGTTACGATGAGGAGACGCGTGTGACCAGCGCTACACGCGTCGATCCTTATACGCCGACCACGTGATGGTGCCTAAGATGCATTTGTGCGGAGACTGTAACCTAAAAGAACCCCGATTGCTGCGATGCAGATTAAAGCTGTGGGGAAACGGAATTCACGATTTTTTTAAAATTCTCTTTGCATACAACACACGCCGTAACACGTTTCAGGTCTGGCGCACTCGCCGGTGAGAGTTAAAAACATTTTAAGGGGAGGGCTCCACGTATTTAAGAATTTTGAGTCTACGTATATATGCGGGGGAAATAGAATTGTTGATTTGATAGCATAGTGAATTTTTTAACATTTTGCCCAGTGCGATTTCGCGCTGTATTCGCTAATCCTCGATTTTTCTCGCTGAGCCTTTTAAACGAATTTTATGTGTTTCATCAGCCTAGTCGATATATTATAGGGATGATGGTGGAAACTGATTTTTATATAAAACGAACCCAGAGAGCCGTCCTTTTCTATTTCCCATTTAAAATAAATTCTTGTTTGTTTGGAGTTTAAAAGACTCTTTAGGATACATAGTGTGTCATCGACATAGGGAAGCCTGTAAAATTTACTTTATTTTAGTCCTTAATTGCATACATATATTTATTTTCTACTTTAATTTGTGTAAACAACACATTTGCTAGATTTAGAAATATTTGAAAATTGATCACCTTCGTCAGTTCGCGAGTTACAAACATACAGTTGGTATAACACAGCACAGCCAGAGACAGACCTTCTAGGTCTAGTTGGTTGTGCGATTTCGCCTCATTCGGATACGTTAGCATATTTATATG
>OX155960.1:15460822-15490822 GCA_944548615.1 Micropterix aruncella
TTGTAAAACTTGTCCTCTGTTAGATCTAAGTCCTTTTTTTACCAGTCCAAATACTACTAATAGTTACAGGGTTCCCTTTCATTTCAGTTGTATTTCAAAAAATATAGTATATCAACTTCTGTGCAGGACTTGTGATGCCTTTTATATCGGTGAAACAACAACACCACTTAATATTAGACTAAATAATCATAGGGCTAGTGTAGGAAATGAAAGCCAACTCCCAATATCTTTACATGCCAGGGCGCATAATTTATCTTTTGATCAATGTTTTAAAGTTAAAATAATAAAATGCCTGGGTGATAATGCAAAAGAAAGGGACGTCAAATCTTGGGAATTAGCTTATATTTATATTTTAGGCGCTTGCAAAGGTTCCGGTCTCAATAGACAAAATTAATAAGGTTTATCATATTATCATAATCATCAAATGCTTTTTATTTTAATTTATAATCATTCATTTAAAATAACGTTTTGCACGGTTGGTTTTGGTACCTTAACTAAATCGTGTAAAATATTATTAATCCATTTCTTTTTGTTCGATTCCTTGAATTTAAATTTTCAACGAATTGTTCGATTTCAGAAATGTCACATATCTTGACGACGGCTGAGCCGAAATATTGATATACATTTTAAACAATCATTAATATTTAAGAAACACTAATCGCCTATTATTTTCCAGCATTCATTCTCGTCTCGCATTGTTGTGTTACCGCTGCCATTTTGAAATACCACAGCAGGAAACACCTAGCAAGCGCTGAAGGAAGAGAAGAATAAGGCGTGGAGTCACTCCTGGTCACCACAGACCAGATAAGTGCCCTTTCATTATTTTATCATTTCATTTATTTAGTAATAAACATAATTTCAATTTGAAAAAATAATAATTTACACATTTACAATCAAATATTAAAATATATATATATATATATATATATATATATATATATATATATATATATATATATATATATATATATATATATATATATATATATATATATATATATATATATATATATATATATATATATATATATATATATATATATATATATATATATATATATATATATATATATATATATATATATATATATATATATATATATATATATATATATATATATATATATATATATATATATATATATATATATATATATATATATATATATATATATATATATATATATATATATATATATATATAAAAAGCTCGATTTTTGAGATATATGGATGATGAGTGATCGTTCGTCGACGGTAAAGGGACCCATAAACTAACATGCACAATCGAAAGTCGTGCACATCCGTAAGTATATCTCATTCAAACATAAGCGTTTCCCAATCCAAGCTGGGATTTCCTTCGCTGCTATTCAAGTAGCGTTTACTAATTTTATTTTACAGCGAATCATCATCCTATGAACGGATTATTTACAAAACCTTATCAAATATAAATATATGTATATATGTGTATATATGAATGTATGTATATAAATATGTATTCATTGTATTTATGTAAAAAAAATATACAAAAAACCTAATACAATGAAAAGTTGTATAATCATAATCATAATCATAAGTTTTTTATTCAAAATAGTACGAAATCGTAACTTTTTGACGTCAATAATGCATACAAACATACATAAATGATAAAAAATTAAGATATTGTGACATTTTAACAAAATATTGTGTAATATAACGTGATATTAATCATCGAGGTAGCCATTTTATTTCCAAGGGTCTTTGTCGTCTAGATAATCATTTATTTTATAGTAGCCCTTTAAGTACAGCTTCTTCTTAATAAATGACTTAAATTGCATCACAGATAAATTTTGCATGTTTACTGGGACTTTATTGTAGAAGCGTATACATTGCCCTTTGAATGATTTTGTGGTTTTAGAGAGTCGACTTTTATGGTCAGCAAGTTTATTTTTATTTCTAGTATTGACACCATGCCTATCAGAGTTTTTTAAAAACAGTTCTTTATTTTTATGCACATACATTAAGTTTTCATAGATGTAATGAGATGCAAGTGTCAAAATATTGATTTCTTTAAATTTTGCGCGTAACGACTGTCTAGCACCCAATTTATAAATAGCGCGGATGGCTCGTTTCTGTAGTATAAATATTTTATCAGCGTCAGCAGCATGACCCCACAGCAAGATGCCATACGACATCAAGCTGTAAAAATAGCTGAAGTAAACCAGCCTCGCGGTGTCTATATCTGTTAAATTACGATTTTTTTTTTACAGCATATGCCGCAGAACTTAGCCTGTCGGCCAATTTCTTAATGTGTGGTCCCCATTGTAGCTTTTTATCTAAAGTGATACCAAGGAATACAGTGGAATCGACCAGTTCTAGGCTCTTATTTTTTATGATAATATTTGGCCCTATCTGCTTTACATTTGGAAGTGAGAATTTTATACATTTTGTTTTCTTTTCATTTAGCAGCAGATTGTTTGCTGTGAACCATTCCACAACATTCGAGATAGAATCATTCACATCGTCATAATTATTTTGTTGTCTACCTACTTTGAATAGCAAAGAGGTATCATCTGCGAATAAAACTATCTCACAATTTGGTTTTACTGTGTAAGGTAAATCATTTATATAAATAAGAAAAAGAAACGGTCCAAGTATTGAACCTTGTGGTACTCCCATGTATACTAACGATCCGGATGATCTCTCTCCGCCAACATCAACCTTCTGAACCCTATCATTTAAATAGTTTTTAAGAAGGGCTAATGAACTACCTGTAATGCCGTAGTGTTCAAGTTTCCTAACCAATGTGTCGTGCTGTACGCAGTCAAAGGCCTTGGAAAGGTCACAAAATATGCCGACTACATCTCGTGACTCCTCCCAGGCATTAAAAATTTCATGAATAAGCTCAACACCTGCATCGGTTGTTGAACGACCCCGTGTGAAACCAAATTGTTTCTTATGCATTAATTTATAAGTGTGGAAATGTATGAGTAGCTGGTTTAACATATTATTTTCAAACAGCTTACTAAGAGTCGGCAGTATCGATACAGGTCTGAAGTTAGTAGGGTCGGTTTTACTACCGCTTTTAAATAATGGTACTATTTTACTGTGTTTCATAAGATTAGGAAATACGCCAGTCTCAATACATCTGTTAAAAAGAGCTGATAAATGGGGGGCCATTGAATATATTACAGAACTAATAATTTTAACAGAGAGTCCATCCAGGTCGAGTGTCTTTTTCAAATGTAAATTTTTGAATGATTTAATAATTTCTATGGGATAGATCGACTTAAAACTAAAGTCTACATCACATCTATGAACGCTCTGTATGAGCAAAGATTGGCGTCGCCGTACGGTGCGCAAACCGTCCAATAGCGCCAGGATGCAACCACACCAGGAGCAACCGGTCCACCAGCCGTGTGGTCTGAGAAGCGAAAGACACCCGGGGTAGCTTTCAGCACGTGGAGGCTTCTGAATAGGAGCTGAATTGTAAGTTGAGCCGATCCGAGGTCAAAGTGGATCTTAGCAACAGCAACAGATCTTAGCAGCTTAGCAACAATATAATCCGATGACAATTTTTAAGATAACAGGTGTAATGTTTTTCACACGAATTTTCGTATGACGCCAATAATAATATAATTAACAAGAAATTAAATTGTGGCTTTCGCCATCAGCAATAATTAGGCGTCTTTCAAATACCATGAACCGTACATTTTGAGACACTTTCGAAAATTTCGACGTCATAATGTGGGTATAAAAACGCCAGTGTTTTATGTCAAAAATCTGTGAGGTGGGCCCCCCGTCACTAGACTCCAATTGCTCGTGAGTGAAAGGTGGTTCTCATCAGTGGGTTTTCTCCGTATTAAAAGTCGTTGATGCTGAAGTGGAAGTATTTTATTCCAGAAGTTATGCGATGGTTGCCAGTTTGTAACACCTTGATTGATAAGTCGCAGAGTGTGTATTGTGTGCTGGAAGTATATGTCGCAGTTGTGTAATCGCGGAGTGAGACTTGAATATCGGTATCGCGGATAATGTAGTGACTGCTTGATGATGATGATAACTAGGTGTAGTCGCGCTGTGTGCTCACTGGAGGATGATAAATGATCGATCGAATGTATGGCTTTATATATCGTGTGTATGAGGCAATGTTCAATGCGTGGGGAGAATAAGTGTGTCAAATTGAATCGATCGGAAGAAATTATGTTAGTCATCGGCTGTGTGTGCATTAATTGCCGACATTTATATGGAATTCAATGCTGTTTGACGCGTGTAATATTGAGCGTATTTGCGGTTTCGATTCTAGAGAATTTACTTCTTTTGTTGACTGATATGTTGGGCGAAGTCCTCAACAAATCACTCGTTAGTCACTCTTTCTTCAGTAATCATCTATTATGGTAAGCCGTCACTGTATACTATTTAATTAATAGATAATAAATTATTTAAATACTAATATTTGTGTTTACTTGCTCTCCGTGCGATTGAGGTAAATATCGACTCAAGATTGGAAACGTGGCCTTCGCACAGCATCAGACACGGGAGACCAGGCCACTTCTAACAATACTTTTAAACGCTATCGCGAAGAAATACACACACACACACACACACGCATATACACATATTCAGACACAGAGCCAGACTTAAGTCTGTAAATTGTTTTAATCATCTCGTGGATGAGGGGTCAAAATGTCAAATGGACGGCGTGCCTCATGACAACTGGCGCAATGTCCTCCACTCCTGGAGCAGCTCTAGATGCACTGCTGAACTTACCGCCCCTACACATTCATTTGCAACAGGTGGCGAAAGCCAGCATGTACAGGCTATCTGCCCGGGAGAAGGTAAACTGGCACTAAGATCAGTTCTTGACTCAGTCAGTGAAAATCCAACCCTCAACATGGTATCAGACACTATGCTCCCACTCCTAAACTTTGGAATACTTTTTACAGTGGAACTGCCGCCCAGAGACGACTGGCTAAAAAGTCAACTGCAATGGGAGGCCGGTAGCCTTAAATGGTATACTGATGGGTCCAAATCGGGACTTGACGTAGGCTGCGGTATATATGGAGAGCGACCAAACTTCGAAAGAAGTGTAAACTTGAGAAAATACACCTCCATATTCCAAGCGGAGGTTTACGCCATTATTGAATGTGCGGATATCAACCTCGAAAAGGACTACGCCAACCACCGTATCTATATCCACTCGGATAGCAAAGCAGCTCTTATGGCACTAGCCTCGAATACCATTAATTCAAAGCTAGTGCAAAACTGCATATAACTACTGAATTCCCTGGGCGAAAAGAACAGAGTAATTCTAAGATGGGTTCCCGGCCATGCAGGAATCGAGGAAAATGAAAAAGCCGACGAACTTGCTAGGACGGGAGCAAAGGGAACGTTATACGGCCCTGAACCTTGCTGTGGCGTACCAAAAAGCCTTGCAAACCTAATGCTCAAACAAATGTGTTTAGAACAATCCGTCAACCACTGGAACAACACGCCAGGGTTGAATCATTCCAAAGCGCTTATTAAGCCTTACGACCGTAAGACGGCCAGTGAGGCCCTATCGCTAAATAGGAACAATCTACGCATGCTGGTAAGGGCGCTCAAGGGGCATTGTGGCCTGAGCAAACACATGTTCAACCTCAAGCTCAAAGACACAAAAATGTGCAGGTTCTGCCAAGGGGCAGAGGAAACTCCCCAGCACCTCATGTGCTAGTGTGGCCCGCTGATGCGTAAAAGATACACCCACTTGGGTGTTCACTACCTCCAACCTAAGGAGGTAAAACAATCTGGCGCCAAAAGCCTGCTGCGGTTCTTAAATGACACGAGGCTTAGCGCAGAACTATAGTAGGTGGCGAGCACAATAGATCAGCAATGGTCGCAGTGTTACAAGGCTCATAAAGACCTTAGAAAAGCCCAACTGAACAAAATTAAAAAAAAAAAAATGTTTTAATCATCTCGTGGATGAGGGGTCAAAATGTATATATCCGTCTTTATCTCGAAAAAAAATTAGTGCTTTCATAATACTTCACCTCATCGTCGATCGGTGGCCCGGTAAAGTAATAAACCTAGTATTTCCCTAAAAACATCAGGAAAGTTCAGCGATATTACCAATCAGCCGCCATAGCTCGAAACTAGTCACTTTATCAGAGTTCGTTAAAAATAACAAGCTTATCCGCTTATCCCGCGGCTCAGGGATTATGGTCTGAGTGCATTGTCGCTCAGAAATCAAAAAGTTATCTAATCAGTAAAATACTTAGTGGCTGATTGTAAGTGTCAAGGGCACGGTGTGAGGAGGGCTGGAGTAGACGCGGATGGGTAAAAAGTAGAACTGATAGATACAGAGTGAAGTAGAACAGTTTTCAGATTAACATAGGTATAGCTGTCTGACTAGAAGACGGATATTTTATTTCAATTTTAAATCCTCTGGATAAAATTTATTAACCAATTTATTTTTATTGAAAGTTGCTATACAATGCGGTTGTTTTATCACAACTTGCGGTTGCACCGTTTATATGGCCTCTCCATTAACAGTTTCATATTAACAGACTACAAAATACCCAAAACAAGTAAATATATTAAAAAAGCATAAAAAACACGACTGCCGCCGAAATGATTGTTCGTTAGTGAATGGTTATCTCTCGCGGAGGTATGAATTTCACCAAGGTCACCAAGGAAATTGGCCACTATGAATTTGAACTCGTTAAACTTTTGCTTGTGGGGTATTTTGAAGTTGCAGGTTCCCAGGTATTAGAAAATGATGCAAAAGACAGATGCCCTTAAATTCAACATAGCTCAGGCTATCGCTCAAACTCAGCTGGATGTATCCGGCAGTCATTGAAAATTGGACCTCTCGGATCCGTTTCACCGTGCGAAGCCGCGGCGGACAATTAAACGATGTAATATTCCATACAAAAGAGCAAACATGGACCTTTCACATAAAAAAGTATTTCATTAATATCTCACACACAGCTTGTTTTATTGCACAGACTGTCAACATCGACCCGCCCTTTAAAAAAACCTTATATTTCTGAACACGTTCTAGTTGAGTCCCATTTTCTTGAATGCTTAAGGTTGATATTGCGTTCTTTGCTGGTTTATTTATTTATTTATAATAATACTCATTCTCAAACCTAAACATTAAATATTACCAATAATTTACACTCAAAACTTCTTGAATCCGCCAATGCAACAATGTTTAAATTTATTTCAAAACCATGATGGTATAGATAAATATATAACCTTTACCTTATATATAATATAGTAATATCAAAAAATATTTGATAACAAGATGTTAAATTAATATAAAATAATAATATGATATTTAAATATCCATAATGACACTGGATACTTGTAATTAAAAATAAATTTATACTAATATTATAAAGAAGAACTAATATTATAAGAACTATTATTATATTGTAAGTTTGTATGTAGAGGGTAATCTCCGAAACTACTTATTCCATTTCAAAAATTCGTCTACTAATGGAAAGCTCCATTATTGACGAGTGCTTTGGCTACATTTTTTTGTGATAAATATTGGTTTTCAATAAGAAATCACGATATTTGTAAATGAAGACGGAGAAAAATGAGCTGGTGAGTTGTTTTATTGGCGTGCACTGAAGAAACGATTTGGTATATGGTATGTATGTAGAAGCAATATACAACAAAACCTTTGGCTTCAAATAGATCTATAAAAAGTCGACTACAGCGTATATCCAAACTTTTATATTTAAGCTACAATAACTGCTTTTATGTCTTAAAAAAGTAAGAAAAATAAGTAGGCAGTGGGCTCGATTGCGTTTTTCTTGAACTAAAATCGGAAATTAGTTCATGTGAACTAGACAGAGCAGTAAGTCAGAGCGGAATGTGAAATGTACGTTTGTCACTTTTCCGCATTAAAACTACCCACCGAAGATAATTTCCTTAAATCTGACACCGCACGAAATGTGGTGAAACTTATTGGGGCGTCTATAAGTTCGACAGGTAGTTTTGATGCGGGAAAATCGCCTCTTTTTCTATGAAATCTATACCTGAGAATGGAGACCCCTAATAATACGACTTTCTTTATTTATAATTTGATCTTGAGACAGGTGTTTCTTTGTTTCGTTTAGAATTCGGCAACGACCAACGTACAATTTTGAAAATTATGGCTGATTTGTGTTTTATTTGTGAGAAGTCACTTTTAAAAGGTAATTCTGTTAATGTAGTGCGTGGCTTAAAGACTTGATAAACTGCAAGTATCGAAATAAATGACGGTTACATAGACTTCTTTGTGCATGTTGAGTGTCGAAAAGTGTACATTAGTAAAAAATCCATAGCAGAATCGAAACGACATCTAGAAGAAGGTAAGCCTATACCATCATCCAGTGTATTTCGTAAAAAAGGAATGAAGTGTTTGATTTCATAAAACGAACAGAAAAAAACAATTCTGGCACATGAGCGGATATGATAATCGAACAGTCTTACGAAGTCTATGAAGACAAAATGGGGGGTATCTCGAGGTCGAAGTACTCAAGAAAGTGTTTTATGTAACAAGTTTTATGATATGTACGCTACATATACAATTTGTGAAGAAATTGAGAAGTTTTGTAACATTTTGTTAGATTCTGCTAAACAACACGTTGATGCAAGAGATCCAAAAAAAAAAAGACATAACATTAAATGTGTAAAGATTTGTAAATTTTCACCACTTCAATTTAAATTGTAACAAATATACAGCTGCTAAATAAAGAAAAAAAATATTTTCTTGTTTTTTATTTCTACCTACTTAAAATCTACTTTCAATAAATTATTATAAAATTAAGATATTATTTATTATTTATTTTTATTTATGAAAGCTAAAGCACAAAATATAATTTCCTGCAGCAATACAAAAAAAAATGTGTTTGGACCAGTAGCGAAAAATAGAGTACACTTCAGCATCTTGGTCACTACGTCAACTATTACAATAAGTATTTTATTAAATGTGTTTTAAATTACACACAGTAGTTAAGCATTATTAAATGAATATATTAGACTAGAACGTGTATTAACTAATAAATAATACAAAATATTCATTGTTAATTATAATTTAATGATTTTATAACTTTATTCAGGGCATTATTCACTGAGATTCACAGTTGACCTTGAATTACAGTATGTATGGCTGAGCGCTGCGCGCTCTCCGCCCTCTATCTCAAAAACGGTTGAGCGCATAAAAAATTGTTTTGGACAAAATTTGTCGCAAATTTTATGCTCTATAATTTGTGTCATAGATATTAACACCGTTGGAGCTATAAAAACCTAGATAATCGCGAAAAACCGATTTTTGTGACCTTTAACCTTGAATAACTTACGAAGCAGACACGAGATTTTATGAGACTTTTGAGACAACTTATAGAACGCCAAAATGAAGGTATATACAGGTTTCCAGCTTATTATCTGTCATTCCGAAGTGAAACCCTAACAAAACTGGACTATAAATAATATTTTAAAGTTTAAAGATATATAAAAGAGTAGCAAAGTCCGTGATATTAACTCCTTTATCCAAATTTAATTGATGCTATACAATTTACCTACTTCCAAATGGAGGTTCAAATCTCTAAGTTCTTCAGAAGTCCAATAAATGGAGTTAATTATCCACTCGATTATAGGTCTGAGACTTTAGTCTTTGTTACTCATAGACAATCAGTTAAATTATCTCTTTGGACATCAATTTGAGTTGTCTCTTTGTTCGACATAATTGCTTTTATAAAAGGAAGAAACATTTCTGAACGTTTGAATAGAGCAGAAAAATGGATTATAATTATTGATAATGGCGGCATTAAGCGTTTAAAGATATTGTTTATTTATTTATTTACTTAATATTTTACGAAATAAGGGAAACACCAACCAAATCGTTGAAAAGTACATTAATTCATTTATTTATTGTATCCATTAGTTTTATTTATAACCATTGCTTATATAAGGTATTAGATTGCTTAATGTCATAGTACGTTTTGGCAACCCTTTGGCGCTGGCGACATGAAGGTGGCGCTGAGAGCGTTGCCCGGCGAAACTATTAGCAATTTATTTAAACATCTGTAATACATTGCTAATAAATGGTTTTTTATAAAGGACTGTTAGATTATAAAAAAACTATCATTTAATCGATGATAATAATTATAAGGTTTACATAACAGAAATAATTACATACCCAAAATAATACGGAGAAATTAAACTTTACAGTCTCTTCACAGTCTCTTTGAACATTGAAGCCGTTAATAATTACGTATTGAAACCTGTATAGTAGATAAAAAAATGATGCGTTTATATAAATAATGTTAAAGTAACATAATATGATGACTTTTTTTTTAAGATAGCCTTGATACACGTAAAATTCAAAATGCCACTTATTAACGCACGAGTGAGACTCACCAGAGCTGCAAAGAATGACGATATGATAGTGCCAAGAACTCGTACGACTTTCGGACAGAGACATTTTAACTTCATAGCACCGAGAATGTACAACTACCTGCCTGATGTCGTTCAACGCATTGAAACCAAAAACAAATTTAAAAAATCGGTTTCTAGGTGGCTTATTACAGAGGGCAGAGAAAACATCAATGGAATGTTGAATATTGTATATAATTTTTTTGTATATTAAATTTTCGCATTATTCTTCAATTTTAGACATATATTTTTACTTTCAAACATATTTTTACTTTTACTCTACACGTTAATAATTATTATCAAAGTAATAGAATTTCTAAAAATTTTAATTGTTTTAATTTTATTTATTTATTTTTTTTATATATTTTTTTTATATAATAATTATTTAGTAATTTGATTAGATACATCTAAACAATATTTTATAAAGTCTGCCTTAGAACAGGCCCTGGCCTAGTTAGGCGACTTTTATTCATTACTCTATCTCCTCGAGAATCAGTTTTTTGCTAACGTCTCATATATATATATATACAACATGATATGGTAAACTGTACAAGCAAACTTGTGTAATACTGTAAATAAGTAAATAAATAAATAAATAAATAAATATTTTAAGATATGATTCGGCTACTTAACATAAGAGAAGACTACTCAATATTTGGAACTACGAGTAACATTGTATCTGCCAAAACAAAGTGCGGCTCAAGTATTGATCAATTTAATACCATATATCAATGGTAATATATTTCCTTTACATATATATTTTCATTATTTTTCTTAATGTTAATTTTTAGGAGGATTTTGCTTCTATCCTCAGCGATTCGGCGAATAATTGGGGGGAGTCTAGTGACGAACGTTTCCAAAGACGAGGGGGTAGCTGTTGATCTGGCGTCACCTATCCTTAGAAGAGATCCGTTGGCCACACGATTTCGAGTGAGTTTGATGGGAAAAGTTTCTGAACGGTCAAAATTGAATAACCGCTAACTAGAGGCCGCGCAAGCGACCTCGAATCTGAATCTGTGGAGGCATCATACTTTAAAATCTTTACTATGTCCCCCCCATCATCTGTGGGGGGGGGCATAGTAAAGACTTTTTAAAGATTTTTTTAAACTTGATCATGTTTTCAAGTTGCTCTGGGGCAAAGGCGCAGAGTTCCATATTTGGGCTGCCTGCACTGCAATGACGTGGACATGAAAGTTGATGAATGCTTAGGTACAGCCAGTGATAGATTTTCCTGAGAGCTTAATAGAAAGTCATGGGATAGAAGCGGAAAGGAGATAAGGCAATTAAGAAGGCATGTTTAATAAATTACACGAAAGAGTAAGGAGAGAGAGAGAGTAGAGAGTAGAGAGTATGTGAAAATCATAATTACTTATAAAAGGGGATGCGCTCCATGTGTCTATAGTATAATAGGATATAGAAACGGATAATACTAGTACTGATTAAAACAGTAATCTTAAAAAACGAACATGAGAATATAGGAATCTTCATGCGAATTCTAGCGGTAACAATCGAGCTTTAGAACGTGTGCGTAACCCGTGTATATTTAAGTGTTGATTTCGACGAGTGGCTATAATGATTCCCGAAAATTTCGAATTATTTGCAAAAATACTCCTTCCTTGGATTTTTCCAGTCAATTACGCCAATGTAAGAATTCATGAATACTGAGCATTATTACGAATATTTTCAGATTGAAATTTGGCGCTGTTCATCATCGTTCACAGAGGCATAAAAAGGCCTATTTCACAAACGAATATTTCACAAACGAATAACGGCATCGCTCCATCGCTATCGGTCTTTTTTACAATATTTTTATATTTTATGAAATAATATATAGGTATATAATATAAGATATATATATTTATAAAAATATAAAATTCATATACATGTTCCATTAAAAAAAGAATATATAATTAAAAATATATATATACATATATACAAAAATACCTTATCAGTTTATGTCTACAATTATGGTACGTCGTGCTTGCTTTCAATTACCGAATATAATATATTAGGTTAAGTATACTTGTATCCCCGGTAATTGAGTTTGCTTATTTGACGGTTTCCCAATAAGTAAACAGTCTTAAGATCATTCGTATAAATGTAATGTAAACTATTAACAATTATTCTGTAATTAGGTTCCCGTAAACTAACTTCTCGGCATCGGTGCCGAGAAGTTCCACTGTCAATTTCGATATTAACTTTGTCATCAGCAACAAATATTCAAATAGCTTCAATTTGTGTTCAATTAATCAAGGAGTAGTTTGGGGTGGTAATTGTTTTGATAGAAATGGCTTACAACCAATTTAGGGAGCGTGATCACTTATTTTGATCGAGTGGTATGCAAATTAGGCGGGACAATAACTCAACTTTACAATATGAAATCGAGGACTATTGCGATTTTGCAGTGGTATTAAATCCTTCCTAGGCCTTTTGGGACCGAGCCAAAAGGTTTCTAAATAGCTGACCCAAGTGTATACGATAACATAGGTTGTATTTTTAAACTTATCAAACATAAAACAATAACTTTCGTCATTTCCAAACAATGACTTTCTCTGCTATACCATCACATGACTCACGACAGACTGATGTCCAGGTTGGCGTGAGTGTGATCCACTCACTTTGTCACGGGTGTAAGGTCAAGGTGACCTGGGATTCTGGTATTTTACCTACTGGCGTATCTATAAACAATTTCGAATATTATAATAATAAACTATAAATCAGAATCAGAGCAGATAGTGGACGTTAACTCTGAAAAAAATTAGAAAGAAGTTTGAATGCAATACCATTTATAATATATAGTAATAAATTGCTCAACGTTGTACTTCAATTTGTCAACCGGGATTTTACTACGAAACGCAACGTTTAGATGGCACTCATAGTTCCAAAAAATTAATCTTCTCTTATGATGTTCAATAGCGCGACTTTCGTGGTATAACAGTACGGTGGCGCAATGTAGATGGCGCTCTAAACACAACTATATGATAAAATATTAATATAATAACAAACGAATTGTATATCAAAACTTTTATTATTTTAATATTATTTACATATTATAGATTTAAATTTTTAATTTGGTATACATTTCAATGCGTTAAGAACTTTAAAGTTTAGATATACTAATAGTTGGCCTACTATCTCTCCGTATAATTTCAGTGATGTACATAGCATATATGAAAAATGCGATAGATGGCACTAATAATTGAATTTTATCATCGGTTCAATTATTGGGGTTTCAATTATATGATTATGAATTACATTTTTTTAAATAAAAATACATAAAAAATATTATTACAGTAACTTTTGTAATTTTTAATTATACGAGTATAAAAGTTCGTAGAATCCCTATATCGGTTTCTGATTATACGAAGTGTAGATATGCCTACGAACTGGTTATAAAATTAAAAATTAAGTAAAATAAAAATATATTTTTTAATTTCTGTTCATGTCTTTCATTCTTTTTATTTCCTATTATATTCAACATATTTTTTTTTAATTGTAAAATACATGTACACTTTTTCCTTCTGACTATTTCAAGTTGATTATTTAACTATTTATTGCCATGTTTTTTATACGGCTATAATTACTTTTTAACCTTTATCATATTTTATTTAAATTCCTTAATCTACGTATATTTGAATTTTGTTTTTATGCTGGGTATTTTAATAATTTTTCGCAAACTATTTGTAGGTATGACTTAATTCTTAGATTTATGATTAATTTGTTTATTATTATTATTTTTATTAGCAGTATTTTTTACATTATTTATTTATCTATTTTATTATGGCTATGTACATAGTTAGCAAGAAGCGTAACAAAAAACATAAGTAATAGCTAAACTTAAACAATGAATTCAATTTTACTTAAAATGTTATAAACCCACAACAATTTATATCACGCTTATGTGACGATTGGTCCTATACTCCCCAACTAAGTGATAACATGTTTCAGGGCAGACATTTCAAATATACTAAAAAGAAGTTATTATTATTATTACCTAGTTTATTATAATAAGTCCACTTTTAATATTAATAGATTGAAAATGATGTAATTTCACGTATGCACAAGGCATTGCTTACTGGGCACGGTTACCTTAGTACGGGCCTAGGCCTATTTAAGCGGCGTTGGTTTAATAATTTAAGCCTCCAATAGTGCTATTGTACTGCAGATAAAAATATTGTGCTTTCTATAAATAAATCAATAATTAAATAAATTGAAGATGCGTACCGCCCTTCGCTAGCGTTGTAGCTCCAGCTTATTTAGTGACTCCTCGCTGATCAGGTGCAGCTTGATAGACTCTGCCTGCGAGTTGTAGCTCGCTCCTAATGAACCTTCGCTGACTCCATCCAACGTAGCCACGAGGATATTCTCCACTTCTATAGCATCTTTAGTAACTTCTGCTTCGTTCGATCCTTCCTCTATTCGTATCCTGATCGAAGAAGTCCTCTGCACCACCGACGGCAGCAGAGTTTCCTGGATAGTCTCGTTGTTCCCGTTGCAGGTCTTTTCCGACATGTACGTGCCCATTCTTCCGCTCCTGAAGCTGTCTCTGCCGCCGGACGGATCGAAGCACGGCAGCACCTGCTTGAACTCCTTCCTGAAGTTCTCGTTGAGCCACGCGTATAAAAACGGATTGTAACACGTGGACGACATTGCTATTAAATGCGATATGAAGAACACTAAAAAGTAGTATTTCCAGTGTCCAGTCGGAATATAAAAATCGTAGAATATGTTTATAAGATTTAGCGGAAGCCACGACATTCCGAATATCGACACCATAGCGATCAGCATTCTGTTGGTTCTTCTCTTCCTATCGCGTTCAGCTTCTTCCTTTCGAGTATTCTTACTTCCCGGTCGAGATCTCGCCCTGTCGTTCAGTTTATGACTTACGCATATGTAGCAAAAAGCTATAATCAAGAAGGGCAGTATGAACTGCATTATAGCAGTGAGCGCACCGAACGTTTTCCTCGTCTTCTCAGACGGCCACGCCTCTTCGCACAAATCCTCCGTCTCCCCCTGCACTTCCATGTAGAACCCGTAAGGAAAAGTCACCACCACAGAAAATGTCCAAATAAAAAAAATAATCCACACGCAAGTAGTCAATTTCATCCTGGGATGGAACGGATATATGATGACGAAGAATCTATCGATAGCTATCGAAGTGAGTGTAAGCGTTGAAATATAGACGCTGCATCCTTGGGCGTAAGGCATAATGTGGCACAACAGCTGTCCGAAAGTCCAACGCCCCAAAAAAGTATAAAGAGGAGTAAACGGCACAGCGAAAATACACAACAGTATATCCGAAAGCGCTAAATTCGTGATGAACAAGTTGGTAACCGTCTGCATCGCCCTGTTTCTACACACTACATAACAGACGAGAGCGTTGCCGAATAATCCCAACACGAAGATGATCGTGTACAACACGCAAAACAGTCCCTGCACCAGTTTGTCGTATATGATGTTGTTGTCGATGTCGTAGGTGGCGTTGATAGAACCGACGTCGTCGTAGAGGAATCCTTTCGTCTGATTCGCCTCGGGCGATACGACCGACATTGTCGCCGGCAGAATCACATTTTCACTAGGATTTGTCGGTGAGTCGACAACGCGACGACGAACCACTCAGCGAGACACCAACTAAAACAAAAACAAAAACAGTGTTATTGCATGTTAGATCGATTGGTTTTCTCGCATTGAGGGATATTCAAATATATTTAAGCTGTGGAAAAGCAAAAGGGTTAAATGTCCTGCTGCGAGTCTCAGGCATCCCAACCTGCTTTACGTACCCACTGTAAAAACGAATTATAAGAATAATTCTTATGTCATACGAGCCAGTAGATGTTTTAATGTATTGGCGCGAGAAGTTGATATTGACTTATTCAACACCTCTTCTCGAAAAGTAAAACTTATACTAAACAATATGTTCTTTTCTTCTTAGCAATATTACCATCTATCTAGTTATATTTGTTTGTTTATTCACGTCTTGTATCTTTTTATTATATGTGAAAACTTTTAATTGGCCTTCAGCACTTATTTCTCAATTTGTACCTACGTATATATATATATATATGTTTAACTAGCTGTAAGTTTTCCTAAGAAATGAAAATAAAATAAAATAAAAATGTTAGTTTATTTGGATAAAATTCACAAAATATATGGGTATGAAATTGGACACTATTGCGGTTATGCAACATTATAAAAAAGACAAAATCGGATTTACCGCGTCAATTTTCTAGCACCCGATGATTGTATTTATGAATTTATTTATTCTACGGGAAATATACAGCACTTCGTTAACTATTACGAAATATCTTGGTACAATATTTCATTGGACGATTAATTGTTTCATACAATAGCGTCTTACAGTATTTTCTTATACGTTAAATTATCAAAATTAAATTAAATTGAACTGAATTAAATTACTACAAAACTAAATTATATTATAGTCGCAAATTCGATAATCGCAAGGAAGATTAATAGGGAATAAAATAGGGCAGGAGAGGGATGAAATGTAGTTATTTGTATTAAAGTTTGAAGAATGAGGAGATGGAACATGTATATGATGTCCTTATAGTCAAAGAATATGAGATCTAAACGTGTCTTTTCCAGGAAAAAGTATTTTTCTCAACGGTTTTATATGTAGGTATTTTTAGACGCTGAATCCGATTTTCAACTTTTCGACCTCGCCAGAGGTGAGCTAACTTCAGGAATCGTGAAAAACCGAAAAAAAATCATTTTATTTAGTTTATCGCTTATAATTTACGAATAAAGCAATTTTCGATAATCTTAGATTTGAGAAAACAAAATTTCCTACAATTCATGTTTGCAGACTAAATTCCTTTAATGTACCAAACCGCCGCTAAAGTGTGCTCAAAAATTGTATTTTTTGTCACTTAGAGAAAAACGCAGAAAATAGCATTTTGAAAGTGCGGTAGAGCCGCGCTATGAACTTTATAAGCCCAAAACCTGTCTAAAGAAGTAAGTGTTGAGTGTATCAATTCAATTGTAGACAAGAATTTGTATTTCGTTAAATTTAAGTGCAGTGGATGCAAGGGTGAAACCTCTTGCGTCCAAGAAACGTTCAAGTGTGGTTCAGAACCAATCTATGATTGTAAATCCAAACAGTCTATTTCAACTAATGTGCGTAACAACATAACGAGTCGAGCAGATTTCAGAAAGTTCAACACGTAAACACGATAATCAAAAGGAACAAGGCAAATCATCTCTGAAGTCGGAAAAACAAGAAGCTGATTCTTCCATACCTTTTTTTCTTTCAGGAAGATCACACAAATATTATAACGAGAACTTTGGTTAGGGATGTGGTTGGTGAGCTACAGGTAGAATATCTATCGTCTTTGTCAATTATTATTACAACAGCATTGAATGCCCTTTAGATTGCACATAATGACGAACTGTGTTATCTTTCTAGTGGTTATTTAATATGACCTTTCCGATTATGACCTAACGCACTCAATATCGATTGACCTAATACACGATTATACTCCCTATTCTGAATTTTAATGGTTCTAATAAATTATTTATTTATTTATTTCATAAGCAAATCAACATAACAGTTTATACCAATCCGTTGATATGCAATATACACATAAATATAAAAAATAATAGAATTCTTACAAGTACATATACAACATGTTTAAATAAGCATTAAATACAAATACAGGCATTAATAATAATAAAAACAACTTAAAAACTTACAGTACATAAAGAGTGAAAACAATTTATCATACTCTGACATAAGCAAGTAGCGCAATGCTCACACCTTGAAGAGATGCGGGCTCGCTGTAAAAATATCAAAGTCTGACGCTGTCGAACATAGCGCCTTTATGTGCCGCAAAGCTCGGGTAAGTATACTCCATCGACTTAGGCTGGTGCGCGAGGACGGCTACGCAAATAGATGATGAGTGCGAGCACGATTATAATTGTCCGGATCAAAGAGACAAACCTTCGCTAGCATGCTAGGATTATCAACTCTTCCCCGAATCAGCTTGAAAACGTAGGCCATGGCGATCATTTCTCTACGCAACTTAAGAGAGTTATAGCCCACCATGCCTAGTAGAAAACGAGTAGGGTATAAGTAAGGATAATATCCGTACTGTTTGAAATATATAAAGCGTAAGAAACATTTTTGATTTTTTTTCAACATAGTGATATAATGATCCTGATGTGGATTCCATATAACTGCATTCGTTTCCAATCTACTTCTCACAATTGAATTATAAAATGTATGCATAACCCGTACATTGTGAAAATGCTTTAGGTTGCGAATAACAAACCCTAGTAGCTTAAAAGAGGACTTGGACAAATCAGCAATGTGCTCCTTGAATGTAAGCTGGGAATCAAAGAGCACTCCTAGATCCATTACCTTCTCAACCCTAGTTATCACCTCATCAGTGATTGAGTAATCATACATCAGAGGTGCGGTCGATCTAGTATATGTCATCACTGAACATTTGGATATATTGAATGAGAGATTTTTATTCTGGCTCCAAGATATATAAGACATTATTGTTGTATAATTCATTACTAATGTAATTTAAAATCTATTTCTTCAATAAATTAATATTGATATTAGCATATAATTTATAGCAAATCCGATTTCTCAACGCAGCACTGCAAAGCACAACATGTAGATGGCAGTCATAGTTTTTAACATTCATTAATCACCTCGTATATTCAATATGGCGGCGTTCGTGGAATGAAAGTATGGCGGCGAACTATAGATGGCGCTCTAAACACGCCTATGCGGTATCCTATCTCGAAATAAAATAATAATATAATAACGAACAAATTTTAAATCAAAGTTCTTAATATTTTAATATTATATACATACATAAAAGTGTAATTTTTTAAAACGGTATACAGGTTGAAATACTTAGAAATAATGAACTTAGATATTCAGATAGATAGCATTCTATCCCTCCTTATTATCTCTATGATGTAGACAGGCTATATATAAATCCGATAGATGGCTCTAACAATTACATGTAATTATTGTTACCACTGATTAATTAATTGTTTTTTTTTTCAATATATTTAATCAACTCTTTAAAGAAACTATTCATTATCAATGTTATTATAGATGGCTAAATAAATTGCTAATAATTTCGCCGGACCATGGTATCGGCGCCACCTGCATGTCGCCGGCACAGAAAGGTTGCCAAAACCTACAATCATATATAATATACACGTGTAAAATCCTATTAACAAACCCACAATCATCTACAATAAAAATATTCCAAATCTAACTCAATTACTTACATAATTATTATGCAATACAACAGTAGGCACCTACAATAAATATCTATATTTATACAGGATGAGTTTTAATTAACCAGCATCCTTGAAGAAAGTGAATCAGTACGAGCAAGAAAGCAACTTTTGACCAACAACTGTGGTAAAAACAAAAATATGTATTTTTAAATATTAGTTTAAAAATAAAGCATTGAGCACAATGCACCATCTAGCGGTAGGTAAAATATCGCTAATATTGTTTATTAGCGATACTTTACCTACTGCTATATGGTGCAGCGCACTCAAACGCTTGTCAAACTTTTATTTCATAGTCAGCTTCTTCAAATTTTCAAAAAAAAAATCTTTTGTTTTTCCCAGTTTTTTTAATTAAAAGTGTTTTTCTGCTCGTACTGATTCACCCCCTTGAATGATGCCGGAATATTAAAAATCATGCTGTATATCCATATTCCATTGTCAACTTAAATTAAATAAATAAAATAAAATAAACTCCTTCTTCCTAATCACTAGATATAGGTCTTCACTATAGGATATATAAACTTCACTTTAAATTTATAAATAAAATATTTAATTTTAATTTGTAAATTTATACATAGATATGCTAATAAAATTTAATCACTAAATTAAAACTCTGTTAATTAACGCTAACTTAATTACTACTACTAACTAAATTAAAAGTTTACTACTTATCGCAAGAAACGATTATCGGCCGAATGTTTTTATTGTGTATGTATTTTATAACAAGCTAAAATATTGTATGCGCTGTATTTTTTTCAGAAATGTGTAAATAAATAAATTAAATTAATAATAAAATCTACGTTTACACATAAAACATGCTCTTCTGTAATTTTGGCAAAATTTTAAAATTCCCTATTTACTACGTTAATTTAATAATTTTGTCATGATTTTACTTCAAATACAATAGATTGTTTTATATAATGACTATTATTAACCATGAAACCACTCTTCATTTATGTGTTATTTTTTTCTGAATTTTATAATGCGTATTTTCTGTGAAGAAGATTTAGTGAAAATTACCCCAGAAATCGGTCTTTTAATTACGAACTTTGTTTGTATATACAATTATTTTATGTGAAATATTGAAAAATAAATTGGATTGAATTAAATTAAAATTCATGTTAACGAAAATGGTGGTAAAAAACGTAAACAATTGAAGCTCTAGAGCAGTGATTCCCAAAGTGGTATATATGGACCCCCAGGGGTCGATTCCGAATTGCAGGGGGTCCATGTCAGCGAGAAAAACAAATCGGGGTGCAAGAAATGTAAATGGGGGGGTCTACGTTAGCGGACCCCATCTAGGCAGTTCATCATAAACATTTCGGCGATTTGTAAATGTCGTATTGCTTCTAAAACAGTTTATTTTTAAATTATAATAACAGCAATAAACAAACGCGCGCGTCGCAAGTATCATGAAAGTAAATCAACGCTCAACTCAAATTGCATCACTAGTCGATTGAGGATTCCAGCGCTCATGCCTAACAAGGGGATGTGCGAGTAAGATATGTGATAAAATTGTATCTGCGCTTAAATGAGTATCCGTGCGAAAGAATAGGATAGACGCGCCACATTATTAAACAAGCGAGATAGGGCTACATGTGCGGCTTTCTCAAATGCTTCGTACTTCAAGGTCGTGGACGTTTAAAAATGAACAACTAGAGACTGTACACGTTTTATATTTTTACAACTATGCACTTTACCAAAAACCATGTGTAAGTGATCAGTACTGTCCCCACTGTCAAAAGCGATTAAAGTTACTAACTTTAGGAAAATTCAATATTATTCAGGCAAGGGGTCTACGGAAAACCTCAAAGGGTCTATGAGATAAAAAAGTTTGGGTACCTCTGCTCTAGAGCTTTATGAAGACGATAATTCAAGTGGCGCCTCTTCTGACATTGATTCACATCTACCTCTACATATTATGTCGATGCAACACCACGTTATCTAATCCATAAAAGCATTTTGAGTGCTTACATTACATTACTTATCACGGACTGCAAATAAAGTATCACTCTCATAAATATTCTTTTGGTAACGGTCGATAGTACCTGTCAATATTTTTGCGATATTCACTTTGTAAATAAACGCCTAAATTGATATAGAAATGTCATGTTGTAGGAGAAATGAAGACTCGAGAATAGAACGAGGTATAAAAATCCTCAATTGAATCATTTAACCAATTATTAGCTTTAAAGAACTACTCACAACTATTTCTTGTTCCAGAAACCTTACATTATATTACATTTTAATCGTGTACAATTGACAGCTAATAACCGCTATTGGAAGTATCAAAATAATGGTCGTAAATGTCGTAAGTCTCGTTACTAACATACATAGGTAGTCGAGAATTTAAATACTAGATTGTCAAAATATAAATATAAATATTCAAAATAGAAGCCTAATAATTAAAATAGTATTCGTATAGATACGTAGTAAAAGTTATTTATAGTAATGTTGAAATTGTCAGTAAAATTAAAGCTATGCCATGCATTCAAAAACTAAAGGTACAAATATAAGACCAAATAAATAACCAGACAATAAGGCTCTCCTTTTTTAAGTTATTTAAATATGCACAATATTTGAAAGTCATGGCCCTCATATTCGGCCAGATCATAGAAAGGGTAGACTATCAGCATCTCCTTTATTATTATTTTTTAATTTTACGTCCTTCAGCTGTTTAACAGCGCAAGGGAATAGATTATAGAATTTCTAAGGGAATAGATTATAGAAAACCATCCTCTATTACTTGTTGTATATAGTTAATTAAGGGCGGATAGGGTGCGGCTACCATTTCTAACAATTCTATCAACAACAACAAGATATTGAGGATATGTAACTATCATTGGAATGTTGCTGGTCTACAGTCACCAGGTAAGTAGCTTTTTATACACCCTCTTTCATGTTATAAATATATAGAATCGGTGTTTCTAGCACTCAAGAGCTAGAGGCAGCCGTCTAAATTAATTAAAGGATGCCATGGGGCGCTTTCAAAAATAACAGATATAAACAGAATGTATCTCCCATGGGTGATGGGGCACAGCGGAGTTAGAGGTAATGAAGAAGAAAATAGATTTGCAAGGCAGGGATCGTCTCGTCCACCAATCGGACCGGAGGCCACTTTGCACAGGCGGGGAGGAATAAGCCTTAGGCAAACGAAAAGTGCCATTAGCGAACCCACACTAAGATTAACAACTTACTGCCTCAGACTTTCTAGGGATAACTGGAAGAAAACAGTGGGCTTGCTAACTAGACACTGACGACTTAGCAAACACATGCTCGCACAAGGAATAGTCGACGACCCTATTTGCAGGGAATATAATGTTCTATTAAAATAATCTTCTATTAATAAATTACCATATGCCATAGATCCTACTACCAGCTTACACGAGAAACAAGTCGCAGAATCTACGACGGAAGGAAGCCGCAAAAATCAGCCATAGCAGCCTCATATGTGTCCATTATTTTCCCTTAAGGGATGCCTTGGCAAAATGTATACAAAATGTTTATAAATTTATATAAATGTAAATATAAATGTAAATGTGCGCCGCTGTATAGTAATCCGCTCTATAGTAATGCTATAGCTCTATAGTAAACCCCGCTCTATGTAAATGTAAATGTAAATGTAAATATAAATTTATATACATTTTGCCGTAGGCAACCCGAGCTAATCGCCATTCATTTGAGGGGTTAAGCCAAGGTTGAATATATGTGCTCTAAGGGTCGTGTGTCCAGCGAGGAGACCGATAGTGGTTCTAAGATTCTTCTTGCTTATGTCAAGTAGGGCCTTGGTTATCTTTGGAAGTAGTTGCTCTATCATGGGTTTTGCCTTGCGACATCCTTGGCTCTGTTTGCAGGATGCCCGATGTTCCTGCTCCAAGGAGTCCTTAATGATTGGGGGTAGTTATTTTTTTTCATTGTATGTCATTTGTATATTGCTACAACATATCTATTATAACATTATAATGTCATGCTTTATTATTCGATTCGAAACGAATATACTGTCGCCATCTATCGAGCGGCCCTCAAAATACGTTGGTAGCCACCTGCTCCACATCACATCTGACATTTCTATTTGTACGTCATTTCTAGATTCGTCGTTCTAGACTCCGGTATCAGCTCTCTATCTTTTTCTTTCGTGCGTGCGATAGAGACGCGCGCAGTCGCTACGCAATTTTTGATCCACGTCGCGCAGTCTTCGTTTCAAAATAAAATCTTTACTGACATTAAACCTTTAATTTTACTGTCCATTAAATTCTCATATCGAGTGCTTTAAATGGAATCGATTCTTGAGGAGTAAACTCCAAAAAAATTAAGCTCCAAAAAACTGGTCTATCTCTTCTGAACTTACCCTAGTCTGGTGGTAAATAGATACATAAATTAGGGAAATTTACAATAGCCCTAGGACTAATTACAATTAGAATTACGTGCTGGTAGCCATCTGATCGGCTATCCTCCCGTTTTATTATCATCAACTAGATTCCCATATAACTAGAGATCCCACGTGTCCAAATAACAAAGACTTTAATTGTCATGAAAAAGAAAAAAAAACCATGGAAAGGACACGAAGCAGTGGATAAAAGCGAGTACTAGAGCTGTCGACTACAGCGGGCTAACCCGCCACCTCAGGAAGTTTTAACGATATTGTTCGTTCTGTCTCACGTGAGGTGAGTGCAGAACACTTAGGACAAAAACAGTCCACCGTCAAGTTCCGCCAAATGCCCGTAAGAAGCAAACGTTTTTTCACGAGATAGCCAGGTAAGTCACTCAGCGGGCCGATGCTCGCGCCCTTACTACCAGTTGCAACTAGATTACTCCAATCTCCCGACTGGTTACGAATTAGAGGTCGCTTGCGCGGTCCCCTCCCTTATGAAGCGGTGATTCGGTGTCAACCTAATCTATCGCGGACCCCGGCGTCCTTTTCCCGGCTTATTCACCCGGGATCTGGTGTCCGAATGGTTGTTTTAAGAGCAGTTGCCATAAGGTTAACATTCTATCCCGCTCTATACGAAACATTACTGTTCCCAGACTCCCCCCGCTGTTAGTCGGATTGCACGATCGATTGGCTGACGCCGCACGGTGCGCCCGAAGGTTGAATCCTAGGGAAGACTGGCCCGCAGGCTAGCGTCCTACCCTGGCTCTCCCTTCTGCGTGGAGGCCGCCGGATGGGTGTCGACCCGTGAGTATGACCGACCCTGAACGAATGGGTCTTCGTGACCAACTCAAACAGGGCCCATTAGCTCCCAAAAGTGAGTAGGTACTATTGATGACGTAGGGAAAGATCGCTTCGAAGGTGGTGCTTGATAAAGCGCTTGAACCGCACTATGTCCGTGAACAAGTCGATTTCGGCGAACCTCCCGGACACAAAACGGAGAGGTTACATTATTCATTACATTTATTATTTATCATTACATTACGCATTAACCGCATACCTAACGGTTTCGGGCAGCTTGGGCCTGATAGCCTGTCTGTTATCTTAGGTCGGCTAAACTCACGGTTCAGCTTCCATCCGGTAGACTCCTTAAAGATGAACTAACCTGGATGGGACTCTGTGAATCCTGACTGCGGCTGTAAGCCTAGTCACAGGAAGAATCCGATGTTGCGATCTGGGGGAAAACCTCGTGAGAAACTTGGCGGTTTGCGCACCGTACGGCGTCAGCCAAACGACTCCGGTGATTAGCAAGGGGAGACTAAAGATGTACGTTTTAGCAACTTGGGTTGTCGACTACAGCGGGCGAGCCCGTCACCTCAGGAAGTTTTAACGATTAGTCCCTCTATCTCCCTGGCTGGAGTGAGCGCAGAAGACTTGAGGACAAAACAGTCCACCGTCTAGCTACGCCACAAGCCCGTAAGAGGCCAACGCCTTAACCGCGAGATAGCCCGGAATGTTACCCGGCGGGCCTACACTCACGCCCTTACTTTCAATTGTGACCAGATTACTCCGGTCTCTCGATTGGTTGCGAGTCCGAGGTCGCTTGCGCGGTCCTCTCCCTTACGAAGCGGTGAAACGGTGTTTACCGAATCTATCGCGGACCACAGCGTCCTTTGCCCGGCTATTCACCCAGGATCGGGTAGCCGATGGTCATATCAAGAGCAGTCGCCGTAAGGTCCGCAACCACCCCCGCCCTATAGGATACAGTACTGATTCCAGGCTCCCCCGACTGTTAGTCAGAGTGTACAGTCGATTGGCTTACGCCGCACGGTGCGCAGACCGTCCAGGAGCGCCAGAAGGTTGATTCCCAGGGAAACTAACCATAAGGCCAGAGTCCTACCCAGGCTCGCACTTCATGCGTAGAGGCCGTCGGATAGGTGTTAACCCGTGAGTGTGATAACTCTGAACAGAATGGGTCTTCGTGGCCAACTCAGCAAGGGCCCATTAACTCCGTTTCTTAAGCAGCGGGGGTAGTTCTTGACCTGATGCCAGCCACTTTTGAAGCTATCTATCAGCCGTTCGATTCCGTGTGACCTGACGCAAAGGGCGCCACGGTTCCGCGACAATTCCGATCTGAATTACCGCTAACGTAACGTAGAGGCTGCGCTAGCAATCTGGAATCTGTGATCAGACTGGAGAACGGAGAAAAATTCGTGTAAGTCTGAAAGTAAGGGTGCGAAGTTGGCCCCGCTTGGCGCATTTTCCAGTGTCTCGCGGTAAGGCGTAGGACTCTTTCGGGCGTAGCTTGACTTTGGATTGTTTTGTCCGCAAAGTCCTTACGTTCACTTCATGGGATACAGAATGGCTTGATATTTTATAACTCCCTGGAGAGGCGGGTTTAATTCTATTACACATTACCCGGTATTATATTTGTTAATTTTTCTACACTATATTTATTTATTTATTTTTAGGAAAACCAACAGCTAACTATAATCTAACAAAAAGACGGAGTAGTATTACAGAGAGCCAATTAAAGGTTTACACGTTTAAGTAACGTTGTAGAAACATATGTAACCTTTCAATTAAAGCCATGGTTTAAAAATACATCAAAAAATATTTAAAAATTAGTGCTAAAGAATTCACTGTTCAGCCGCTGCCCTAGCTGAGTTAATACTCGTACAGAATAGATCAAAGTCAAATCGTTTATTCAAATCATTGAAATTGTAACTTGTTCGCCACAGAAATGAATTTTGCGTATAGTTGGTACCAGCATAAGGAACATGAAGAGCAGGGTTAAATCTATTGAGTTTGGAAGGAACACGGAGACTAATTTTATTTAGTAAGTCGGGACAGTTAATATTATTGACAGTATTGACAGTTAATATACTATATACACTCTATTACACATTACCCGGTATAATATTTGTTATTTTCTTTATATTTTAAAAGGGGACGTCTTGCAATATAACGCTACAGCCCCCTCCCTATTGAAATGTACGATTTGTGTGGCTGCAGTAGTCGCGACTCGCAATTATCGGCGTGGGCAGGATCGAGGGTGGAATTGGGTGGGCTGGTGGTGGGCGCCCTAATTGCCAAGGTGTGTCGCGCGCCTTAAGCCGCCTGACAAACAGCGTTAAGCAGCCCGCCCGACAACGCCTTCTGATAATTTGCGGCACACCGGGCGAAGGTAGATTTGTTAAAGAGGGGGTTTACGCGAAAACAGCCACAACAACTTGAAGCAGATGACGCAACGATGAACCCGCGATGACCCAGAGACACGTCGAAACGGGTGTGTCCACTACCACTATTCACTGCGCGATATCCTCGAATGAAGCACTGCTGCTATATTACTTAATTTCATACCAATTAACAAAAATACATATATAATTGTAAACTGTATACGCTATCTATCAGCATTTAAACTAACTACTATTGCAAACCTTGATTTTTACCTGACTTAAAAAAAAAAGAGGAGGTTATCAATTCGGTTGCATCTTTTTTTTAATGTATATTACCTCAAAACTCTGCCATTTATGAACCGATTTGAAAAATTCATTTTTTATTTGAAAGGATTGTAACAATTTTAAGCACGCGGTTTGCGTAAAAAGAATCAAAATCAGAAGAATTTTACCATCAAAAAAATCTAAGTCATGCCGAATGAGAGATAAGAAATTTTGAGCGCCACATGGTTTTAGAGGAAAACCACGAAACTAAAAAAATTACTACCGTCAAACAAAAAAACAAAAAAACTAAAGTGAGGTTATCATAAAGAAAAATCACATCTCGAGGGGTGGGTGGTGGTTTTTTCTTGCACTGAATGAGGCTTATGCGTCGGAATGCCTGGAAACAAAAAGCAATAAAAAGACAGTTTTCACATTGATGAGTAGTTCGTTTATTCTTCGTGAAGCTGTGACAGCAGGAAAAGGTGGCTGCCTTCTTCAGGTCAGCACGATGTTGAAAATTCTCAGAATCTCCGCGGTAATGACGCTGGTGACGGTTCTCAGAACGTTTGTTGCAAATGGATAGAAATTAGATTAAATTAAGTACCACTCCTGTGGGCAAACAGGAAAATCTCTGGTTATCTCAGGCATCATGGCGTATAACCTAGCTTCGAGTAAAATGGTTGACTCACCCCAGAAAAACACGAACTAAACTACATCATATTCTTGGCACTCCACAGGTGCACTCTTCACACCGCCGATTACGGCACTTTTTCACCTCCTTGACACAAAATCAATCTCACCTCCTTCGCCATTTTGGAATCAAGTGAACAGGGCGGAAGTGTGACGTCACTTTAGGAAGTTCAGACCGCCAACATTTCAGCAAAACAACTGTTACCAACTCAAGTTAAAAAAAAAATGTTTTAACATTAATAAATATTCAACAAGGATTGTTAGCATATTTACCACATTTCTTAACATTGCTTTTAATATTTGCGTATTATTTTAACCGCGGGCAACGATCCGCTTCACCGGGCGCAAGAATAGCAACACTGCCTGTAGACCAACCTGAACAGAAGTTGACAGCTGTCAAACATCGCGAAAATGACAATGTTGGACTGGGAACTTGGAAAATGCGGTTTTTTATGCTTAGGTCCAATGGAGACGCCGAGAAAACATGGAAGATACATAAAAACATGCTTGGGACTTCTGGGCAACACGGAAGAACACGAAACAGGAGTGTAACATGCTGGAAGACGAAGATTGCGCGCGATGCATGTCGCGCGGCGTCATACACCAAGGAAAAGCTGGGAAACACTACATTTGTCTAGGAAATAATCGTGCTTAGCGTGTCTCAAGGTGTATTTCACGTTTCTGGACACTGTATGTCACGCAAAAACTTACGATTTTTGTTACAGGATATAGGATTTAGATATTAATATAGGATTACATTTAGATTTAGATAAATCATATAAATAAAGATTTTTCTATTTTCGTTTTTTTCAGATAGCCCGGGACCTTCGGAGTGTTCCTTCGACAGCATGGTTTGAAAATCACTGCACTGCATCAACGCTACTAATAACGAATTTCAAACTAATTGATCAATGAAATAAACAAACTTTCACGATTTCATATATAAAGAACCAAAATAACGTTAGAGATCTTTCGAAATAACGATAGAGAAAAAGAATAGTTAAATAAGATGTAAAAATATAATTAATCATTTGAACGAGTATAACATTAGACATGGCTCTGAACATAAAATAAACTCGTCTTCTTTTATATCGCAGTTGAAATGAAACGATTTTATTTTAGTCCGCATTATAATTTAATTATAGAAGTGTTTTTTATTGAAATAGTCTGTTTGCCAGACTATATAATCGGCTTAACAAGAGTCTGCTAAATAACATTCTGACCCGATCTATATTAACGCAGACGTTTGCCAAATGCAAACTTAAAAGAAGTATAACATTTTCAGTTTCCACAATTAGAAATTTTATTGACGTTGTTATTTTGAGACAGCTGGAAAGAAAACGCTATTGCGTTTGATTTCGTCATGTTCAGAAATAATTGGTCGCCAATTAATGTAACCAATTGTACAGTATTTTTGATGTAGCATTAGCCCGCTTCAACGTCGTTTTGGATTTTAAATAGATAAAATCAAGTATCTCTGTCACTCATGTGTAACACATTCTGTCCTAAAGTCTAAAATAGACTTGATATATAACTCTATTTTGCGATGTGTCAATATTGTATTGTTGAATTAACATTCAACATCAGCCTCGCGCGTGGTGATCCATTTATTTAAAAACCTACTTGAATATATGTGTATGTGTCGATAGGTTACCTAGTTAGAAAGAACGAGATTGAATACTGAGTCGATGACGGTTCAATGTAGAATCGACAGCAATGAAACCATCGAGTCTGAGTTTTAAGACTGAGTAATTTATTTTGAGAGTTAAATTTTGCATTAAGGAGCCATTCTTATCATTAAGTTCTAACGGTCTCATACTTAGGTCAGCCTCT